>OZ014462.1:8364572-8728351 GCA_963966035.1 Acleris laterana | reverse complement strand
CCGCCGACGGAAGAATGGCGACCATGACCACCATCATCTGAGTGTCCAGCGCTCACTCCCAAAATACCACAATTTCAAAATACCAGACTACTCTCTTTACCAGATTCCCAAATCACCAGCTTCGAAATATTAGGTAAGCATAATCAACGATACCGAAATTTAAATGTTATTTTTTGAGATTCAAGTATATTGAGAATCTGGTATTTTAAAATTCTGGTATTTCGGGAATGAGCGGTGTCCAGCAGTCCGCCACAGAACCCTGTCCTGCTTTACAAATCCAGTCACTTCCCGCCCTCCTGGATAGACCGTCTCGTCATTTAACGATGCAGTTGTTCTAGCTGGTAGTGTGTGTAGTGACCCTGCCTACGAAGCGTGGGTCGATCTCCAATCGCGACAAGTTTGTGTAATGAGCACAGTTAAAAATATCTTAATTTTGAAAAATATACATAACAATTGTAACAACTAAAATTATTCCTACATGTATCAATAAGGTCCATATACTTTACCCACATAGGTTATTAAAGGTTCACTTGTGTCTAATGGTTCACTACAGTATCTCGCACGGTTCATGATCGTTTTCACGTCACTAAACTCGATGTCTCTAAGGTCTAGCAGCGTGTTCTCCCGCGCGACCCCAACCTTCTCCAGGTTGGCCACTCTCATCAACACCTTGGCCAAGAGCTCGTTCATCAGTCGCTCCTCGTGCCTGCAGCCTCAGGAGCGAACAGACTCCACGCTGACACTCATGGTCTCTTCTTAATTTAGTACACCGGCACACACAACTTAATCAAACGCGCGGTCACCACTGTAGGGGTATATGAATTAGGAGACCAAGCCTGGGTATCTTCTGATGTAAGCCGTTTCCGGAAATAAACCTTTGTTTATGTTGCGTTGATGGTTACCACGTCCAAACTAGACGGCTCCCCGGGAGCGACTGCCGCGCCGCTTCTAGCGCGCCCGCTTCGTCAGCTCATACACCGGTGCACATGCACTTGACTGCGATATGAGTTGACGGAGCATTCGGTGTCTCATGTCTTTAATAGAACGGTCGAAATATGTGCCATACTATGATTTAAGGTGATAATATGTGGGGAGTTACCCTTGAAATATTTATTCTTGTTTTTTAACTACCAAACTAAGTAGCGGCTTCTAGATGATACCTATTCTTTAGATTTCGTCAATGTACAGTCAGCATCATAAATATGGATACATTAACAAGGTTTCAGAAATATATATACAAGTTTATTCCCTTGCACTAGAGTCGTGTTTCCATATTTTTGAAAGTTTAACTGTATCCATATTATTAGACGTGACTGTACCTCTTGTAGTTTTTGAGAAAAATGCCTGTGACATACAGACGGACGGACGGACATGACGAAACTATAAGAGTTCGTTTTTGCCATTGTAGCTACGGAACTCTAAAAAAGGAAACTTGCTCTTTTTCACACTAATCGGTTTTATTATGCTTAAGGATAGGGTGGTAGGTAGGTTACTTCATCTGATAAAATATAAGACTTTATATATATAATTATATAATTGTTTTATTCGTTTGCTTGTTACAGCGCCAGACCCCCCGCGGTCCAAGTGACCAACGAACACCAATAAAAAAAGAAGACAGTTAACAAACATAAATAAATCTAAACTAAGAGGGTCACTGCAAGTTTCGGGGATGAAGGAATCTGCCGTAAAACTGAACAAATTAGATATATTCTGTTGTATTTTCTTTTACGTTTAATGCAGCTATCCAAACACTGGAGAATGATTAAAGTACATAATTATTATTATGGTCATCGAATTGAGGTCAACAAAATGGCCAGTCTGTGAGCTTGATTGCTTCCACCGGCGATCGACCTGAGAATTTATTCTTGATTTAAGGAAATGTAAATCTTAAAGACTTAATTCATTCCTGTTTGAAGAATATTTAAGTTAAACCACATTTTTACTTTCCATTTAACAAAACGCATTTTTTCATAGCCTCCTCAATCCCCAGGTTTGTACTTGAGGACATAATGCCAAAAATATAAAAGGCACCCTATAATTAGTTCGACAAGGTTGCAATTACAATGTTACTAGATATTTGTTTTTCGAATATATAAAAATATTACCTACCTACATTAGGTAGTTATCGTGTTCGCAGCAACAAACAGTACTGAGAACTTATTCTATTTTCGTGTCATGGTATTGTTTTTAATGCCGCCGCCATTGCTGTAAAAGTAAATAAGAACTAATAACGTTGACAATAAGATAACATTTCAGAAGCAATTCGGTTTAGTCCGAGTATAATAGAGCTTATTCAATATTATTGTTATCGCATTGTAAACGTTACGATATCTCTCGTTATCTTGACAGTAATGGCGGCCGAACCGTCAACAATACGTGAGGTTAAAGCAATGGAACAGAGACCCTGTTTCGGTGTTAAGTATAAGTTATTGTCCTTTTTTTAGGGCGATCGAATTATTAAGTTAGGCCATCGGTATAATTAAGTCAAAGTTAACAAACAGTCATACGGTAGCTGCCGTAAATAAATATGCTGGTATGAACCACCAATTTTATTTTTTTCAAGTTCTAATATTAAAGCTTCGTTTTTAACAGATATTTATCGTATATAGTTTACAGAATTATAATATTTTTTAAAAGTTGTTTGTTATTCTGTAGCTCTGCCTAACCCACTCTGGGAATCAAGGCATGATTTTATGTATGTATGTATGTAGTTTTACGCCTTCGTTTATTTAGGTATGTACCTAACGGTATTCCAACGTTTTATCGAATTTCACTTCATAGATTGCATCATTTCATCGAACTCTTTTTTCTGCTGAAACCTGAATGTAGTGTGGGTTAAGATGGACATGTGACCACCCAAAAAAATTCACTCCTGCAGCGAGAAATGTGTTCTGCTGAAATCAACAATTTTGCGTAAATATACGTTCGTTGAAACGTTGTTTCCATAAAATTATAGGTTCCGTAACCGACACATAATTTTTTAAAATATATTTTCATTGACAATTGATAGTTAAATGGAAAAAAACGCAAGCGTTTCTAATCCTGTGACCGGAAAATTGGACAGTTGACTTACGCCGACGGAGTCGTGGGCAACAGCTAGTAATTAATAAGCTAGGAACTGAGATTTTAAGCCACAAATAAAGAAAGTATATTATTTACAAAGACAAAAAATAATTTTATATGAACAATGGGTCCAATTCGGATTGTGTTTTTTAATTAAAAATATCTGTCAACGTAAATTTATTAACGCCAAACTCTATTCTAGTTTAACGAGAATACAGTTGGGTGTATAGTTAAAAAACACGAGCCGAGTCGACCTCAATATGAATTTAATTTTGTAGAGTTGAATCTTATTTTCTTATACCATATTGAAACTACTCGAAATAATCTTAATTAGTTTTCTTTGCAAGAGAGCTTATTAATGAAATCAATTATATATAATTAATTTTAATTTAAGAGAGTTTTCCGGTATATTAACCTTTCGAACGTCTTACGTCGGATACAAAATGTGTCACTGTGTGTGTGTGGTTTGCTGAACTATTCAAAATACAACTTAATTCATACGAAACAATGTCTTTTTTTATGTTGAACTTGTGACGGCTGGAGCCGTCGTGACCGTGGCATCAGTGGCACGACTTTGTTGACGGCGAGAGCCGTCTTTGGCGTTCAAAGGGTTAACATGACGGTCTTTTATCAGGTACCGCATACCAATGATGTTATCTTGTATAATTGCTAATTTTAGTTGACCTTTACCAATAATAATGAATTGTTCCTTTTCTTTATCTTTCTTTTCGATATTAAGTTATTGAAACCTAAATAACCTTGAAATTTAAATAAATAAATTATTATATTTCAATAAATTCTTAAGTATGAGGTTTCTGAGACTTTTAGTACATCCCGCAGATTACCTACATTATTATGTACCTATGTCATTCCACTATTAATTTAAGAGAGAAATTAAACCAATTAGTTATTAAGTAATAGTGCGTTTTATTAAAAAAAATATTCCCTGATATAACAGTATTTTCGTAGCCAAGAAGTCATTATTAATTGGACTACCGACGACATTGCAATTAATTACTTTTTACTAAGTACCTATGTCATATTTGATTCATACATTTTGACAGCTGGTAACGCTCTAATCGTCTGACAAGTGGTTAACATATGCTTAAGCACTGACCGCTGATCAGTGCCCGGTTTTTGAACATATTTTTGTATTATTTTAAAATTATTTGATCTGAAGACTATTTTGGTTCTTTTTGCCCTCCAGATATTGCAAGTAGATATTGTATTATATTACTTATATTGATTGCAAGGAAATTCTTTAATTAATTAGAAAACACAATAATAGTAATGAGGGCGCCACTGGACGCTCGACGTTTGCTCAGTACAGTCTTAATGCAAAGTATTGCAAGTGACATAGCATTGCTAGGATGCTTCCTACGTGGCGCCATCTATGAGACTGATGCAAACAACCGAGAGCCCGCCAGCCTGAGTAGCGCCATCTAGCACCAGCCCGCACAGTTTTCTCCGATGGACGCTCGAATGTGAATGTATGGATATTGTCGTCTATATATACAGCGCCGGCCCGAGGAAAACTATATGGTCCCCTTTGCTTACCTTTTATACCGTTCGTTTTCTTTACCACTAAGGCAATACCTACGACTTCCAGGAGCGACCGCTCCGTTAGCCCTATGGTAGGGCTAGTTCTGTGGACCGATACTCCGAACATCCTAAATTGATGCCTGTGACAGCTCATATAATTACTTATTACATTTATTTCTTTACTTAACATATATACTACATCGGAACAAACCTAGCGACGCCGTTCAAGGAAATTAAATAATTAATCGCCTATTTTTAAACACATCACTTGCGAGTATAGCGAGTGATTAAATTCCGAAATACGGCTGTCACAGGCATCATCTTACAATAATCAGAGTACTTCTAGACAAGATGCGTTCAGTAAACGTTGCCGAAAATGTATGGGGTCATGAGAATCATGACGTTAACTGCTGGACTTTCGCGTCAAACGCTCCTGCTTCCATACATACTCGTAGTTTACAAAAATTATTAAAAGCTTGTCTCAACAAGTGATCATATATTTCCTTTATATATACATACATACCTTCATGCCTTCATTCCCAGAGTGGGGTAGGCAGAGCTACTGACTTACCAAAAACTCTTAAAAACTTGTTGTTCTTTCTGTAACCATATTTTTTATTATTTTATTTTAAAGTTTGACGATTTTCTACGCCCTACATACTAATTTATTTTCCACATGCATTTTTCCTATATTCTTTTATTAATTGTTTTTAAGATAATGCATAAAAAAATTCAGTAAGTAAGCAAGCAAGATTTTTTTGTTAAAAAAACAAACGGATGGGACCAAGATGATTGCCTATTGGCACCCAACTGTTTTTTCAAAGAACAGAGCCCCTACTTTGAAAATCGAAGTTCGAAGTTGAATTAGATTAGGTCTATCCCTGTCACTCGTCATTCGAGCCTAAATCAAGAGGGGATAGAGCTAACTTAACTTCGAATTCCAATTTTCAAAGTAGTGCCTCAGCTTTATCCAACAGATACAACAGACTATTTAAGATAGGGTATCTATTACCGGTAGCCAGTGTGGCCAGGGTCACCAGAAAAACATTCCAACAAAAAATAAAACCATCAAATGCAATACCGTTTTTATTTATTTATACATAGTAATATGTCAGTTGTCACTTTGTTAAATGATAAAGTACAGTCTTGGAAATATTAAAAAAAAGATATAAATTTACAACAAATCGAACGCGACCGCTCATTCATAATTTGGGTACTATTCAGTATCCCGTAAGTATGTACACAGACTTATAATTAAAAACATAATAAAATTAAAAAATGTGGCATCATGGTACCGGCTATACGCCCTCCATACTTATTCAAGATCTATATACATAGGAATTACTTTATATGAGCACAGTTTAAGTATCGCCACGATATTTTCAAAATTGATACCACGAAAGGGAAAACGCTGGTAATTTTCGATTATAAATATTCTTTAGTATTTGTCTAATTTATACAATTATTTTAATTTTACCTATCTATTTAAAGTGCCAACATTCAGTATGCAATATCTCAAGTTAATTGTATAATATTCATGTTCAACATACGTTTATGTAGATAACAAATCTACTGTTATTTATATACTTCTGTTCGTGTATCAACTCCTTATATACTTCTGTTAATACTAAACGAGTGATTATAAAAAAATGGCAGCATATTATACTGGTATATGTCTTGTTCGGTGCTGACTAGGCAGAAATGCTAGAGTATTTCACAAATCAGGTTTTATTCTATTTTCAGTGTTGCATATCTAATACACGAAAATTCTAATGTGGTAACACTTAATAGGACATTCAGATATTTTGATTCTACAACAGATATTATTAGACATAAATTATTATTCACATTTCGAATTAATTTTTATTGAAATAGCATTATTAGTGGACGAAACAAAACAACATCGATTACAACACAATTTTAATATTTTTATAGAATAGAATTTATTCTCATATGGACTGAAAATTACGGACACGATAGTTACTCGTAATCTAAGTTTTTAAAAACAAACCCAACGAACATAAACATAATGTTAAGTGTAACATTTCGTCATGTTGGCCGGACCGATTTTACAACATAACTATGGACAGATTTGTTTTAAACAAAATGTTCAATATCACATACGGTTAAAATTGTCGATAACTTACAAACTAATCGGGTATTTTACAGATACCATAATGGTTCTTACTAACAAATGGCAAATGGGGTTATCGGTATACTAAAACATTATTATGAGTCAATCTTGGCTTGAAAGCCTTGGAAGTGTTCCAAAGACGCCAAGCCTACAATACAATTGTTAAAAGGTTTATTCACCTGATGCCAACTTTAGTTACAATACCTAGCGAGGTACACGAACGACATTAGATAACAATTGCTTTTTTATCAGAATTACGAAGTTTTTGTCACATTTAAAAATCCGTATTCATCTAGTTGGCAAACGTCGCGATCCATAAAAACAGCATTACAAAATGATATATGATGTCCACAGCTTTTGGACATCGAAAACCACGTCTTATAAAAAGGTAAAAGGCCGTTAACTTAAAAAAAAACGCGTATGTACATGAGGCCGTTACTGATATACTTAAAATACCGCTTTAAACCTAAATCATTTACAATTTACATGATTCCTGAGAGTCTGGACTCGAGGCTCGAAAAGGAAAGAGCTTTCAAAATCAGCCTTTTTTTTTTAGAAGCTTAGATTCTCTGCCGCGCGGGGCAGGTTGATTGTGAATCAGGTTTGCGAGGGACCGTCTTCTAAAGGCCGGAATCTGACGAACCCATCTTGAGCTACTAACATGCTATTCCCCTCACTCTCGTTAGGATTAATCTCGTCCTGGGGCTGAGAGTATGACGCTTCATAACTACAGTTTCTCGGGGCCGGTTGTGGAACTCCTAAAGCACAAGGATACTTCCTCTCATTAGGGTCCTCTGCGAACCCATATAAATCCGTAGACTTAGGTCGGTCTGGGAAACCATTAATTTTCCCCCGTTTCTGACTCCCGCTTGAATTGGCAGCGGAAGTCGACGGGGAATTTCGTCGCTGTGAGCTTCTTTGGCAACCTTCTCCGTAACTCCTGTTCGGATTCAAGGTCTGTATACCAGAAGCGTGGTAGGACGCATTCTCCGTGTTGTAATTGCCGTATTCATCAGGTATATGAGGCTGATGGTAGTGATGCGCCATGGAGGCATCGTAGCCCATAGTCATGCAATTTTGAAGGTTTTTGTTCTTCGCCCTGTGCTTTTTCCGAGGGTTGCTGTTTGTTCTAGAGGATACCCTGTCGTAGGACATGTGTTTGAAATTATGTGAGCTCCTATTGGAGCCAGCGTTGTAGTTCTGATTTTTAATATCACGGATAAAGTCGCTATTGCTTCCATATTGTATTACATTGTATTCATGGTCTAGTGGGTCGTCTCCTTGTAGAGATTGTATGGCTGGATCGCAGTTTGAGTAGTGGTCGTCGGACGCTGACTCTATGCCATTGTATCCGGCCATGTTTGGATGGTGTTTGATCAAATGATTGGTCACACCTTGGCTGGACGTTGCGTTGCTGGATTCTGTGGAACTGCTATGGCCAGCGTTGGCAATCGAGCTGTGTCCTGAGTAGTTCTCAGTTCCAGAATTATTATCGCAAGGGCCGGCTAGTGCATTGAGGAATCTAGGGTGTTCTATTGGAGGACCTCCACAGCAAGGATCGGGCAAGTTAGGATGATGACCTGCAGATTCATATATAGGTTTCCCTGTCCTTAAAGTATATGTGTGCAGATTCGTATTGGTGTTACAAATCGCAGGGTAATCTGATTCGAATTGCTCGTTGCTAGATCCTGCAGTGCAGGGGAACAAACCTAAGCCGGATATCTTCTGACCATCAGCTTTCTCATGCTGTAAAGACGCAACAATCCCCACTTTGAGACTGATCACCCAGGAAATAAGAGCTACTATGCAGATTTCGATAAGCCGCAAGGAGAATTGGTAGCCCCATTGAAGCCAGTTGAATTTTGACATGTTGACTTGACTTATTCCAAAGATGCCGTAGATTTGAAGGGTGGCCATTAGAACGAACAGCAATGCCGTTGCGAGGTTTATATGAATGGCTTGGTACAGATTCTGGAAACCGTGAATGTACGTGTGACTCTTCTTCTGAAGAATCGACTTTAGCATTTTATATACATAAAGATAGCACAGACCTAGAGTCAAGCATGCCATGATAAATATTATTTGACAAGTTAGACCTAATACCCTTTTTTCGACTCCCTGCGGAGTCCTATATATTGTATTACTATTCTCGAAGATATGCAACATCAGACACGTGAGGAGATGGAGACCACCGCCAATGATTATAGTTCTGGAACGGAACAGAAACGAACAGCAGGTGGTCTTGAAGTTTATGCTGTTTGTTAGGAGGAACAAGATCGTGCAAGCGAACGCTATGCTCAGGAAAATTTCTGGGACATGAAGCAAAATCTCACTTAAGAAGATCGGGAGTGAATTGTTAATGTTGTAGGGATCATAACACATGTAGAAAATCCGCATGAGACACACGAACACTAGGATTAGATGTAATATTATGAAGTAGTACTGTGTGAATAGATGTGTGAACTTATTGTAACATATGATCTTAAATATAGAGAATACCGCTAGTATAGTAAAAATAACTGTTGCTAAATAAATATGTACGTTCCACGCAAACGGCCAGGTGGCACCAGCCCTCTGAACAGGACCTTTGTCCTGGTTAAGTATCTTTTTATCAGAATTGACGTTAGCTAGATTATGGTATCGTTCTGTGGACATTTCAGGATCTTTAAGATCGAAATGCACTGTCGTCGCCGGCGAGAACTCATCGTTCCTACTTTCATTTCTATCCTTGTTGGTGGAGTATTGCAGGTTTCTCCTAGTGTTAGTTTCTCCATTTTGATCGACTAACAGCGGTCTGTCTAGGTTGTTCATTTCTGGATCCAGAACAGCTAACACCGATCCTTCTGTTGAACTGTCCCTGTTGGAGTCGCTGAGGGTCACACCTTGTTCCTTGGTGATGTAGACATCACTCCTGGAGGTTTTCTCCGTGTGTTGGGGTTTTGCCGTGACCGTCCTCAAGAGGACGTCGGGGATGTCCTCCTTGCGTCCGTTGGACCCTGAGAGGATGCGGGAGATCGTGGGGATGTTCAGGGAGTTCGGCACGAAGTCCGTGAAGTTGGCCTGGTCTGTTCCGTGTTTGATGTCACCGTCTAGATCCTCAGGCTGTAAAGAAAAAAATACATTAAATACAAATACAAATATCTATCGACCAATGAAACTAAGCTAGTTACTTTTTAAACCAGGCATTTATAGGCTTCAATAAAAGATTATTAAATACACTTTCTAATGCTTCGTCGAGCTTTAAACCTGTAATCCTACTATACTGCCCTTATAAATAAAAAGGCCGCATGCACAATTTGATAGTCATAGCAAATTGAAACCCTCACTTAAGAATTAAGGTCACTAATACATTCGCGATTATATGAGACATACGCCCTTTTTTCTAAAGGGGGCAGTATAATAGTTTTACATGGCTTCGGGCGGAGACCTGTATCCATTACTATTTAAAAACATATACTCTGCGTCTAGTGGCAAAAACCTAGTTTTTTTATAATGCTAAACCTGTACTGTATTGTATATGGCTTCTGCCTGACCTGGGCTGAAACGTTTTAAAGCAATTTGCACCTTATATATTATTTATTTAACCCCTTATAGACAAGAGGGATGTGGGTGGTTTATGTCTGTGTGTCCGTCCATCTGTCTGTCATCGCCTAGGGTCCTAACTGGTGGATTTAATTTAAAAGCTTATTTTATGAAAATCTGGTGAACCAATTAGAAGTTATCAGCTCAAGTTTATGGAATTTACAGTTTATTGTGTGTTACTAAGGTCGAATTATGAAGTGTCAAATCCTGCCAGATTCCACGCACTGCGCAACTTTGAACCAATTTTTAACATTGAACGATTGACGTATGTCCGTAGATGTAATCAGTTTAAAAGGTACCTTATGGCTAGGAGTGTTGAGTGGCTTTTTCTTTTGCGGCTCCAGCCCAACCGGCGGGAGCGGCGGCGCGGGCGGAGGCGCCGGTACTTGAGGTGACGATGTCTCCTGAAACGAGACAGAAGATGAGGAAGATGTCAAAGGGAATGCAAATAACCGGTTATTCTCATAGAGAAACGGTTAATAACCGATTAAATTGCATTTCCTAATGTCAAGGAATCAAAGATATTCAAAAATGTTCGAGGCCTTTTTAAGGACGTCAATAAATTTCTAATTGTAAGGCACATATCGTTACTACTTTAGAAAAAACTCGTATCTGATATTTCGAGATGTATGAGTTTGAACTCAACTTTCATCACGCTTAAGTTAAGTTAATCGTACGTCACGGAATATGAGATACGAGGTTTTTTCAAAGTAATGACGATATAAGTACTCAATGAAATCAATGGTATGGTAATCAATGATTAGAGAACAAAATTAAAACTCATTAATTGCCTTAAAAAATTTAGAATTCGGTGGTGTTTGGTTTTAATTCCTACACCTTGCTAGACTCTAATTTAAATTTATTTAACGTTATTGCTAACTGCAAAATAAAATTTTCTCAAACATGCTCGGAAAGAACGGTTTTCCGATTGAAACACAAGAACGGAAAGTGCCTCATTTTACTCCTAGGAGTAAAAAAACCATATGAAAACACTTTCCGTCAATGTCCATATTATTTATTAAAAGTGCTCTCTATTGCATACAAAATAGAAAGGAACGTGAAAAAAGTCCCGCACACCCAACTTGTGGGCCGGCGGCGGTGCGTTGTGCGTGAAACTATCTTCACTAATACTCGGTAGTTTTCAAACAAACATTCTCTCCGAATTTGTCATAGGTTTTGAAAAATACTTGTAATTATGTATTTGTGTTATTTCCTCACATGTTTGAGAAAAGCATTATGTATGCCTCGGCGGAAACGAGGATTTCCTGACTCGTATTTTAGCAGGCCTCGCTGTTGCTCGGCCAGCTAACCACCTCGTCAGGAAAACCCTTACCTTCCGCGCCTAGGCAACAATGTACTATTTAAAATAAAGCTACTGACTAAGAGGATAGGGTTGATAATTCTATGGACATTCAATGTAGTTCTAACTTTTTTGTATGTAATCGGCTTGCGGTTACGGACACAAAGAAAGATAATAGTATTGTACGCAAACAATGGCCTTTGTGTAGAAGATCGGCTCGCTAGAAATAATAAAGACTATAAACATCTTGGCCTATTTGTGCAAAATGTGGTTACAGAATTAACATACAAGTTTTTAGAGTTGTTGGTAATTCTGTAGCTCTGCCTACCCTACCTCCTGGGAATGGAGGCGTGACGGTATGTATGTATGTATATATTTAGATTGCATACCTGTCCAGGAGGCCTGATGGGTATTCTCTCGTGTCCGGGACCGAGAGAGGGAGGCGGGATAGGCCTCCGGTTGAGATAGTTGTTCCCGTCTGTGTTGGTGCCTGGAAAATACAAAATAATATCGTTATTAAGTCTGTTTATTGCCTGCATGTTGAATATCGTTAACCTAATAATAGAGTTACCAAAATGGCAAGCTTTTAAAACTTTTTTATTCGTCAATTTAAATCAAATTTTGCTGCAATTACAGTGGTCACATGTCACATATACACAGCCATCGTATCAAATATATTGTTCCTTAATTGTTAGTGGCATAGGGGCCTGTAGATATTTTTGACTTCACTGTACCAAATGAAAATGCTTCAAGTTTGTGATCGACCGTTCCGTGGGATGAGAAACTTTGGGAGGACGGGAAAGAGGTGGAGGCGAGCTCTGTAGAGGGGAAGGTAAAAGCGCGGCGTGATAATGCATTACGCAGGTGAAGGTTGACCCATGCTTTGAAAGGTATGATGGGTACGTCCGTTAAGCTGGACATTCAAGATCTCCCATCGCGTCAGCTGGCGCGGCGTCTTTCAAACATTCAGTTCAATTGAACTGGTAATGACACGGATATTTCTATCCCGCCATTTGTCGTCTTCATTTCACAGACCGTGATGGTGAAAACCTTGCCCTTGTGGGACGTGACATCACGCAGCAGTCCTTGAATCGACGAACTGACATCCCCATTTGCAGGTCACCAGGAACAAGAGTTATTAATGGATAAGCACGGTATCAAACAGAATGATTGATGCGGAGATACCTCGGGATTCGGGATCAGGGCACTTTAAAGAAGATAAATGGACCTGTATCTTTCTAAATTCTTTCGACACTCACCTCTAAGTGTTGGCTTGTCAGCGAACGGGTTCCTGTACTCAGGGGGCAGCGGGGGTGTGAAGAAGGCGCGGTTGGGGGGCGCGTAGGAGGGCACCGCCCCGTCCCCCACCCGCGCCAGCACTGACGTGCCGTAGTTCTGCGGCGGTCTGGAAGAGAAGAGAAGTTGTGAGGACATGGCAGAATATTTAACTAGAAAACTAACTAGACCCCGTGTGGTTGCCGGGTTAGAATAGTGCCACTCCAAATCTTTCCGTGGATGTCGTAAGAGACGGCTAAGGGAATAAAGGCGTACAGTACTGTTAGGCGATGGGCTTGCAACCTGTCACTAATACACTGGTAAACATCTTAGCCTAAAAGTGCAAAATTGGGTTACATAATTATTAACAAGTTTTTAGAGTTGTTGGTAATTCTGTAGCTCTGCCTACCCCACTCTGGGAATAAAGACGTGAGTTTATGTATGTAAAACTAACTAGTTCTCTAATCAACAATTGATGCTCTTATGGTGAAAGAAAAACATGATGAGGAAACATGCACATTCCGCCAAATGCACGAAAATTCCTAGAGGGTGTATCCGAGAGATACAAGGCATAAGATAAGGTAAGAGTGGTGGTAGGATTCCAACTACGAGTATGGAACGCGTTACCATTATCTACTACCAACCACGCCAAGCGTTTGGTGTTAGGTTTAATGCCAATAATTCCAAAATAGGACCATTTATATCTATGTATGGTATTTGTACCTTATGGGCCTTGTTGTTCGAAATAAAAAAATAGGTAATCGTCGATGATATTGCATTGGGAAACCTAAGTAAATGACCTTAACACATCTGTAGGTATAGACCGTTCGAAATTTGACGAAAATTCCATATAACTTTTGTACACCACTACATGCAAGAGGTCATTTACTAAAGATTTTCATCTAACTATACCGCTTTACCGCGTACATAACAGATTCAATAAATTGCAAAAATACTTTACTACCTTATTTGTTAAGCTGCATTCTGCACATTATTTATTTTGTAAGGTATTGCAGTATCAACGACAAAATTATTGTTTTCTGTCATAAAGAAAGTCCTAAACAGACCGAGACAAAGTTAATCCCTGAAAACCCTTTCCAGAATGATTTAAAAAGCAGGTTCCAATCAGTGTTCCCCAAATTAGAAGTGCTCGCGGTACGGGCCGTAATGGATAAGCACGGCATCAAACGGAATGATTGATGCGGAGATGCCTCGGGATTCGGGATCAGGGCACTTTAGCCGGGGCTTTTTGTAGAAGGTCGGCATATTTAATTTTGATTATGGCATCTTTGATTGAATGTACTTCCGGTATAGCTTACATTACGGTGTTTTACAGTTGAATGGAAAAAAATAATGTCTTTTTTTTACAGACTTCGCTTACGCCTTAACTGTTTTTATTGTAAAAAATGTCAATTACTAGTTTTAAGAACATTTAGATGTTTGCACAAATTGGCAACTTAGGAGGACCACATTTTCAATGTTTATTATTTTACCAAAAAAACAAACAACTTTCCCGTCAACTTATGTCAAACACTAATAATATTGACCGTCATCACCATTTTTTCCGCCTGTTGCGAGTTTGAATAATTGAATGATCATGAAAATTGTTTGAGAAAGTTGTCATAGTTTAAATCCCCACTAATTGTATTATAATTTTAAATACTGACCTTTTAAATAAGTAGGACCAAGAATTCGATCGAATTCATTAAAAATTGCAATAAGCAGTATCCCAAACTCAATAACCAAAGCAGTTTGAATTCTCTTCTGTTAGTAATGAGATTGATATTTCTACAGGAGTTCTATCGGATATACTGTCTATTGGTTTAGGAGGGCAGTTTTACTCTGTAGCCCATTTTGAAGTTATAAGCTACAGAAAACATTCGTTAGACGAATTTTCTAACCGCAGACCAAGTCATCACTGAATCAGTCGTAACCGCTATAATTCGCTACTAGATTGCCCTGCGGTTTCTCGTGGGGCATTGCGGCGGCCATGTTGTCAGCGTGTGTCAGTGGGGACGTGCCAGTGGCTACGAGAGGAGCCAGGAGTGGGAGACGCGGTTAAAGGTTGTATTGAAGTTGGTTTAGAATGTTGAGAAACATGATTTGACATGACCAAAGTAACCATTGCTTGCGATTTAATGTGGGACTCACTTTTTGTTATTTTTTCGGGATCTGTTAAGTTTTTCGGGACTATACATTGGGAAAATCTTCTAGGTATAACACGGACTATCTGTACGGTGAATTTATTCCAGATCCGGGCACTTATGCGTATTTAAAAAAAAAACCTTCAGTAACATTCCGCTTTTTTTAGATAAACTCTGTTTAGTTTTTAAATGTTAAAATTGTTCTAATAAATACATAGGTTTATAAAGAATTTTTGGGTTTGATTGGGTAAGCCTATATTCTCTCCCGCTATGTTTAACCCACAACATCGTTCAATACTTTTTTTATATCGTATAGCAATAATTCATCATCAAGACCCACTTCTGCCCACTGCTGGACAAAGGCCTCCCCTAGGACCGCCACAGTGAACTACCCGCATCCAAAAGATTCCCACGGCTACTAATTACTAATTAACCTTACTATATATCTGTCACACCACTTAACACACTAATTGGCTCAGTGGATTAGGGTGACTCGTGCGCAAGGTAGCGAGTTCGATTGGTTCCATGCACGTCAAGTACTATTAATATTTTCTGAATGACATCCGAGTGCTGTAGGTAACCGATACTACGATGACAAAAACCGAAACCTGTTTATAGTCTGTGCCAATTGATATTGTCAAAGATGTAAGCACAACCAAACGAACAAAACCATTATTAGTCGATAATCACGTGCTTTTAAAGATACACTTGATCTTTAAGTTTAAGATCAAATAACTATTAATCACACGATATTTTAAATAAAAACACGCTTGGTGAATATTTGAGGTTATGTGTCAAACAGTACTAATTTGTTTACATCGTTCACAAGTTATATTGACGGAGACTTTATGCTGTTGTTGTGTTGACTACCTATGCCAAAGAACAACGTCCTAATTTACAATTCTAAACTGCACTTACATTGGACAAAGCGCATTATGCACTACAAATGTATGCGAAATTCTACGCCAGCATTTTTCAGTATAGGCCTACTACAAAAGCCAATGACCTATAACCAACGTAACTAGGTCTACGCTGGCCAACAATTTCGAAGACAGCTGAGATCTTCGTTATAAACTCCAGTTTAGGTTGAGCTCTGACTTGACTCATTGTGTATGGGTTCACGGGTCTTGTAATGAGGGAAATGTCAAAAATTGGCACACCGCCAACCCCGGCGCCATTCACAGAGTTTATTTTCGAGATGTACATAGCATTTTAATGAACGGAAGCAAAAAGATGTTATTCTAGCCGAGCTGTTTCCAGACGAGACGGCGTGTGGGATAGAACTTGAAAATAGATTGTAATACTACAAATTAGGTACCTAATCCTATCCTAAGAAAAATTGCTCGTTCTAAAGGGATTAAAATACGTCCACTTTATTTACGTTCAAGCTTAGATGCTAGTACCGTATTACTCGTAGCTATTAGCAGTTTAAATGAACTTCCGTTGCCACAATACATGTATAGTACCGCTACTCGACACGAGATGGCGCCACACGTACTTCGCGCTAACGTACAACGCATTCTAATGGAGCACAAACCCATGTTTATGCATAAAGGTTCATTGCCTAAGCATTTGATAGGTACATCTTAATGTTAAACGTCTCTATTGGAAGAATTACTAAACACAAAGCTTCAGCTACTCGTTACTAGATGGCGTATAAAGACATCGTGACTCTCAAACCCTCGTAAAAGGCATTATTAATTGCATCGGAATATATCAAATCGCGCGTCTATGTTATAAAAAAAGAAAATCCAATAGGATTAAGGGTATTATTCGTTTTGACAGAGCCGATTTAGAAGTTACAATTTCGGGGTATACTTGAAGCGACTAAACCCGCCTGTCAGTTATTGAAAAATGACGCGTGTGTCCCGCTTTATTGGCTTTTTATTTATTGGTTTTGTTTTTCTCTACAATTTTATGTTAAGAGGGAGTTTTGGCTTTAAATTGTTTTTTTTATTGCTTAGGGCCACGGTGCATGGGTAATTTGATAAAATATGATTTCTGCCCCTCAAAGAAACAAGGGCGCATGTGTTTTCGAACTTCTATTGCTATTTAATAATCATAATTGGGTTCAATTTCGAACAAATACCACCAACGCAATTAAGTAAAGTAGTATAAATTAACTTTGAATCAGTAGTAACAACGGATATTAATGTATTAAAGTCTCAAAAAAGGCTTAAAATGTTTCTCTAAAAACTTAACAGCGTAACCACGGCTATTAAACTCGCAAAGTATTCACTCGACACTCGCAATTAGCATAATCCTGGTAAGAACAATTTAGAGGGAACTTTGTAAGACTTACAATGGTTCCCGCGGCACGTATTTTATAAGAAAATACTAAGATTTGAACTGTGTAAACCTGCCAAGTTCCAGGCAGCGTGAAGGATATAGCTATACGAGTATAACTCTGTCCTTTTCTTTGAAACCGTTGACTTACTAACTTGCTAATTAAAGACCCTACTTATATAATACAAGACTTTTCCACCGACTTTGTCCGCGTCAAATTTTAGAAAACCACATCTGCATTTTGATAGACGAATAGATAAATAAAGGTTCGTATTTAAACATAATACTTAATTCATGGTGGTGGCGTGGTTGCCGGGTTATAGTGCCACTCCACGTCCTCCCGTGGATGCCGTTATAGACGACTAAGGGAATAAAGGCTGTGTAGAACTGTAAGGCGATGGGCTTGCAGCCTGTCATTAATACACTGGTGAACATCTTAGCCTAATTGTGCAAAATGTGGTTACAGAATAATCAACAAGTTTTTAGATTTGTTAGTAATTCTGTAGCTTTGCCTACCCCACTCTGGGAATAAAAGCGTTTAATTTTTCAACAGTTAAGTTAAGTCATAGTTTTTTTTCTTATTATTTTGGGTCTCTATTGACTGCCATAATTATTTTAAGTCATAATGTGTTTTAAGTTATAATTTTCGCAAGTCATAATGCATTTTTCTCAGGACACGGTTATTTTTCAGATTTTTTTATTAAACTAACTTAACCTAACCCAACTAATCTACACGACAAACGTTTATTAAAAACTGTAACTTCACCCTGAAAGAAGTTATGACAAAAAAAATGTATGACTAACAATACATTATGACCAACGATATGTATGGCAGTCAAAGGGATCCGTATTATTTTATTATGCTGGTGGTGTATTACCAATAAAATGTTGTGCTTTCTTTCTAACATATAATAAGAAGGAAGAGATATTGTAAGACGCAGTTAGCGGTTCCGGATCCGATTCCGACAGGGAAAATATTTGTGTGATTTGATGAGCGCATTAGCGTGAGTATTTATTGGTGAGTATTGGGTATATAAGTATTTATTTATTTATTGTATAAGTTGATCATTGCTTAGTACAAGTCTAGAGCTTTAGTTTGGAATTAGGTCAATATGTGACATGGTCCCCTGATATTTATTTATTTAAATTAGTATATATGTTTTGACGACAAAATATTAAAGTATTTTGAAACACAACAATAATACCTGCGATGCTAATCAACGAATCTCTGAATATCCATACTAATATTATAAATGCGAAAGTTTGTCAGTCCGTGTGTCTGTTAACAGACACATTACCTCTTCACGCTTAAACCGCTGAACCGATTTAGGAGAAATATGGTGCAAAGATAGTTTGAATCCTGGGAAAGGATATAGGATAGTTTTTTTCCCGAAATTCATCCCCTAAGGGGGTGAAATAGAGGGTGAAAATTTGTACGGAGCGACGATATAAGCGAGTTCCACGAGGACGGAGTCGCGGCAGAAGCTAGTTTACTATTATTACCTATGTTGTCTTTTAATTTCTTTTCTTTTGTTGGCAAAGCGACAAAGGCGATGTAGAAGAAACAAATCGACCCCCAAACGTGTTAAAACTTCGTCAATACCTCGCTGCTAGCCGATCGATCAATAAATCCATTTGTTAATCCTTCTAGAGCACGTTACCGAGGAATTCAATAACAATCAGGACAAAAGACGTACAATGGAAACTTTCGCCAACAATTGCCTCCACAAACTTGGTTTTTAGCCGACCCCGATCAAAAGGAGTCGTGTTTTTACTGAAAACATTTTACATAACGAAAGCGCTCAGTACCCTTACCATGAGTTAGAGTTACCGTACTCGCTAGCGAGTCAAATGCTCTGTCCCTTGCACTCTATAAGGATACTCGCGAGGCTAGCGAGTTACCTACGTTAAGACTGCGTCGAGCGTACGCCGGATATACAGTGGCGCCCTCATTGCTTTTATTGTGTTTTCTAATAAACTAAAGCATTTTCTTGAAACTGGACGGTATGTTTTTGTACCACAAATGAAAACACAACTTATTGGGTATATCACGTAGTTTAATAACAATTCGCCTTCGAGTTATCAACTTAACGGAAAAAAGTGGCCACCTTTTCCCATTAAGGTAACTACTCAAAGGGTAATTGTTATTTAAGTTTGTTACGTATCCCATTAATTCTGTTTTTACTTACACTACAAAAATGCATGGTGTGATTCCAAAGAAATTCTTTAGTTAATTAGAAATCACAATAATAATAATGAGGGCGCCACTGGACGCTCAGCGTTTGCTCGGCGCAGTCTTAATTGTAACTCATGGTAAGGGTAACAAACTTTATTCGTTCAGTGTAGAAACCAAAATTGTTCGAGTCTTCATTTTAGGGGGTGAACGGTGATTGGAAATTTGGTCTTTATTTATATGAAGGTAAGTTTAGTGATGTTGAATCAAGGCCTAATGAACGTGCGAAGTTTCGACTGATTGATTGTTTATATTGGAGTATTAATGCGTCTTTCTCTTGACTATTAGTTTTTTCTTCGTATCAGGTTACTGGTAAACAACAATGAGTTAGCTAAAAGGTTTTTGTTTGTTAGAAAAACAAGTATTTTAGAGTGATAAATAAGTACATTATATTACGAACTGTAATAAAGCGGTATCGCTAGAATAGGGAACATGCAGCTTCTTCGCAGCTTCCATAAATGCTGATTCATGTTTTTTTTTATGGCATAGAGAAGACAAACGAGCACACAGGCCACCTGATGGTAAGTAGAAACTGTGACCCATAGACATTCGCATTCACAAGACTGCAATGCACTCCTAAGACTGCAAATGCGTTGCCAACCCCGAGGACCAAGATGGAATGCCTCTATGCTAGTGATTTCACCGGCTGTCTTATCCCCAAACCGGAACACAACAGTGCGAACACTGCTGTTTGGCGGTAGGTTAATGGATAAGATGGTGGTAGCGATCAGGACGGACCCTGCACAAGGTCCTACCACCCGCAATAACATCAATCAACATCAATCAGTTTCTTGTTTCTTGTTCCTTGGCCGATTTTTATTTTAATTTCACTTTAGGTGATCAGTTTTACGGTATTTTTATATTTCCCATCGATTAAACCCCCCCATGTATGTCCAGCAATTGTTATTAGTTTCCGAGATAAATATTGATAATTTTAATCGGATTTTTGTCATGTGTCTGTCATTTCGTGCATGTGTTGTAGTATTTACATAAAGATACAAATCGAATTTATACCGTAATTCCAATACAAAGCAAGCGTTAAATATCAAAGGCTGAGTTAAAAATTAAGCTTATGGATGCTAAAAAGACCTCCCAACGATTTAAATAGTAACCAACAATAAAGAAACCAGTTATTGCAAGTCCCACGTAGGCGTAAACGTCAAAATATTAACATTAAACTGTTATGGCGGGCTGTATAAAAAATTAGCGAGTCTCTATCAAGATTGGTAGATAACGCGCCGGTTTCTGGTTAAGCACAATATCGTTACTACTTTAGAGAAAACTCGTATCTGATATTTCGAGATGTATGAGTTTGAACTTAGTTCGAAGAGAATGAAGTTTAAAATCGTACGTCACGAAATATAAGATACGAGGTTTTTTAAAAGTAATGACGATATCTATTTCGTTATGTGTTACGCTTGAACGTAAACACCCACGTTAAAGATGGTCACGTTGCGGTCAGGTTATTTGTAGGTTAATTCGTAGTTGAGAAATACATAGTAGGAAGGCTGGTAACGTCACTTACTGCATTGTATTGGTAACTAGGGACCCGCCCTCGCATACCACCCGTGCATAAAACAGAATTTATTATACCTAAAACCCTTCCTCTTTAATCACTCTATCTATTAAAAAAAACCGCATCAAAATCCGTTGCGTAGTTAACAAGATCTAAGCATATATAGGGACAAACAGACAGCGGGAAGCGACTTTGTTTTATACTATTTACATAACACCTGGATAGTGATTCTCTCAACAACGACGGTCGAACGGACGAACGAGTGAATGTACAAGCGGCGAGTTTAAGTAGTCCCGTCAGTGCGAACAAAACATATTTTAGCGCGTCGTGTATCTTCGTTCGCGCAGACACGAACAACGATTCCGATGATTTCCGAAAGCACGATTAAAACTCACGATCAGACTTGTACGTACTACTTTTTTTTCCATCTCACTCACGCACGTTTGACAGCTGACTGAATGACACGCGGGCGCGCGTCAAAATGGCGTTACTAATAACCAATAATAGCGCAGAATACAAACGCGCAACGCTGATTGGTTCCCGCGCTTCGAGAAAGTGTCATCTGCGCAGGTACATCGGTAAGCCATATCCGTTGTGTTTTATTGTTTTTTTTTATGACATAGAGAAGACACACGAGCACACAGGCCACCTGATGGTACGTGGAAACTGTGACCCATAGACATTCGCATTCACAAGACTGCAATGCAATCCTAAGACTGCAAATGCGTTGCCAACCCTGAGGACTGAGATGGAATGCCTCTATGCTACTCATTTCACCGGCAGTCTTATCCCCAAACCGGAACACTACAGTGCGAACACTGCTGTTTGGCGGTAGGTTAATGGATAACACAAGGTCCTACCACCCGCAGCAAAATGCGTTATATGATCAATGACGATATACGTACTGAATTGTGCAGACGGAATGGCAATCTCCCTTGTAAGATTAAACACACTCCCACCGCCTCTTACACTTTTACAATGTAGACCTACTGTACTTTAATCTGTTCAAGTTATCCTAAGATACCAAGATATAGAATTTATGCGAAATTTTACGACATGAAGGGATAAATCGTTTGGAAGGAACTTTTTATGCGACTTTTAAATGGCATTAAAACTTAATGCCGCTTAACATTGCTGAGTTAATGACTTTAATGAGGTAATTTGAAGATTATTTGAGTTAGTATCCATTAAAGATTTGAGTTATTGTTATCCTTACATATAAAACTTTTACATACATATAAGACCTAGGGACTTAAAATTTGAAGGAAACCCTAGGGTACTCGAGGGGTGCACAGAGAAAGGATTTTTGAAAATCGATCCCCACCGGGGAGAAATAGGGGGAGTAATTAAAACTATTTGTACGCATGTGAAGTCGTGTGCGGCCTCTAGTAGATTATAACCAGTTTTTTTTAATCACAAAAATAATGTTTTTTTTTACTTATAACTTATAACTCCCTTGTTGCCGGGTTAGAATATTATTGCAAGGGAGAATCGAACTTGTTGTATCATGACGAGCAAATGAACTTCAACCGTAGGGTGGTAGACTGGTAGACCACATTTTAGGCCGACTGTACTATTTCACTAGTAACTCATCGCAGTAGTTTTATTTGACAAATCTATCTTTATCACTTTTATATTATTAATTAAAATGTAAACTGTTTTTGATAACATAGAAGAGAAGGCAAATTAAAAAAAAACGTGAAGTTTATATGGCACCCGTATCTTTAAAGCGCACCAAGTACCTATTAGACTCACTTAATTAAAATTTTCCATCGGAAGGATGTTAAAAAGAAGACTATTCTTTCTATCGATTGGCATGAAGGAGAATATTGTGTTAGTTAGGTACTTAGATTGTGTACTTTTTATTACAGGACAACTATAACTTGTATTCGCTCATGAATCGTCACAAAATTTATTGTGCTCTTGTGCCAACGCTTTTATATGGACTATTTATTAAAATGGGGCGTTCCCTCGATTGACCTGGCTGTCTCACCTGATTTAAGGGTGGACGCAATACACGTGCGTTGAACACTGCGTCAGTTATGATCTCCTGGTATTTGTGTTTCGTCACGGGTTTTCTGTCACGACACGGTGCTGTTTTTAACCCCCGACACAAAAGAGAGGGGTGTTATAAGTTTGAAATGTAAGTGTGTGTGTGGCTCCGTAGCTCTTAAACGGATAAGCTGATTTGGATGCGGTTTTTTTTTATTTGAAAGCAAGTTTCTTGGCGGTGGTTTTGAGATAGGTATGTTTATCAAAATCTGTTTAACCGTTTTTGAGATTTTTGATATTTGGGAGTTAAAAGCCCCCAATTTAACGGCACCACATACTTAGAGCTGATATTAAATTAAAAAAAACGCATTCAAATCAGTTCATCCGTTTGGGAGCTACAATGCCACAAATAGACACTCAGATCCATAGACACAGAGATACACGTTATAAACTAACACCCCTCTTCTTATTTATCAGTTATTTATTAACCCCCTATTATTGGGTAGAAGAATATTCATCAACTTTACTTAGCTAACATCTAAATCTCTTTAAGACTGCGCGAAACGTGATACTTCAAAAATATCCAAACATGTAGCAATAAAATTATGATTTAACGTTGAAAACGTTTATCATAATAGTGAATTTATAGTTATTAAGCACGACACAGCTATTAATTTGGCGCCGTTTAATATTTTAATGGCGACCAACGAAACGCGAAACCAAATATTGTGATTGGTCGCAAATCATTAATCTTGACGATTCAAATCAACATCGAGTTATTAACGGCAGAATTGTCAAGACGACGGTTATTAATGTCTTATTTGTAATAAAGTTTATTTGAAGATAGGAATAACATTTTCACGATGATTTTGATCCGAAGTAAGACCAAAGTGACGTCATGGCTGTTATAGCAAAGATAAAGTGGACATGGGCAGGAGAATTGCTGGACAAGACGAGTACTTGAACCCCAGAGCCTAGAGTGGATACTAGAGGGTAAGGTAGAACACCGCAGCCCTGGCTAGTGATTCTCTCAACAACCACGGTCGGACGGACGGATGAGTGAATGTCCAAGCGGCGAGTTTAAGTAGTCCCGTCAGTGCGAACAAAACATATTTTGGCGCGTGCATTTTCAATTTAGCAGCAAGGTTTCTGTCGATGGATCGAACGTATAAGGCTGCTTAATTGAAAATGCACGCGCTAAAATGTGTTTTGTTCGCTCTGGCGGGACTACTTAAACTCGCCGTTCGTCCGCCCGTCCGTTGTTTTTGAGAGAATAACACCCCTGCTGGTTGGACGACATTCGACGGCACGAGACTGAATGAGACGGCCACAAAATCGCCAAGAATGGAAGAAGAGGGAGGAAGGCTAAATCCAATATTGAATCACCAAAAAGCCACTGTGACTGTTACCATTTCGGAATTTGAAACGTCCTATCAAAAAACCTGATATTTCCATAAAAGTCCGAACTTTTAAGTCACAAAATGGAAATATTACTCACTTAGTTACAGTGGTATTTTAGGCATGGTCGCAGACGCTCGCATTGCGATACTGATTAAAGAGTTATTTGATATTACCTACTTAATATGTAGTTTTACTATTTATATTCCATCTAATTAAAAAACAACCGGACAAATTAAAGACATTAGGGAAATTATAAATATCTTCCGTGTGCGTGGCGTGTACCGCTTGTGGATCCGCAAAAAAAAAAAACTGCATCATAATCCACTTGTGCCTGATGAGTCGTGTTGCTATTGGCCCATCGTGATCGTGAATCCCGGCTTGTGATTGGGCTAGATTCCGTGTCATAACTTACCTCGGCTTGTGATAGGTCGGGTTGCTGTTGGTCTTGAGTATGTCCGCATTTGGCACGGACGTTGGCAACGCGTGCTCTCGCTCCAACTCGGTCTCATAGCTCTCTAGCGGCACGTGCTTGCCTGGCAACGGGTCCGCTGTAACAAAAGAATGCTCACGTTAGAAATGTTTATCATCGTCATCATCATCATCATCATCATCATCATCATCATCATCATCATCATCATCATCATCATCATCATCATCATCATCATCATCATGAATAAACGTTAGTGACAGTGGTTACTCAGTAGCAAAGCGCAAAGGAAGCGAGCCGCGATGTGTGTGGCCGCCTTTATTACTTTCATATGCCGGTCGAGTGACTAAGGCTTATTAGAAATATTACGCCTGGGGATCTTGCTGGCTAGGTAGAAGTTTGAAATTGTATAGGAATGCTAAAATTGGACAAGTCTGGCATGTGATTGATATTCAGCACTAAAGGTGCGTTATATTTGTTTTTCTTTTATACAGAGTCGCGCTACGTGTCCCGTAGTATTTTAGCCGTATTAGGCATATTAAAAAAATGTAAGGGTTCCTATCGACAATAACAGTTTCTATTTCTGCCTCACAAAGTCTGCAAGGACGCCATCTATCAATCAACAAGTATTTCGCAATCAACCCGTTTAATCCTAAAACAAACGTCCGAATTAGCAAGCACATAAACAATGCACAAACACGATTTAAGTGCCGGTTCCCAACGCGTCGTGTTCCAAATTCAAATGAACTCGCTGCTCGGAACAGACAATTATCACCGGCCAGTATCTTATTTCATCAAACGGCTATTTGCGCTTCCCACGTCGCTATCCAATTCGGAATTCAAAGGAATTCTATCGGCATTGTTCTAAATTTGAAACTGATGATAGTGTTGTCAACTCAAACGGTGTTTGTGAGAGGTTGCATAGCAACGCAAAAATGATTCATAGAAGGATTCATCAATTGGGATTTGTTGAAACTATCGAACGAAAACCAAAATGGAAGTCAGTAGGCATATTGATTATGATAAGTGCGATATTGATGCTGCGGTATATTAAATACGAGTTGTTAATTTTCATAAATCATACATTTTATCTTCAGGTAGAGTTGATAGGTTATCGCTATTATCGCTATTATTACATGCAAGCTCGTGTGTATAACTGTTGCGTCACCGTATCAAACAGTTGAATTTTTCTTTTTAGTAACACCGCGCCGCGTGGCAAATATACTTCCTAACAAAAAACCGTTGGGCGTCAGTTCCAAATTCAAATAACTTTACATTTTTAGGTTTTCAAAATAATATTACGTTTAGGGGGCAATTCTGACGAATAAAGAGATGTCGATTAGTATTAATGATTCAGTATTAAGTATTTCATAAAACAGGTAAAATGCTCGTCATTGCGGTCAATAACCCTTACGTTTATCGATGGTTCGTTCACTTATTAGATAAGATACGAGTATATAAGCAAAGTGAGATAAGGTATACTGAGAATTGTATAACCCTCGTTTTGTTTCCTGAAAGTATTGCCTAATAGCACGTATTTTTAGACTATTTCGTATAAATATAAAACTTCGCTTTAGGAAATCAGTAACTTTAAATTCATAGTAGTTTTTTATCTGCTATTACCTCCTTTTTCCCAGTAGAAGAACATTTTTTAAAAATGTATCATCAGTAGAGTTAAGCCAGACCTTTAATAACCGTTATTTTCGTGTAACGTTATGATTCATAACGTTATTTTACACGAATAACGTTATACTATAACGTTATTTGACGTCATACCTGTAGCGGTATTTGTTATAACGTTATCAAACAAAACGCTATACGTATAACGATACTTCGGTTAGCGCTACAATAACGTTATAGACCATCTCTTTCTTACACTCAATTTCACTCACTCGGCGGCTGCGGCTTATGGCGCATGACATTGTTTTGCCTTGCCGTTGCCGTTGCCTGCTTTGTATGTACCGATGTTTTAACTGTACTGGGTAGTGATTCTCTGAACAACGACGGTCGGACAACGGACGAGTGAATGTCCAAGCGGCGAGTTTAAGTAGTCCCGTCAGTGTGAACAAAACATATTTTAGCGCGTGCATTTTCAATTTAGCAGCATGGTTTTGCTGATGGATCGAACGTATAACGTGTTGTTTCTGAGAGAATAACACCCCTGGGTAGTGATTCGGTGGTTAAAAACCACGGACGGTCGGACGAACGAGCGAAATCGCAACGGCGAGTTTAAGTTGTCCCGTCAGGGCGAACAAAATACTCTTTAGCGCGTGCATTTTCAATTTAGCAGCATGCCGATGGATCGAACGTATAAGGCAGCTTAATTGAAAATGCACGCGGTAAAAAGTATTTTGTTCGCTCGTGCGTGCGTGCGTGCGTGCGTGTGTGTCTGTGGCACTGTAGTTCTTAAACGGATAAACCGATTTTGATGCGGTTTTTGTTATAAGAACCTGCTGGTTTCTTGTCGGTGGTTCTTAGACATGTTTTATCAAAATTGGTTCAGCCCTTTTTGAGATTTTGCTTTAAACCACCGCTAGAAAACTTGCTTTCAAATAAAAAGAACCGCATCCAAATCGGTTCATCCGTTTGGGAGCTATGCTGCCCGTTATAAACTAACACCCCTCTTTTTATTTATTACTTATTAGCCCCCTATTATTCATTTAATGTGTTTAAAGAGACGTTGCTAGCTAAAGTCATATTGTTAATTTGAAAAAGATTAAATAGCGTGAAATGAAAAAATAAATAAAAAAAACCCCCGACTCAAAATAGTCTGTAAAGGAAAACCTCTAAAAAGTAAAAAATAAGGAGTATTGGCCCTATTTTAAGTATAATTATAAGTAGGTATTAATATTTTGATTCAAGCGTCGACACGTCCGTCGGAGGACCTAATATAAAATACCCCAACTAGGTACTTAGCCCTTATAAAATACCCAACGTGGCGACGACGCTTGTATCCAAATATTGATACCTACTTACAGACTATTTTTTGAGAGAATAACACCCCTGGACGGTAGGCAGACAAGACAACAAGAAAATGGATATATCTGGCAACGTCGCGCAATGCATGAATCCAGCGCCGGTGGACGCGCCAGTCGGCCAGTCACGCAAAATGCCTAACCTGAGGAGCGGCAACAGCGCGTAGTTCATAAGTTTCATAACGTTATTATAACGTTATTTAAGTATAACGTTATTAGGATTTCATTACGGTGTAGCATAACGTTATGAATAAATATCGATATATTTAAACGGAATTTTGAGCACTAACGAAATATAACGTTATGATAACGGTATTATTCATAACGTTATAAAGGTCTGGTTAAGACTTTGCGTAGGTCGGTCATACAGTGAGTGAACGAACAGTATATTAAAGTAAAAATATAAAATCATGACGAAAAACCGGCAACATATCCCACAAGTAATATAATTGCAGCCCACATTAATTTATAAACTAATTTAATTTTACCGAACCGCCGTACAAATTAATTTCAAGCTTATTTTTTAACGTGGGAACACTTGATAAAAAGTAGTAAAGCCATAAAACCGTAGAAAAAACGATCGGTCAATCAAATTAACAAAAAGTGCTGAGCGTGGAGATTTAATTAATATCGATAAAACGTGACCGCCGGGTCTGGTATCGATAGTAAAAAAGGGCTCGCATTGCTCGGTCGACCAGGGTTCCGTATAAAATTAAACACAATGCGTCTTTATTCATTTGAGAGTCCTTGAATATTATAGTGTCCACATAAATGAGGTATGGTAAAATAATTGTTTAATTTACATTCATATGGTTCAAAGTATAAAAAAACAAATGCGCATGCCTTTTCCGTTGAACTGCTAAATAAAAGTAGACGATAGGAAACAATAATAATATGCTAAATGCAAGAGATTAGCCGACCTGTTTTTTTTTTTGGTGAAACAAAAAGAAAACTGTCCCGTAACGACTGACCACACGTGAATCAAACCAAATTACAGTAACATACATTCGATATGTTTTAAACGGTTCACAGTTGGATCGCATATTTTTTTTACACAAAAAATCGATTGGCCGAAAATGGTTTTACAAAAGAAACAGTTTTAATTAATATAAAGGACTAACCTATCCTAACCTAATCAAAAATAGACGTTTATTAGATTGTGCAATGTCAGAATGCGAAAAGAATTTAAACTGTATCGTTTCCGATCTTTATCTTAAAAAACCAATACCATGATGACAAAAGAAGAGATCCTTGAGAGATCGGCTACTGACTATATTTTCAACTCTATCTTTTCCAAATAAGCAAAAACAAGAGACAAAACATAACAGAAAAAAAAAACGAAACAAAAAGGTCGCGGATTCGATGCATCAGCTAAAATTCAACCTAATTCAATGAGTCGAAGAAAGTTTCTCCGAATATCTCAACGTTAATGGTTTTTTCCACTCTCATTAGAACCCTAATATCAACAAAGAATCGGTAAGCCATAGATGATTCACCTACAATTATGCGTCGAAGCGATCGGCGCTCACCGCAAGGTTTCCTGACTCATGCATGCAGTATCCTTACCACGAGTTACAATTACCGTACTCGCTAGCGAGTCGAGCTCTGTCCCTCGCAGACCTCGCAGTATTCTTATAGAGTGCGAGGGACAGGGTTATCACCACCTGTTATCACCAATTTGTTACCACTGGTAACAGCTGGGAACTTTTTTCCCACCTGTTACCACTGGTAACTACTGGGAATAAAAATTCCCAACAGTTACCACTAAACTAAACAACAGTAGTTATCACCAAATACTTTAGTGGTAACAAATGGGAAAAACTGGTGGTAACAGGTGGGAATAATCCGAGGGACAGTGGGGTTATTATGACGTATCTGTGAAATCGCCTAAGTGGGCAAAATGTGGTTACAGAATTATCAACAAGTTTTTATATGTATGTATGTATCTGTGCAATTCATTTTACGCTGACAGAAAAGGACAGAGTTATGTAACTGCTATAGCTCCGTCCTTTGCGCTCACCGTTAAATGAACTGCATAGCTACGTCATAATAACCCCTCAGAGCATTCGACTCGTTTGAGACTACGGTAATTGTGACTCATGGTAATGGTACAGGTAGGCAGTGAATAGTCTTTATCTAAATTACCGGGAATTCGTGTAAATGGTCAGTAGTCAGACCTATCTTGATCAATGTAGCAGAAGCCTACTAAGATACCTAATTAGGTATTGATCACATGTCAACATTGAGGGAAATGACGTGTTAGATTAACCGATATTCACATCAAAATTGCGCTAATTGAGAATATTACAACTTTTTACTTTATATAGTATAGCTATTCCCCGCGACTCGACCCGCCTACAAAAATAAAACACGGCCTATGTTACTCAGGGAAAATGTAGCATTCTAATGGTGAAATAATTCATTGTAGTTTCAGAGCTTATTCAATGAAAACAAACATTCAAATCTTTCCTCTTTATAATATTAGTGTAGATAAAATACAGTCCCTTCGCTTCCCGCCGTCTGTCCTCTTTCAAACTACGAAACGGATTTTAATGCAATTTTCACCGTTATTTATATATAAATTCTGGTTTGTGTCCGTGTGTTACAGGAAACTCGCATAAACCGGAGCGATTTATCAAGTAATAAAATATATTTTTTTTTTAATACTAGCAACCATTTTAAATTTGTTACCTCAACAAAATTCACGTAACACGTAATTTCTCCCAGTGAAGGTACACAACCAAGAAGTTTATATACTATGGAGATTACAGAAGAAACTTTGAATTGAAGCTAGGATAATATTATAGAGGTCGGAAATAAAAACGGAATAAAAACGGGTAATATAATAGTACTCATCGCACCTGATACAAATATCCTTCGTTAAAAAGTGTCGTCGATTGAATTTCAAAAGTGTACCACTTTTTGGATGTGTTAGTGCGTGACTTTGCATTAGTGTGCGTAAGTTTGCAGTCAGTGATGTGCGGTTTATCAATAACTAGCGACCCGCCCTCGCTTCACTTCGGTTTATGTGAGTTTTCTGTAACACCCGTACATAAACCAGAATCTATTATACACATAAACCTTCCTCTTGAATCACTCTATCTATTACAAAAACCCGCATCAAAATCCGTTGCGTAGTTTTAAAGATCTAAGCATACATAGGGACAGACAGCGAGAAGCGACTTTGTTTTATACTATGTAGTGATGATATTGGCTACAAGTTGTGTTATACACAAGAGAAATGAATGAATTGACATTTGGCTACACGGGATCTATGTTTTCCTACATCTATGTAACGTAAGTATATTTTGTATCTGTTTTCTTAATTGAAAAGTGATGCAAGATGTTTTTGTTCTGTCTTCCTTCCTAAATAAAGAGAGCACAAGATCCGTGATGTGAATCAAGCTTTTTGTTTCTAGGTATATTCAATTCATTGTTCTATTGCATTCTCCATATATATTAGTTTCTTGGTGGTAGCCGACCTCGACCTCAATAACAATAACGATTCACCGTTCCATTTTCGTTTTTGAATCGTACTGAGCGTTCGATTTTCAAAAGTTGACCCGCAGGTACGGTCGCAGGTTTTAATTGATACACGTTGTCGCATAAAATCAACGGTTAATTCCTATGTAACTTCTGTCTTGTCCCTAGACGCTGTCATTATGACAAAAGTTCTATGATGGATCAACATTTAAAGTGCTTGATGGTTTGAATGGAAATCTTTATCCTAATTACCAGTATATCACATAAATTCTTAGTTTAGAGATTAAAAAAAAAAATTGGTAATGGTAACAAAAAAATGGGAGGGAGTTGGAAACAGCAGCGCTGTGAAGCAGTCTAGGCAGATGTTTTTTTACTCTTTTACTGCATAATTTTTTACGCAGATCATAAATCTAAAAATCCTTACTGATATTACAAATCTGTAATTGTTTCTTTGTTGTTTGTTTGAACCTCATCCGAACCCCGTGAAACTCGGTACAGGAATAGTTTATGGGTACAGAGACGGACATTGGGTACTTTTAACAATGCCCGAGGGAATAGCGATAAATGACTTCAGCGCAGACGGAGTCGCAGCAAAAACTAGTGAATTATTTGATGACGAAAATGAATGGTAAGGAATAGACGCGGTAGATTGCATTAAGGAAGAGAAAGTTTTCTCCGTTGATTGAGCGAGTTTGTAATTACGATGATAAATTTGTAGAGAATTCTCCCATGGAAACAAACAAAGAAAAACAGACTCCTTATCAAGTACTCTGTTCTCAATGTGTTAAAAAACTTCGTTAAAATTACTTTCAGTTTGAAAAACGAACACTACAGAAATTAAAAACAAAATGCAAAAGCAATTTGTGCCAGTATCTTTTTTAAAAATAGAACACTGAACTGCTAACTCATTAGAACATGCTGAACTGACCCTAATTTTTTTTTAAACGAGGAACGCAGAGGTCAACGAACACCATTTGTTTTCAATTAAGAACACAATTGCAAGTCTGGTCACATTAATTGGAGAGTTCCGTTTTTTTCTAACCCCTATAGGACATAGGACATCGTTTTAAAAGTAAAAAGCCGTAACTCATAATAAAACTAATCGAAATTGAAGCTTATGAATTAAATTTATATAAATTGCTCTACCCTTTTATGTCCGTTACGGTGTCTTGTCTATTTCATCCTAATGTTAACCTGTTCATAGTAAAAAGATTCTTAATAAGAAGAAAATAAAACGAATTCTCGTTTGTCGCCGAAGCCTTTATTCCATACGCCTAAACAATATTGTTTCCGAACGGTTTTTTCTTTTCCATAAAGCAAGAGTACGTCAAGTCATAGCAATATAGAAAGCCATTATTTTGAACATTAACTAAAAATAAATTTAAAACATGAGTGTTATATGGATTTAAATGTAAAATATTACTCACTTTTAAAATTACCAAGTTCAGTTACACCCGAGGGAAATTAAAACTGTAGTACTTGAACGAAGTTCGAATTATAAATGACGCCATCGAGACTTTTTTAATCAGAATATAGTATTTACAAATACTGACTATACTCGCGCTGTACTAAGGAGGCCGGATTTGACACCTGTCAAAGTAACTAAGTACATAATTAATGTGTTTGAGGCATGTTTTTTTCCCTCATTAATGGCTTTCACTACTTGTTTTATATCTATCTGGGTGTATTTCGCCAATGTCAAGTTTTAGAGTTTTAAGACAATCACTATTAAACGACGGACTTATTAGATAAACAAGTCCACAAGCTGATTCATGTAACAAACAGTTGAGAAAAATCATTTTTTAATAGCTATAATAAAAACAAACAAAATGGGCCCAATTTCGAAGTATACCCTATCCAATAATAAAAGAATGATCGAAATCAGACAACTCTGTAAAAAGTTATGCGCGGTCATACATGGGTTGATTTACAACCTCCTTCGATTTTTGTTTCTTCGGTTAAAAATGCAGTTTCACATCAAACAACCCTCAAGCCTTATTTTGTCATCGCATTAACATCGTTATGATCTTATTAACTTGACGGTAATGGCGGCCAAGTTAAGAACAATACAGATGTAGTGCAAAATGATTTTCCTTCGGGAAAACTCGGATCTCAATCGGAATACGATGGCACCCGAACTGTCAATCAATGATTGTATTAAATGAGTGACGTTTTCATGTCCATTAAAATGGAACTTTATTGTTTAGTGTCAAATGACAAAGTGACAAATGACAGCATTCCCGAAGGAAAATCATTTTGCACTACATCGTTCTCTACACAGTGCAATAAGGCCCCTATAAAGTGCTTATTCATGTTTACCTTTTACCTATAAAATACCTAAATACAAGTCGGCCTTGACCCCCCTGAAATATTCCAAACGGTTGCTCCGTAAACCTTTAAATATTTACAGGGAACTTTAGCGAAAAAACGAAGCAAGCGAGGTTGAAAAAATGAGGGTGGTTCCGATTGGTATCTTAGATACGTATTTATTTTTGCTTCGGTATAAAGAAAGTTGTTTAAAGTGGTAATGTAAAAATATTTACTAACGAAATGCCACGGATTTTTTACTGAATCGCTGCTTAAATACAAACACATTTGAAACTTAAAGTAAATAACATTCGGAATTTAAATGCAACACAAACACATTTTGATTTGTGTCGCTTTTGTATTTAAGCAATGATAAAAGGTCAGGTTGGGGTAAGAGCGTCAACGGGGTAAGTACGACAAACAATATATTTTTTTTTAGGAGATATTGTTGGTTAGACGGACGTGCCCCATCTTAACTTACACGTTTTGTGATTGAAAGAAAAGAATCGATAGAGATCAAATTAAGAAAGGTAACATAATATACGACTATATAGCTGTTGCCCGCGTAGCATTTTAATGGTGAATGTTTTGTTTAAATCGGTCCAGTATTTTTTTGAGTTCGTTCGTTACAAACATACAAAAATACAATTTTTTTCATAATCAACATTTTAGTGTAAGTTAATCAGTAAGTAAATATTTAAACGCGTAACTCGCAATTTCATTAGCATAATAAATATTATGATTTTGCGGGTGGTAGGACCTTGTGCAGGGTCCGTCCGGATCGCTACCACCACCTTATCCATTAACCTACCGCCAAACAGCAGTGTTCGCATTGTTGTGTTCCGGTTTGGGGATAAGACAGCCGGTGAAATGACTAGCATAGAGGCATTCCATCTTAGCCTCAGGGTTGGCAACGCATTTGCAGTCTTAGGATTTCATTGCAGTCTTGTGATTGCGAATGTCTATGGGTCACAGTTTCCACTTACCATCAGGTGGCCTGTGTGCTCGTTTGTCTACTCAAAGCTATAAAAAAAAAAAAAAAAAGTAAACTATGTCAACCAATATAAAATTATTTTTCTTTCACCACTAGCGACATCTTGTGTCAAGTAGAACAACTACCAACTACGACAGCGACTCCAGTAAAGCAAATTCAATCAATTCTATCGTTTCACCGTGGATATTTTCTGATGTGTTTCAATGAACCGCTTTAAAAAAAAACAGCATATCATTTAAATCTACCGCTAACAATAATATAAAATGTAGACGACCCCCTAATAATTTCACTAGTTATTTTATCTTCACACCAGAACACAACAATGCGAACACTTTGTGGCGGTAGGTTAAAGGATAAAGATAAGACTGCACTTATACATAAACTCTTTGCACATTTTATTTTTTAATTATAATATACGCTTAAAACAATTACCAAGAAATGTCGACCTCGAAAACTAAACATTGTACTACGAACTGTACTTAGATAAAGGCTCTTATACACCTTTCTTTTAAATGGAAGGCTCTAAGTGCCACTTAGAGCCTCAGAAAAGCAAAGTCAAGCGACAGAAAAGAATGACAATTATCATTAGGAACAAACAGGGCGGAATGAGGACAATGTAATTTTTACTCTATCTAAGGAGAGAAATGATTTTATGGAAAGGAAATTACATAACTGCAGTATACAACTAAAGTCGCCTTCAATAGAGCTTGCAAAAGATGTAAACAAAATCAATCGAGCGAATTCACCATGATTACTCGATAATCACGTACTTTTAGATCAAGTGAGGTCTGCAATGATTTATACAATAGATCATTATTTTCATATTAATTTTAAGATGAAATAACTATTCATTATGCGTTATTTTCAATAAGAACACGCCAGGTGAATATTTGAGGTTATGTGTCAAACAGTACTCATTTGTTTACATCGTTCACAAGTTATATTGACGGCGACTTTACTATACTACACTTACGGACAAAAAAATCGACTCAAGCAACATTTTTTACATTAGGTCGTATTTTGGAGAAACGGGAAATATTTTATTAAAAATGTAATTGCTGTTTTATAAAGCAGTTACTCGTATTAAGCAATGAAAAACAGTAACAACCAATAAAATCGGTTGCATAATTTTGAGGATATGGTTGTTTACGTGAAAAATGGGATTTTCCCTGCGTGCATACCCCACGAGTTGCGACCCTTTGAGGGCCATAAAAACCGGTGTAACCGGTTAATTCTTATCAGTCGCTTATCAGAAGTTGACCTGTACACATCCCCCGCAATTACTCACTGGAATCACCTGGAAAAAATGGACACCACCGAAAATGAAGCCGCCCAAGTCGTCGCCCTGCTGAACCAGGGACTTACGCAGCGTTTGGTCGCCGAACAGCTGAATTTAAGTCAGTCTGCTGTCTCCAGAGTATCTCGCCGGTTTGCTGAGACCGGAACCCTTACTCGGAAACCGGGATCTGGCCGTCGAAGATGCACATCCGAGAGAGAAGACCACTTCATTGCCACAGCCAGTCTTCGAAATCGTCACCGGACCGGTGTTGACATTCACCAGCAGCTGATGCAGACCCGTGTGGAACCTGTGAGCTGTCGCACGGTTCGCCGAAGACTTAAGGAAGTGAACCTCACCCCAAAAAGGCCTGCCACGGGGCCTAAATTGGCTCAGAGACATCGGGACGCTCGCAAAGATTTCGTGGCGACATACGAAAATTGGACTTATGACCAATGGAGCCGCGTACTCTTCAGCGATGAATGCAGAGTGTGTCTCCATGGCAGCGACAGAAGGAGACGGGTGTACCGGAGGCCTGGAGAGCGGTTCGCACAGTGCTGTTTCACTGAAACAGTCGCCTACGGGGGAGGATCCGTCATGATGTGGGCGGGCATTTCAATGGAGGGAAGGACCGAGCTGGTTTTCATCCCGGGTGGGGGGCGAGGAGGTGGATTGAACGCTGCCAGGTACATAACCGACATCCTGCAAGACCATGTCGTCCCCTATGCAGGATTTTTTGACGAGGGGTTTCATTTGATGCAAGATAACGCCCCTTGTCACACCGCAAGAGTTACTCGGGAATACCTTGCTGAGGTCGGCATCCCCACCCTCACGTGGCCACCGCTGAGTCCGGACCTGAATCCCATCGAGCACTTGTGGGATTACTTAAAGAGAAGAGTTCGAGCCCGAGATCTTACCCCTGAAACGATTTTGGCCCTGAAAGAAGCTCTTCTCGAGGAATGGGCAGCATGTCCGCAGGAGACCATAAGGAAGCTGATAAGGTCGATGAGTAACCGCATGGCTTGTGTGAAGAAAGCCTGCGGTGGCAATACGAGATATTGAGTGAAATTAATAAACCGTTTTCCTTAAAAAAATGTGTTTTCTTTCGATTTTATGGTTAATAAATTTTACACATTTTACCCATACTTCGTTAAATTCTCTTGTTTTTCAGTAACTGAAATGAAAATGACCTGAATTTGATATTTTCAGAAAGCTTAGGTTATTAGCTTTCTAAAAATACTAGATTAGTTGCGGTACTAATTTTAGTTTCAGAGATATTGCAAATTGAAACCAGAATAATGTTTGAGTCGATTTTTTTGTCCGTAAGTGTATAGGCTCTAAGATGATGCCTGTGACAGTTCATAATAAACACTTATTTCTTTATTTTATATAAATACTACATCGGTACAAACCTAGCGAAGCCCCGTTTAGGAATATAAATAATTAATCGCCTATTTGATCGCCTATATCGCCTGAGTATAGGTAGTAAGTGATTGAAATTACGAAATACAGCTGTCACAGGCAACATCTTTGAATAATCAGAGTATAGGAACAAATGACATTGCACAGTCCGGGGGGTTATTTATTATTATATTGTTGTTTTTGACTCGATCACCGTTACTGTCAAGTAAAAAAGAGCTATACGTTGACACATACGACAGCATGTCAAAAGCAATATGGATTTACCGAGTAGAATAAAGGCCTACATATAATTTTAGGTGTTTGATTTTTTTAAACAAAACAAGCACCGGTTTAAGTTCGTCAGCCAATAGAAGCATAACACTGACACGTCGAAGTTCGACAGAACAGTTTTGATTGGTTGATTAACAATGCCACGTGGTTTGGATTGCTTACATTTATTTAAGTACCTAAAAGTATAGACTGTAGCTTACATATATGTCCTTATGTAAACTGACAATTATAGCTTAACAGTGTATAGGTATTTTAAAACAAGATTTAGCTGGCGAAATTTGGTTTTCCAGATTATAGAGTATCTTATTTTTCGTCTTCAGGATATAAACGTTTCCTCCTACATGCTTCAGACTGAAATTAAAGACATGAATACAAATCTATTGCGTAGATTACTCAAGTTAGTTTAGGTTAGTTTTTTTAATATTAAAAACGGTTTTAATTGTAAAAACGAATACATTACAAGTATAACAAACAATCATTATACCAATGCATATCACCATCGGACACGACGCAAAAAATAAAGTGACTGTGTAGCAGATTCAAACTTCATACATTTTCCACTGGTTTGTACTTCTATTGTAGAGCGAGACATGCAGACGTCACAAACAAGAAACTACGAGCGAGACAGCGACAGAATAAAACTTGTTGTGACATGTGATTCAGTACAGTACCCTTATTGTCTTGAACAACTCGCTTAACAATAGGCTAAGTAAAGTTTTTGGAAGATATGTATATTATATTTATTTTCGATAGTCGTCATCCTAAAGATCAAGAAATTGCGGCTTTTTTATTTTTATTTCCTCTAATATTTTAGAAATATTTTTTTTAGTTATGAAGTTGACATTTGTACACTTTAATGACCGACTAGCTTGTTGCCTTCGTACTTAATGAAAAATAAAAAAAAACACTTCTATCTATATCTGTCATTGTCAAATCAAATCAAAATAAACAAACGATTCAATACAACGGCTCTTTTCTGTTTGCTTGTGTTTCATGTGATCAGTGTTTTTAGAAATATTTTTAACGATCTCAGAACGAACTCCGGACTTTCGTTTTGTCGCTTTGCTCTAGACCTTTGCACGATATTTGGTCTACGATTTATTTTCGAACCCTTTGGCACTTCTTCTTGGACACCGATTTCTTCCTTTCTCGACGACTCTTGCCCTGCTTTTTGATAGCCACGAGAGCACTTTTGAATTGTACAATCCACGCAATTAACTCAGGCAATCCCAGACGGACTGTGGAAATGGAGTATTACAAAGATTTACTTGAATTTACTTATTTGAATTGAACTGTTTACTTCGATTTGATTTGACGTTGACAGATATAGAAGTGACAGTTTTTTTTTCTATTTCATTATATACGAAGGCAACAAGCTTGTCGGTCATTAAAGATTACAAATGTCAACTTCATAACTAAAAAACGATTTCTAAAATATTAGAGGAAATAAAAGTAAAAGAGCCGCAGTTCCATGATCTTCAGGATGACGACTATCGAAAAAAAATATAATTTACATCTCTTCCAAAAACTTTACTTACCCAAATCGACGGACGGATTTCGGCGCGTCACACACTAACCTATTCTAATTTACCGCCCTCGCTTCGCTTAGGTTTATGTTGCCATTTTGAAAATGATTATTTTTATGTTCGTTGTCAATGTCACATACTTAATTGTCCATTACATTTAACGTACCTTACATCTTTGTAATATATAAGGTGCTAACCAATTAGTCACGGATATTTTTACAGCTGATAGTACGCGGTTCTCGGAGTATATTTAAGTATGAAACATCATAGGTTTTCTTATGTTTTTTTGGAGAAAACTAGGAAACAAATGTACTACGTTAAAACACCCTGTTAATAAGATAATTAAATGAGACCTCTTTAGACATTCTAGAACCTCTTTAAACTATCATTCAGACGCTAGTATTTAATAACCTACAGTTTTCCCGCTGAATCATAATGAAATTTACGAAAAACAACTTTTGACAAACAGTGTTAAACATCTTGACAGGTACATAATAGGGTAGATTTTTGTAAAGATTAATTATAATTTATATTTTTTGTTCGGAAAATTAAAACAATAAAATGATATACAAAAGTTCCAAGTTAAAAGTTAATTTTTTTAATGTAATGTATTATCTCTTAAAATATCCGTGACTAATTTGTTAGCACCTTATATATAAAAATCTCGAGTCACAGTGTTTGTAACAAAAGTACGAAACGGCTTGACCAATTCTTATGAAATGTTGTGTTGTGTGTATATTCAGTAGGTTTGGGAATATATTTACGCGCACAGCTATTTACATATAAAATTGACCGAATAATACTAATTCCACCTTATACCCAACACTCAATAAAAAGTAAAACCCAATAAAGCAGATAACGCAGTTAATGGCGGAACCCTGTTAAGGCGCCAAGATAACAGGAATAAACCGGCGAGAGAATAAACTCCAGTGTTTACCGTTAGAGGAAACGGAACGAGTGGATAAGTAGAATGGTTCTGGTGGGGGGGGGGGGACTCAGGTGATTGTGGTGGCATTATACCCAGTTGTGTAACTATCTACTAATGAGCTTTGAAAGAATAATCTGGTATGATATGATACATTAATGGTACCTATAAGTAGGTTGATAGGAATTTGTTTGGTGATTTATAATAGGGAATGTTTAAGACTTTTTTTTTGAAGTTGAAAAATGCGATTTAAAAAATCCATGCATATGCCCTAATTACCTACACTTTTAATCAATCCTAGAGGACGCCTGCAACATGGAACGCATCAGTCAGTTAGTCAGTCGGTCAGTCACGTTAGAGACCATTGCTTTTATTTCATTTAAGTACGATACCCTCGTGGACCTTGTGTTATAGAAAAGTGATTCTGTAAACAACGCCGGTCGTGCGGACTGTCGAGTGAATCCAAGCGGCGAGATTAAGTAGTCCCGTCAGTGCGAACAAAACACATTGTAGCGCGTGCATTTTTCAATTAAGCAGCCTAATACGTTCGATCCATCGGCGGAAACCATGCTGCTAAATTGAAAATGCGCGCGCTAAAATGTGTTTTGTTCGCACTGACGGGACTACTTAAACTCGCCGCTTGGAGATTCACTCGTCCGTCCCTCCGACCGTCGTTGTTGAGAGAATCACTACCCTGTACGTACATACATACATACATAAACTCACGCCTTTACTCCCAGAGTGGGGTAGGCAGAGCTACAGAATTTTCAAGAATTCTAAAATTTTGTTGATAATTCTGTAACCACATTTTGCACACTTAGGCGAAGATGTTTAACAGTGTATTAGTGACAGATTGCAAGCCCATCGCCTAACAGTAACCTGTACGTTTTTTTAAATAGGTAATACAAAACCTTGACATAAACGAAATTCCTTGTAAATAAATGTTTTGTGAAATTCCTTACCACACCTTGAATAAATTAATAACCGTATATTGTTTACATATATTATCATGTACGTCTGTATCGCCGAACCTTAATCAAAGTACGCCTTAAATCTTATCAGCGGGGTCCTACGAACTTAACAATTCTGGGGCATTTTCGTCAACTCGCCAACTTCGAAATTGATGATAACCCCCCCGATATCCTCCTCACAATAGCCCAACTTCGGGGAGTTTACGTGAAGGGTTTACTTTCGAGGAAGAAAATTATATTTCCAAATTCGCGACGGCAATTTCTAAATATCAAGAGGCATTTTCAGTTTTTGACGTTTTGATTAGGTAATTTAGTTTAATTGGGGGATTTCTTTCATTAATTAAATGTGATATGAAGCCAAGGTTCGCTTATTTTTAGGGTGAAATATAATATATTAGCCATTCAGCGAGGAAAATACATCACAACCAGTCTGTTCGTATACGTATTCTTGGAATAATCAGTTTATTTACTGGTCTAATTTTAATATAAGGAGTTATTGTTATGCTTTTATATTTTCCAGATTATTGTAAACGATTGCCATAGAGGTTTACCATAATTATATTTTATTCAAATTAACTTTAAGCATAATTCGTGGAATCACTGGAATATTGACGGAATTGCAATATGCATCATCTTCACCATATGAAAACTTTTTTAAATGTTTCCACGTTTAAAAACACTATATCACATTCAATAAATAAATATCAAGAGATGATCTCACACAAATAAAATAAAAACTGGCAAAAAACATGGCTTGAAAAATTCAACCACAGTTTCTTCAAGAAATAATTATGAGTGACCATCGCAAATGTTTCTGAGAACGCTACTTAAACTAAAAACGATATAATGAAACATAAACTCAGGTAATAAATATATGTGAATTTAAAAGGTAGTTAATTTAAAAGTTTATGAAAGCAGTTAAAATATCAATTTCGAACGCACTTAAAAGGCTTAAACGAGTTATAAATTACAATTTTTAAAACACTTGCTTCGGTAGATAGCGTTTTTAGGTTTTAGTGCTTTTTTTGATGTTCAAAAGATTGATTAAACATTGTCAGTTGTTTTTATTCGATATTGGTTTACAGTTTGGCCGTTCAAAGAGGGCCGATTTGACAGCTGTAATCTTAGTACAAAATATAACCTCAAACTCATATTACACCTAAAAGAAACAAAAACTCAAGCGAGATAAAGAACAATATTTGCTCACATTATTCCGAAAAATACTTGATAAAAAAAACACTAGCTTAGACGCATCGCAATAAATGTCTTAAAATAGTAATTAAGATATATTATGAAAAAATAACTCTATTCATTACTGTCCTAACAACTCAAATTTAAACTAAAACACACCCCTACCCTACAGAGTAACGTAACGTACACAAAAAACGTTTATTTTAGTAACGGAAGTCGGTTTTTTTGGCGTGTGGGATGTGGTTAAGTATCGGGATGATTTAACGGTGTTTTAAACATTCACTGCCAACAAATAGACTTTGTATGGAATATGAATATGTTATGCGTGTCACTGGCGGTTAATGGGTTATATATTAAGTGCTAAGGACTCCGAATAGGGTCAATTTTGTGAAGAGATCGGAGAGTTTGGTCCTGAATGTGTTAACGGTGTTTTATTAAAATAGTAATGTGACAGTGGAGATTGTAGGCGTTGTCGTTAATGTCGGTATATGACTTCTTTAGGATATGAAACCTTGTTATAACACTTAACCAAAGGAGTTTAAAAGTGTTGGATTCGTTTATTCCGAATTAATGGTATTATTTGTCACCCGCCCTCGCTTCGCTTCGGTTTATGTGAGCTTTCTGTAACAACTGTACGAAAACTTGTTTTTTTTCATACATAAAAACCTTCCTCTTGAATCGGTCTATCTATTGATGAAAACCGCAATAAATTCCTTTGCGTAGTTTGAAAGATATAAGCTTACATACTTTGTTTCCTACTTACTATGTAGGTAAAGATAATAAGTTGTATAGACGCTTTTCTAAATGGCGCCACAAATAGCGTTAATTAAATAAATCATTTCCAAATTCAGTGTGGAATTATTTTAAACGTCAACAGTTAAAAAAAAAAACGGTTTAGAATAAAAAATACACACAAAAATAGTGTCACAGAAATCCTCGCTGTTATTGTCGTCTTTCAAAAACAACTTATTCGATATTTTCATACACGTCAAAGTAAAACATTAATACTAAAATCTGTCTATCTGTGCCCATTTGAGAATGTCAAGGCTTACCCTTTGAAATATGGTTCGGTTGGGTTTGAGGACGCCCCTTAGAGATACCTAACCCTTTTAAGGGACATGAGAGGTACTCACTTATAGGGTTGAATTTCAAAGATTTGCCTTTTGCCTGCGATATATTTAGGGATTTATATGCGTTTGTTAGTTATGTAATCTAATGAACTATTCGCATTCACAAAGCTCATGCTACAGAGTTTCGGTGTTCATTACAAAGTCGACGAGTTTTTGCATCACTGGGCTTCATACAAGCTACGCAATGTACACCAATTGTTACGTATACAGTTTTCAAACTTTCAACTACCCGACAAGAGATGGCGTTGCAGGTCGTCGAGATTGCGAAAAAACTGTTTAGCTTGAACGATAAAAGGAAACTTGTCTTTTTAATTGATGGTTTTATCGGCATTAACAGCGTCAAAACAAAAATATAAGCGTGTTTTTTTTTTAATAATAACTATTACGAAGTCATAAAACTGTTTTATGATAAAATGAATTTTACGACGAAGTAACATTATTACTCATCTTCATTTCATTTCGTATCTTGCAATCATAAAAAGGTTTTAAAGGTTTATGCGCACTTATATGTAAATGTTTTTATTTACCTACAACACCACTCTAAATTGACTGTAACACAACAGGATATTTTACATAATACGCAGATAATTAATTTCTAATTTCATGTATTGAAACTCAATTGCACTAAACACAATATAGTACAAATGGCGGGCTGAATGTCCAACGGCATTCTCTATCAGTCAACTAGTAGGCGAAATCAATTTAGAAGACTGCTTTTACCCCGGCTTCACTCGTTTTTTTTCTACTTCACCTTGTCCTGACAATTACGATTTTTTTTTTAATTTCAATCGATCGATCCTTTCTCTTCTTTGCAAGAATAACGCACGGCAATAGTTTTTATATAACATTTATATAGATACAGAGTAGGTAGGTATATTAAATATGAATACACTACAAATTTAACGGTTTTTCGAATACCAACAGTCATTATCGTTCGAATTTCAAACAAAGGTTGCCATATAAAACATAATGTAAAAACGAAGACGAAACCAGTGTTAAAACAACGTCATAACAAACTTTTGCCTTCTGCTGACATATGGCGCCTGCGGGGTTAAAAAAAAGTTTGACAAGCTGTCCCGGCAGGTTACAGAGTTTTATTACACATTTTCTTTGTATAAGATAATGGGGAAGTTTTTTGAATAAGTAGGTTTCAGGTTGAAAAATATTTTTGAAATTCTATAGTCCACCTGACTTGTCTTATTTAGTACAGTTATAACCGCAAAATGCTCCCTTTTCGCCTAAATCAACAATTCCCTTGTAAAAAAACAATCCATAATGCGATGTTACATTGGTTACGAAAAATTATGCGCGAAATGTGGCCTCCAGTTGGTTTATTCACCAGAAAACGGCCGTTTTAGACAATTTTACAAGTCTCAGTCGGGTTTTCAAAGCTCGCTATTATTATTATTATTATTTTCTCCACTTCGTTAATGAGATAAAGTCGAAATCATACTTACACTTTGTCTTTTTTTAATTAAACCATCTCTGTTTAGAAGTCCTTTGTAATAAATTCAAAATAATATAATACTTTATAAATAAACCTATTCAATCCTGGCATTAATACCGTCTTTCATAAAAGTATTTAAAACAACATTTCAATAACCCGGAACCCACCACTTTAAACTAAATCTCATTTAATTTAAAATGAAATCCCCAAAAGATCTTAAAGTAATCCATGACAAGCAGATATTTCAAGGGTCATAATAAATGAAATTTATTTGAAAGAACTTGAATCAATCTCAGAAAGAGGTCAAGTATTCTTTAACCTCATCAGAGCGCTTACAAAGGCAGTACCGCTACTCGCCGCTAGATGGCGCCAGCGGTTTCGGAAAGCACGAGTTACGCGTTCAGAGTCTTGTTAATCGTCTTACATAAAAGACTTAATGCGCTTAGTCTTTTTTATCACGTAATCTTATTTAATAGTGTAACGAGGTTGCCATAAAAGGTATAGACGGATTTAATAGTGATTTAGAATCATTATTAAGACCCACTTATGATGCTTTGCATGGTCTTTTATTTTTAACAATCGCCGGTAGGTTAGTGCCAAAGGGGTTTGGGTAAAAGTGTTGTCATTTGTAAAACTCATACATTTTCCAGGTGAGCGGCCATTAGTAAAAGTGATGTGAGTGATAGAATAATTCGAAATAAGCATGTTTTGTTATGTAATGTTTTACTCTTAAGTGTATCGGAGCCGAAATATTTAATATTCTTACCTGGGCGTACTTTTAGTACCAAAAACTGAACGCTTAAATCTTAACCCTTAAATGCATAGCGTGTCGAAAATCGAACGCGTCTTTAAAGTTCATTTCCAAATTTGAATTTTGACAAAGCTACAAATCTTACTGCATAAATTCTAAGATTGAAATTTGCTTAAAATGTATGTTTGAAATTGAACTTTAAAATATACGATGTAAATCTACATCATTATGCATTTAAGGGTTTAATATCTCGGCTCCGATATTATTCAACGCCATAATTTATATATATCTATGTGTATTTCAAGGTCCTCTAAAAAAGACAATATTCTTTTAAGTCAAACCTCATTATGGATTTTGGGACATATTGTGACCTAACCTAATAAATTTCTATGCGAACCAAAGGACAGTACCTATTGTGAAAAAAAATCGTATCCACAATGCATTTCACGTAACACATAAAAAGCAATGGAAGATAGGTATCTAGTCACGTGTTTTATTTTTCTGTCCAGGCAATACCTAAGCAGGGTTTTCAAGTTAAATGCACTAATTAGTAACTTGGTATCCACAAAAAAGGGTTTAAACACCGAAAACAGATTCAATGATTCGAAATCCCTTCTTGTCAGGATTTAGAAAGTCGACACGATATGCACGTGAGAGCTATATTGAATCTTACGCCGATGTAATAGGGAATTCTGTCTTTTCTCGTGCCGTAGCGAAGCGAGTTAGCGGACGTGACCGCAAGGCACGATCTGAGAACATCGTTTTATTTTTATTTTCTTGTGTTCACTTTTTAGTGCTCATTGTCAAATGATTTTTGTGCTTTTAATACTTATTCTAACAAAATGGTTCACGTATCCTTTTCAGATGTTTATAACTCTTTAAAAGCTCCTAGAACGATACGATTTTGGAACTCAATGTTTTTTTAAGGAATCTATGTTTATGGTTGGTCTATGAATGCCGTTTTAAATCCAACAATTACCTAATTCCAGACGTATATGCAAGTTCGTAATTAAGTTTATCATAAAAGGGTTCAAATTGCAATAATGTCACTTAACCACTTAAAACTTCATACCTACCTACGTAGAACCTTAAAGTACCTACTTACGTAGTTTTGTTTGTTCTAAAACGGCACAATCGAATTGATTTTCATTTTAACTCGGTACCTACCTGCCTACTTAAACTTTGTTTTTAGCCATGTTCTACCAGCGGCAGAAGTAGCTACGCAACCGAGGAGGTCAAAATGAATGATGAAATGATAGCTTTTTTTATGGCATAGAGAAGACAAACGAGCACACAGGCCACCTGATGGTAAGTGGAAACTGTGACCCATAGACATTCGCATTCACAAGACTGCAATTCAATCCTAAGACGGCAAATGCGTTTCCAACCCTGAGGACTAAGATGGAATGCCTCTATGCTATTCATTTCACCGGGTGTCTTATCCCCAAACCGGAACACAAAAATGCAAACACTGCTGTTTGGCGGTAAGTTAATGGATAAGATGGTGGTAGCGATCCGGACGGACCCTGCACAAGGTCCTACCACCCGCTAACTACTAGCTACTTTTGTTGCCGACTTCCTACCAGCATTTAACAATAAAAATACATCAGTTATAATATAAGTAAATGACAGACAAATTGTACAATTACAGTTTAATGTATGCTTGACAATGCTACGGAAATATTTACAGGTAAAATTTAAAATTAGGTAGGTACTTAAATATTTAAAAAACCGTGATTTGTTGCCAGTTTCCAAATAGCAAATAAGTACCTATGTTATTAATTTCGCTTCAAGATAAAATACCCCTTTTGAGTGTACTCGAGTGAAAATTCCCAAATCTCATTACGTTTCTATATTGCCAATTATGGATCCGATGATATTCAGAGATATTGCCGATGGAAATATCGTAAATAATATTGGCAGAATTGCCAATATTGAACGTAGAAGGGTATTACAAAATGGTAGGTAAGAAATAAAAATGTCTGCTTCATTTTTTTAGTGAAGTACTCGTTAACCTAGTTTCATTAATGATGTAAGATTTAACCTGCCATGTGTAATTATATTCTAAACTATAAAAAATAACTTTTGTATTTATTAAGCTACGGATTATGTGAGTTTTCTGTAGCGTATATAATTCAGAATTTATAATATAGGTACTAGCGATCCGCCCTCGCTTCGCTTGTTTGTGTGTGTGTGTTTTGTTTTTTAACACCCGTCCATAAATCGGAATTTATCTATACTAATATTATAAAGCTGAAGAGTTTGTTTGTTTGCTTGAACGCGCTTATCTCAGGAACTACTAGTCCGATTTGAAAAAATATTTCAGTGTTAGATAGCCCATGTATCGTGGAAGGCTATATGCTATATATCATACTCACATACACCGAAGGGATATACATAAAGACCTTTCTCTTGAATCACTCTACCTATTCATGAAAACTGCATTAAAATCCGTTGCGTACAAACCCAGTTGAAAGATTTAAGCTTCACATACCTACAAAGGGACAGACACGGAGGGAAGCGACTTTGATTTAAACCTACTTATTATGTTTTTGTAGAGAAGTGGCTATGATAAAAATATTTAATATTTTTAAATTAGAAATAGGTACTTAGGTCCGTTTATTAGGATCTTGCGCAACTGTTTTCGTGATCCGCTCGTAAATCCGCGATTCCCTTTATTTCACTGGACGGGGGCCAAAAAAATGGAATTTCAAGACAGGACTATAACTTTTAGTGCGAGCCCGGGAAATTTATGATTAACGCTAATGATAAATGAGACCGCGAGAAACGTTTTTATGAGATTTATGCCGCGTTTGCATTTCCTTTGTCATGGTTTTTTCCATGTAATACCTATTATCAAGTTTTGTGTTAATGATTAAAACGGGTCGCTATTGACTGCCATAATTATTATTAGTCATAATGTGTTCTAAGTCATAATGCAATTTTCTCAGGACACGATTATTTTTTCAGGATTTTTATAAAACTAACCTATCCTAACCTAACTAATCTACACGATGAACGTTTGTTAAAAACTGTAACTTCAGCCTGAAAGAAGTTATGACAAAAAATAGTATGACTAACAATACATTATGACCAACGATATGTATGGCAGTCAAAGGGATCCGGATTAAAACACTAAAATATTAAGCAACTAATAAAAAAGGTTTGTCACACCTGATTATACGAAATAATAATTCCGTCTTAAATCCTACTTATCCCATTCGTAGGTAAGTATCTAGCTACGTATTTAGATGCGAAAATTATTAGCTACGTATTATTAGGTGTAAGTTGGTACGTTCTTGACGATAAAACAACTTGAATCTAACTAGGTAGGTAGGTACCTATCTCAATTCCAAATTCCATTTCGAATTGTTTTATTATATTTTTTTGGTTTTGTGTATGTCTTTGGTGGCCAACGCAAGCACTCAAGCTTATTTATCATCCATAGAATAATATAGAAATATTTAATGGCCAGGCAGTGGTGTAAAACATTTTCCCATTAAGTAATAAAATAAATCTTAGTGCCATTTACTCCAAAATACCTAGCCTACGGCCACGTACGAGACCTACATGCACTTATCTATATTAAATTACTGCTCGTTTTTCATGTAAACTATGACAAAGGTAAATATCTAAAAGGTTATCCACCAATATTTTTTTCAAGAAACGTTGAGGGTGAATGTAGTTCCAATCAACACCACGCAAAATAATATTAAGTTTCCAATTTACAACTCCCTTAGAATGACTGAAACATTTTTGAAAATTCAACACGCTTTCCACCGGAATACCTATCTATAGCGATAAAATTTGCAACCCGAGCGGAATAAGCTTTTCCTGTTTTAACGTTAAGTATTTTTCAAATTGTCAAACGTAAATTAAATTTGTACCTAAGTACTTGTCATTTTTTTATAGCTCCTTTTTGGTACTGGCAACTCTATCTTATTCGGCAGTCAATATTATAAACAAAAAGTAGTGTTCTATTTTCATTTTTTCAAATTACGAATGCGTGTGGTCCAAACGACACCATGACATCTAATACCGTCCTAATTGACATGGATTTGACAGAGAACCATAAAGTTAAATTAACTCGTCGGTCATGCTAGTTTATGGTCAATTTTACTCGCAACCGTAAGGGGAACAGTTATTTAAGATGCTGTGATGATAGGCTAGGATGAGCTTGAGAATTGAGGAATCGTGTTATCTTATGCGGATTATAATAATACGATTGCGTTCGTTATCCGATTACTATGCCGTGGTATATTCGAATTTTTATAGGTATACGAATACTGTGTGTGTATGGAATGACGAATTAACGGTAGGTAGGTATTTAAAGTTATTTACAAAACGTATGTACAAATAAACAGTGTACCTATTTGCGGATGGTTTTTAACGTCGTGCGGGCTAAAGGCCTGCTTATCTTTCAGTAAATAAACAACGATTTAACTCGTCATTTATACTTATCACTTGCATAAATTTACAATTAATCACCCGTATTACTCACGAACCTAGCAATAACGCATCAATAACGCCTAGCTTATAAAATTAAAGGATAAATGTACTCACCTAAAACTACCAATATGAAACACAAGCTAATGTACAAGATCATCAGGAATCTTTGGTAACTAATAAACTAAATATATCACGATCACAGACGACAATCATCTACGCGATTGTCTAAATTTTATATCACAGTACACATCACTAACTACACAAAATTGGCCGCACTGCGATCCCATCAGCCCGTCATATTACAAACATTTTTTTGTAGACCCCAGCAGGAGTAACTTTTTTCGGTCGTCCAACAAACTTTTGGTCATCGCACGTCGTCGAAAACGACACGCTCATCACATCCCATCACTGTCAAGCACTCAATTTTATTACGTTTCGAATTTGGAATCTTTTCACACACTTTGAATTTGTTTCTGTCTTATTGTACGATAGTTTCGCTGGGACGAGCGGCAGCGATCCGTCGTCTGAGGCGGTCGGGACGCAACTGGCGTGAAGTTGGTCGGGATTGGTGTGGAATGCGCCGCGCATGGTTGCCACACCGACTCCGCTCGTGTGAACCCAGCCGAAACGGGGAGACGCGCATTGCTACTAGAACCTCAATAGCCCGTGTACTTTTAATTCGGCCGGCTACCAGAACCAGAAACAGTCGTGCATTGTTGGTGGCGTCGCCCTCGGTCTTGGCCGCTCGTTTTCATAACATGCCCATAGAGATTCCACTTTCCGAATCTTCCGTCTCTTTTGCTCGGGCGTTCCAAATTTGAAGTAAAAAAAACAGGTAAACGCATCGGGCTTCGATCCGACCCATTCCCATTATTATGAAATATCGAAGTTTGGTAAATGATCTTCAATTTACGCATCTTGAATTTTGCTAGAGCTTGTTCAATTGAAGTAAAAGTAGTTTTGGTAATTTAATTTATCTCCCCTAGCGGGCGAGCACGTACCTAAATAATGTGTCTCACTTGAACTCTATAAGCTTTCTAGATGTGATTTTAATCGTGAATGGATCTAAAAAGAACAAAACATGGCGAAGTAGATTAATTTGAAACCGAAGTCGATCTTTACAATACGTTCTGGTTTCGATCATCAGTTAGCTCGATACGTACGATCTATGATTTCAATTATAGAAGTCTTATCTTTGATCAAACTTGATTTCTTAATGTAGCCGTGATCTTTTAGTTTTAATAGGGTTGTGAAAGAGATACGAGATCGAGTCATGACATTGAAAATTACCAGGAGTACCAACATGAAACATGATTGTTTTTCAACGGCTTAAAATGGAGGGTTTTTTGCACTAGAAATGGCAAAGGGAACATAAGCCAACGTGCCAACGGAGCAGATGGTACCTACCTTTGCAACATACCTCTAATAAAAAAAAGCCAACGCCCACAGCAAAATATAAATTTTAAGTAAAAAAAACTATACCAAAGGGTTTATTTCTCATGACCACTAGGCTAAACAAAAAAACACAGAAACCTTCACATTTCTAAAATTCAGTTAAACACAGGGTTGACAACAGAAGTTAACCGTTTGCCGTCTAAAAAACCACCCCCAACGCGGAAAAAACAAAAATGTCAGGTCACCTTAATCTCCCAGTGAATCGAACGGAATACGGACAGAATTAAAAAAAAACAGGTCGTTAACATCACCATTATGGTTTTGACCAAATTGAAAAAAGAACCGGTGCAGCACTGGTAGAAAGTAAGCTCTATGCATAACTGTTTAGAGTCTTATATTGGTTGGAAATGTTGGAATGTTTAAAATACAGGCACCAGTCAAAATTTAGTTTTAGCTTTGGTGAAAATAACAGAACCATGTAAGCGATATCGGACACCGGAGATAAGAGAGGGTCACAAAAACTGGCCTTTTTTAAATGAGAAGAATTTAAAAAGATACAATCTCGCAAACGCCGATAAAATTGGCATTTCAGTAGAAATTTCCTAAGAGCACTAAGCACCAGCACTAAATAAAATAAAAATGTACACAGTTACGAGTAATAATCAGTAAGTAGGTAGATAGCGTTTACAAAATTTAATCGTTTCGATATCAAAAGTTTCTACGAAGTCTACAAGTTTAAGTGATTAACTACGAACTCAGAACTATTTACGAAATCTAACTTGAAAGGCATTTTCATAGTTTCAATATAATTCAAATTCTAACTGTTAAACTTGAAATTGATATAAATGTTGAAACCGTAAACAATTTCCTTCCAAATTTCACGCGGCACAAACGCACAATCGTTAGTTATTATAAAAACGCCTCTGACGCCACGATTTCGAAAAAGGAACAAAAAAACTCAGGTAAGGCGCTCGGGTTTCGTTTCGATTGAAGAATATAAAATATAGCGCCAACAACGGGATAGCAGCGCTGTCGTACAAAGATACGATGAAATTTGTATAGAAAAGCGCTAGTTCTTTTTTTCACCACCGATAAAACTAAATTTGCCGGAAATTAAGATGCATAAAATTTCTATCTGTCACGGTATTAAATCCGTATAAACGCTGCACGATTACTTGTGCGGATAGAACATTGCAATCATATTTGAAATTTGGATTTATGGAATTTGCTGCAGTTTAATTCTTTTTTCAAATGTTCACTTACATTGTTCTATAAGGGCGTTTTCACTAAAAAGTGTACCCAATTAAGGACTGAAATTAAGGAACTTTAACTTTGTCAGTTTTGTGACGAAAATTAGGTATATATGGCCGCATTGTATGGCTAATTTTCGTCACAAAACTGACAAACTTAAAGTTCCTTAATTTCAGTCCTTAATTGGGTACACTTTTTTGTGAAAACGCCCATAAAAGCCATTCTATTGTAGGTATTGTCAATTCATTTTTATACCTTAATTTATACAAGAATTGAGAGGACAAAATTCTTAGATTCCAAAAATTGACAACCGCACATAAAATGCGTTTTGCATATCGAAATATGAGAGTCATTTGGATTCTAGATTATGCCATTACCGTATTCAAATAGGTTCAAGTTTGAACCTAACATCTTTTAGCTAAGATCGGTTTCTCTTTATCACGGATATTCCTTATAAGGACGCCTGATTTCGTACGCGTATTTCTTCAAGTTTCGTATCGATTTTCGAAAAATCCTTTCGTAGTAGATTAGATAGTAGACTTCTAGGGTACCTAAGGAATATTGCCTCCAAATTTAAAATCCCCATTTTTAGTGATTTAGGCTGAACGATGTCTGCCTCGTCAGTCAGTCGCAAAAAATAGTTTAATACTTAAAAACATATAAGGTAAGATAGATAACATGTTACTAGCTTCGATAGAAATTTAAAAAAAAAAACAAGCAGTAAATAGGTAACATATGAGGGCTCTTTTACACGTCGGTAATATAGAGTGAATCTACCAGACCCATTGTCAAACTGTGAGTCAACGCTTTAAGCTTTCCGTTTGAAAGCGTACTACTTTTAATATTTACTTTCGATGATTCACGAGTGTTAAACATTGTATACCACTTCATCTGTTTAACCTCTTTTGACGGGCCGCACGTCAAATATGGCCGACGACTTAGAGGCGTTTTTCTTTTCAAAACCAATGCATCTTTCATATAAAATTGATGCGATTTTGTGTTTTAGTACTTAAAGTGTTAAAGTAGTTGTGTGTTATTTCTTTATAGTTGACAATACGTCTTAGAAATAAATATACGTTTCCTCTTTGAAGATTTAAAAATGTTTCTAGCGAGTCTGATATAAAATAAGCCTATTATAGTCTAACAACAGACACATTGCAAACTTAGATAGAAATGTTTTATACCACTAGCTGTGATCTTTGTCGAAAAACTTGCAATACTTGCATTAACAATGGCTATTTTCTCCATTTTATATTTTTAGCATTACCTACTTTGAATTGTTTTATCAGTATCTATATCGTTCAACAGTTTTAAGATCATATCATGAGACAAAGTAAATTAGAATATGGTTTTTAATTATACTACTGTCTCCCAGTTAGATTTTTTGTGGAGTCAAATAACTTAAGAAAAAAAAAACTTATAATATCGCTGTACAAAGTCATATGTAAGCCCACTTACAGTCCGAACTTTAACCCTTCTCGTTTTACTAGCGACCGATAACCCCAAAGTGCTTATAATATTTCGCCATCCCGCCCATTAGTCTTAACACTATTAGCGCCGCTATTTATAAATCTTACTAGACCGAGACAAGCATTGTTCTGATCGGGTATCGAACCTGCGACCTCGGCGCCCTGTCTAGCTTTCACAATGAGCGGATGCGAAAACTTAATAAAAAAATATCCTGGCGTCTCCACCACTATCGAATGTCACAGTCATTATTGATGACAGTGCTTTAAAAGTGCGTTTTTTTAACGGACTCTCATTTTACTTGTCTCTACCCGTGACTTCGCTCGCTAAGAAACCATTAATCACTGATTAATGGTATGGAGAAGGCATCAACAAACTACCTGACCATAAATGGGCTCCGAAACCCTTAAATATTTGCAATCTCAAGACGGTAATCCCAAGCCTGCAAACGTGCTTAGATGGAATGCCTTTATGCTAGTAATTTCACTGGTTACCGGGTATCTTAAGTCTTCTCTATTTACGTAGGTATGTTTAGTTTATCGTTCGTACCTATAGTGCAGTCGGACAAAAATGTGGTCTACCACCCTACGGTTGAAGTTCATTTGCACATCATGACACATCTTCGATTTTCCCATGCGATAATTAGATCTTACAGAAACTTTTCTCAAACCTGGTAGCCCACGTTCTTGGCCGACCGTAGAAGCCTAGAAGTTAGCTTGCGATTTGTTCCCTTGAAAAATATCGATATCGATAGCTTATTAATGTTTATTTTTTAAATAATAATAATTCTTTATTTGCCATAAAAATACACGTATCTTATAAGTATATTAATTACATTAGCCAGAAAACCATTCGTTCATAATTTAGCCACAGCTGCCAAACTAGGTGGGGACCTGTATTTCAGCAGTCAGCGCTCAACCCCAAAAATGTAGTACTAAGAATTATTATATAAACTAAAGAAAAACAGTAACCAGAAATGAAAATAGCTAAATATTCTTATTTACTTATTTACTATAAAAATAACAAAAATGTGAGTTTGAATGAAGGTGTGTAATTGTGAACCTCTTCTTATGAAAGTATGTGTGCGAGTGTGTGTGTGGTGTGTGTGTGTGTGTGTGTATAGGAGTGTGTGTGTGTGTTTGGAGAAGAGGGTGTGTAGGTATACAATTCAATCGTTTATTTCAAAATTGTAAAAAGTTCCTCAGTTTCCTCGTAGGTAAATTTTTTAAACCAGCTTTTGGGTAGAAGTTTATAAAGCGTTGAACGAGTTAAGATTCTGTTAGAGTACTATTTCTAGACCATTAACAATCGTTATCGAACGGCTGTGGTGATAACAGCTGGTATAGGGGAGTGGGCCGCGACCCCTCTATGTCGAAATAAAATTAACCAGTATCTGTGAGATAATCGTCCATTTGGACGCAGGACACAGTTTGGGACACAAGTCCGTTATGTTGATTTAAATTGTTTGTTTTTTACCTGAATGACCAGGAGGGACTGTATTATTTCTGACCTTTATTGATGCTATGTCGATGTATGGTTCTTTGTTCCTAGAGACTAAACTGAGTCGCTAGGATTGATTTAGTCTCGCGAGTGTCCCCGGATACTGTTAATTTCAAAATAAAATGGCGAATTTGAATGTATTTAACATTGGTAGATAAAAATATTAGGATAAGGGGAGCCTCGCTAACAACCATTTCGATTTAACTAAGTTTTTCAAATCGTGTCCGCATCGGTCTATATCTTTGAAAGCTACGATGCCACAATACAAAGTCATAGCACCTTTTTTTAGGGTTTAAAAATGGAAAATATATAAGTATATATTTAAAACATAACCTAAACATGTTGTTAACATCTTTCATCAAAATATCCCGACGGATACACCTGAATTGAAGCCATGTGTTATTAAGAGGAAACATACGGCACTATGTTACAGACGCTGCCGCCGAGTGACACCGGAATTACATTTTTAGTTCTCTATGTTGGCAACGCTGCAATCTTGATATTAAAATGTATATTAAAGGCTCAGAGCCTACTTGCTATGAGGCTTTTAGGCTCGTTTGGATTTACCCTGCTGAAGCAATGTTATATTTTCCCCTTTGAAAAGTATTTTTCAGCAAAACGCAACTTCGCCATCAATTATGAAATATATAAACATTATTTTTATGATATTTTGTATTTTTTCGCGATTTCATAACTGTGTAACTAGGGACCCGTCCACACATCCCTCGATAAAAGCCTTTAAAAAGACTTACCTCTCGAAGTACAACCCACTAAAAGAATAACCCCTTTGGAAGAAATATACGACTTAGTTGTTTGTTAAACTAGCCATTCACATAAGGGAAACCTGAAGAGCAGCAGTAAATTGATATCCACGAAGGTTACTGATAGACCTCAATTTAAAAATCCTAAGTCTATAAGTACTCCTTTTAGAGATGTCCGGCTCTTTTCAGAATTCAAATTTCAAAATGGTATATTGTAATGGAATTTCTGAAAATGATGATGATGAAAGATGTTAACTCTGCTTCTAAATAATAGAAAAAACGCCGCAGTCCCGTCCGTTTATCTGTAACGTATGTCTCCCTCACATACAAAATACACACTCGTTACACAATTTCACACTTCATGCCTCAAATTTGACAGCTGCATGCAAATCCCCCGAATTAGCATTTAGGGGTACGCCGACGTGTATACCAACCCTTTCTCGTTACTTTTTGGTTTGAAAAAGGCAAATAATACGCGTAACGTAATAGATACATCGACGGGCTTTTCGGTTTTAATATTTGTTTCACAGTGACTTTGGAACGGTTGTACGTTATTTTACAGACTGAAGTTGTTTAGAATTTCATTTCATAGTAATTTTTTCTCGTATTATCATTTCATAGAATAATCAATATGTAGAATAATTACTTTGAAGACTTTTAAATCATCGTTTTTTATTTTAAATAAAATTCAATGTTTCTTTTTTCATATCATAGAATAGCAAATTAAATATTCTTTGTTCTCATATTATTTATTTAAAATATAACTTAATAACAATAAAATCAACTTATAGAGTTGTTTGTGAAGGTGTGTGAAATGAAACGTTTGAAAAAAAGCATACGATTTTAATTTGCAGTCAAATGGTATCGCATAGCTTATTCAAGGGATATAAAAAAAATAACCTCGAAGGCTAAGGCGGGAGCTTGCTTCGCTTCGCTCCCGCCATAGCCTTCTAACCTAACCTATTCAAGTCGGTTCTGCCCAGAGAGGTCTTGCTCGCTCGCTTCGCTCGCTCGCTCACTCATATTTATATCATAATATAGTATTTATCTTATAACCCAACCTTCTAAAAAATGCACTGACCAAACAATATTCGTTGAAAAATAATTATATTGTTTGATAAGTATGTGTAATGAAAAAATAAAATTACAAAATTCATTGAATTGATTTTCTGTCGAATTTGTTTCTTTCAAGTAAATAGTTAAAAATAAAAAATATACGAAGCAAAAATACAAGGACCAAATAGTATATGAAACATTTTCTGTGAAACAAAATTCTGTAATTTTTCAGTCTGTAAAACAAGGGGACACCCTTTGGAACGAGGTTGTTACAACTTACAACCTCCTTTGTTTGTGTTCCTGGCCACTTACATTTCGATCTAAAATCAAAATTCAAAATTTATTACGTTCTATTCGGATATTTAGCCTTGATAATTCTGTAGCGCTGCCTATCCTGCTCTGGGAATGAAGGCGTGACTGTATGTATGTATGTATGTATGTAGGTTCCGTTTGCGAGACGTAGCGGTGATACTATACAGTCGATTGCACAGTAAAGTTGTTTTGTAAATATGTTCTTTGCTTTGTTTTGTGTCTTTTTTTCCTGTGCACCACTTTTGTTAGTTTCTGTACGATAATTTGGTTGACTGGTAGAGAATGCCATTAGGCATTAAGTCCGCCTTTTGTGGTTTTTGTGCAATAAATAAATTAATTTAATTTTTTCTTGAAACATTTCTTTTCAATTCATTTCAAGGTAAGTCCTGTTTTAGGCGTAATATCCCCGTTATAAACGTGGAATAAGCTTGTAATAGTTTATGCCATGCTTTGTCCTTATCTGTAATATTGACATTTGCATCTGACAGAAAGTGACAAAGCAAGGCATAAACTATTACAAACTTATTCCACATTTATAAGTAAGCGGGTAAAAGAGTAGACTCGTTTCTTAAAGGTATCTAAGCAGTAGTAATTGATTTAATTTGATTAATAGTATAATTATAATTCTGAGGCATCTCCAGAGCGCCATGACATGAAACCGAAAAAATATTAAATCGAAAACTTAAATTAAGGCAGTATAAATGGCTCGCAGAAAATGCCTAAGCCTAAATGAAATTCTAACTCCTGAAAGTCTGACCTTTTTATTTATAAAGGTTTATAAATAAAAAGGTCAGACTTTTAATTTATTATAAGTAAATAGAAGAATGGATTGAGATATTTTAACAGAATCTTTCGGGTTATCTTCGGGTAACGAGACGTGGAAAGAAAGGGATACCTTTGCCAAAGTCCATAAATCAAGAATAAAAAAATAAAAGTTCTCTATGCCATTCTCTCTAATAAATCGGTTGTCTACATTTGAAGCGTAAAATTGGTCATGGTCATTAAAACGAACTGACGACAGTCACTATAATAAAATAAGCAGTTTTATTGGTTTTGACAGAATTAAAAATAAAAAGCGACGGTTAATAGGTCGTCACGTCGTTAATAAAACTTGTTGGTTTTGATAATTTGGTGGTTTTTATAAAACAAATGTTTGTCTAGACATATTAATCATTTGTATACTAATTTAAAATAAAAACTTTTTTTGGTAAGGAACACCAGAGGCTCATTTCTACTCCGTAAAAGCCTAATGCTTTCGACATATTATATACAGTGTGTTACCGGCATACGGGCATTTATTAAAACTGCCGATAATATGTTGCTTTAGTAATTGTTTGCAAGTATTATCAATTAAAAAATAATTAAAATAACATTACAATAAATTTTCTTAGATACTGTGCTTTTTTAATGTAGTGCATATGCTGCGTGTTCATCGTTATCAGTATCGCTGTTGCTTGGTACAAGGCATGTCGTGGTACGGGGCAGATCATAATAACCAAAGTAGCCGTCGACTGTCATTTATAGGTACTTACTTGTCAAATTGCTGTGCTTTACATTGATGGCATTAACATTTTGTTAGAAAGTTAACAAAGCCTGAAAAGTTGTTTATTAATTAAATTAATGTCATAGTTACGTTACAGATATATACGTTATTTTAACCTGCTTTAAAAAAGCCAGGGTGCTGGTAACACACTGTATATGTATGTAGGTACATTAAGATGTTAATTTTCACAGAATACAACATGTCTATGGCTGCTGTACCGTTTTCGTTATTTCCAATTACTTGACTCAATATTCTAGATACAAACTTGAAATTCGAATACTCACCTGTCGGTTACCAATTTCGACACCAACACCACCAAATTCCATACAAAAGTGAGTCAATACGGCAATCTATTAAAATTCCCGGCACAGAACGAGGTGGCAATTTAGTAAAAAAAGCTAGAGAGAAAAAGGACTCAGAAAATTGGCTATTAGATGTAAAAAATATCACAAATTGCTACCTACTCCACGCGTCCAACGACTTTGTAAAAAACCTTAGGCCGGTTACACATGCGTTGGTGTGAAAATATTACTATATACTTACTATATATTTATACATATTATATTATTTAGGTAATTAGGTGTTGTGGTGTGAAAATTTCTAATTTAGGGCATTAGCTTAATTGTTACTAACAAAATATGGATTTTAATTATCTGATAATAAATGATTTTAATTTTAATTTTTTTTTTTTTGTATCAACCGAATTCAAAAAAATGGAGGAGGTTCTCAAGTCAACCCTTCAAAGTATATTTTTCTACATCCGTATTACAACTTACCTACAATATGTCCAGAAGTGATAAGCAAATCTGGGCCTCTATCTCCGGCGGTAAAAACCATATCGTTGACCCTGCAGGCCTAAAGGCAGGCAGAACAAAACATCTGTCACTTTCTAGCCAGTATGTAAGTGTGAGAGAGGCGGATGCTTTATCCACCGCGATAAGGGCGACCATAATAGACCTGTTACGGTATTGTTTTGACGACAGCCGCCATTATTGTCAAGTGAATAAGAGCTATCAAAACGATGACAATACGATAACAGATCAAAGACGATATAATTTTTAGTGCCTAGAATACCCGCCCTGTTTATTTTTTTTAGGGTACCATTTTTAGGAGTTTTTAATAAGTTAGTACAACATTAGTTCTAATTAAAACTGGCTTTTAAATAAGCTCTTTGTTTAAAGCAAACAAAGTTTATTTTATTGCTTCTAGTACACATACATAAATTCCAATAACAAATTAAATTGATTGCATATAAAAGTCACTTAGCAATTGATTGTGAAAGTAGCAAATGCATACTAAAAACTTAATGGAATGCTATTTACCCATTAGCGAATAAGATAGCTAGTTGCACACTGCACACGTGCAAATATAATAGTGGCTGTCTCTTGTTTACTTAGAGTAGAGTTAACACACCACTGTATATACAGTAGTTCAATTCATTCACATACATACATTAAATCACGCCTGTTTCCCAGAGGGGTAGGCAGAGACCATGTCTTTCCACTTGCTACGATCTTCACAAATCTCTTTCGCTCCTTCCACATTCATACATCGAGTCATGCAGCGCGCGTCGGCTTCGGGTATCTACTTAAGATTCGGTCCTATTTTAGTATTTCTCCGATTTGATTCGAAAAAGTACGCCTAGGGCGGCCCTTTCCAACTCCCACTTTCGCTCTATATCTCTCTTTCGTCAATATTCTTTCGTCCATCCTTTCCAAATGACCGAACCGTCGAAGCATGCCCTTTTCAATCTTAGTCACTAAATCTTCTTTTAGTCCACATTTGTTTCTGACTTTTTCATTCCTTGCTCTATCAATCAATTTCAAACGACACATAGGTACTACGTAAAGAGCGCAATCAGTTCAATTCAAAACAAATGTATATCGCACATCTTGCATGTGTGTGTACGTGCCGCGCCCGTATAGATGGATTAGCGAGAGCATGGAATTGCATATGTAGTGGTATTGTGTGTATACGCGCAGTGAGACACTACAAGCACACTCAACAAGTCATGCCAAGTCGGTTTAGTCCGGGTCGGGCTGTCACCACGTGTTGCAGATCGAGCGACAAGCGCCCAAGCGGCAATATGTATCAGAAACTCCTAAAGGACACGAACTACTTATATATCTGTACTTATGGAGTTAGTGCCGGTCTAGTACTAAATCCTATACTAAATGCGTGTAAACGTAATTCAATGCCGTAGTCTGTGGTCATCACAAAACGGATTAGTTAAATGAGTTGGTATAAGCTTATCCTATTGTCTATATCCCACAAGTGGGTAGAGGCTTAGTACGCCATGTTAGATTCTGACCAGACTAAATAAAAATACATATTCAGGATTATCTATATATCACTATAATCGAAATCTACGCGAACAAAGTCGTGGGCAGAAGCTTGTATCAAATAAAGTGTGTGCTTGTTCCACTTTCACACTTGGACGCCTGAAGAAATTAATGTGATATTTGGTACAGGGATAGGTTATGCTTAGAGATGACAGGGTATTTTTTTATCTCAAGAAATTTGACTGTTCTCAAGGAAATAGCGATAAACGAATTAAATGTACTTAAAAAAAAAGTTCAGTAAAATATTTGGCGCGGCCCCGACGTAAACCGGCTTTTTCCGTCCTGTTGAGTTTGCTTGTGGTGGCTCGCGGTGCGTACGGCCGAGGCACGCACACATGCAAGCCCGGATCACTTCGTTTACCCGAATTTCATTTGCCATAATTGTGTCACTTGCCATAATGTTAATTTGCCATAAAGGCATTTTTTCTGAAACTGTGAACCTTTCAGGTAATTTTTACATGCCATCGTATAGAGCCCAATAGGTTAGGTTAGGTTTGTTTTATAACAATTCTGAATAGTTCAAGATTTCAGAAAAAATGCCTTTATGGCGAATGAATATTATGGCAAGTGATAGAATTATGGCAAATGACTTTCGGGCAAACGACAGAGAACCATGCAAGCCGCGTGTTATACCTTTGTCTGAACTACTGTCTTTACTATGCTATATCTAGTAAATAAAATAGAATATACTGGGAAAAAACTTTGTATAAAAATTCCTCAACTCAGTCATAATATGAAATAAAGAATAGTTATTAACTTATAAACCTTTCTTTGTATTACGATCGTTATCGGGAGAAAATAGGCCAATGAGTCAGTGGCCGAGCTTTACTGATAACGTCCATACAATGATTCAAGTCATTCATAAGAATACGCATATTTATCAAGGGAATTAGTACCTAACAATAAGTTATGCCGTTCGGCTATCTTCGTCAATGTTCGGAAATACGAAGCCACGGACGTCACTAATAACTCCAATAGCACTCCTTGGATCAAATTTGGAGATACCTACCAGTTTTGACAAAAGTTTCTGTGAGATCGAATTATCGCTAAGGTTGACACTTGTTACTGTCATAACGTGCAAATGAACTTCAACTGTAGGGTGGTAGATCACATTTTTAACCTACCACCAAGCAGCATTCTCATTGTGTTTCGAAATTAATAGCATAGAGGCAATCTATCTTAGTCCTCAGGGTTGGCAACGCATTTGCGATCTCAAGATTGCAGTCTTAAGGTTGTATTGAGAACGCATGTGTCTATGGGTCACGGATCCCATTTACAATGAGCCTCCTATTTAATCATCGTAACAATGACAGGTGACAGGTGACAATTCGGTATACATTGCAAAGTTAACAAGCTTTCTTATCAGCAGGATTCATATTAGCTGTGGCATGTACTTACACTGAAATGTCACCTGTCACCTGTCACTTTAAGGATGGTGAAATAGGGGGCTGGTAGCCTATGTGCCTTCTCCAATTTCTCCAAGCATTTTTTTTTTAAAGTTGAGCAGTCCAATAGGGTACCTTGCAATTTAAAATCCTCCAAGTTTAGTCTACAGTCTTGTAATAAGTACTGCAATTACAAGAAAAAAAAACACTGATGGAATGCATTGAAAAAGGTACAACTAGTGCAGTTTTCGGACGGCTACCTATTTGTGTATGTAGAAATTCAATATGGCGCATTCGATACGGGCGTTGTAATTTCCTGACAACAGATTCGTTTACAATGATAACTGTTAATTTAACGTTCAAAGTGTTTTATGACATGTTTTTTTTTGTATTGGGTGAAACAGAAGACGAACGATAACGAAATGTCAATGTGTATTATAATTTACTAGCGACCCGCCTTCGCTTCGCTTCGGTTTATGTGAGTATGATATATGATCTATAATAGCCTTCCTCGATAAATGGGCTATCTAAAACTGAAAGAATCGGAGAAATACTGGAAAAGGGCCGAATTTTAAGTACCCGAAACCGACGTGCGTGCATGACTCAATGTATGAATGTGGAAGAAGCGAAAGAAATTTGTCAAGATAGCAAATGGAAAGAAGTGGTCTCTGCCTACCCCTTTGGGAAACAGGCGTGATTTAATGTATGTATGTATGTACAATTGTACATGCATACCTATCATTTTCTTCAACATGTGAGAAACCTGTATCTGTCGTTACCCCATATCTTTATGTACCTGTATCTTAATGTTCACATTAAAGTATAGGTCACCGATACTTTAAAAATAACATTAAGATGTAACTACAGCGATAACCGATACTTCAATGACATGTAATACTAATTAATGTTAACATTAAAATACAGGTTACTTATTATAGGGGATTTGCTTATCGTTTGTGAACATATTAGGTATACTTATTGATAAGGATTTACATACTTTATGTCATACTTTGGCATTTTCATACTTTGTTTAGAAATACGATTTCAAAATTCCCTAGTTTGGAATATCCATTGAATTTCCGCTCGCCATCGGCATGTGTTCCAGCGCGGGCGCAGGTGTGAGCGCGGCCTGCGCGCACGCATCGTCGCGTGCGTTTAATCTCGGCACAAATTGCGCGGGAGGGAACGAGATCTGCACATGTTGATGTCCTGTTCTATTTGTAGCAATATTCTAAAATAAAGCCCTTGTTATATGAAACGAGTATTTCACGCCGGATTAGCAATAATCCTACTAATGTTAAATGCGAAAGTTTGTTTGTGTGTTTGTTTGTAACTAATTCATGCTGCAACGGCTGAACGAATTTGGATGAAATTAGTTTTTTAGAACTTAGAATTTAGATATGTAGAAAACATCTAAAACTCAGAACCTCACCATTATTTGTCTATACTGGGAATTGAACCCAGGATCGCTAGCTCTGCAGGCAGGGTCACTACCAACCAACCGCGGCGTCACTTTTTTAAATATATAATCCTAGCTTGGAAGAATGCAAGCAGAAGCCGATAGTGTTCTAAAAACATGATACTCTCTCACTCGAGCAAACTTATATCGCAAATATCCAAAAAGACCAGTCACCTAAACAAATAACATATCTTTTCATATTCAACACCTGTACAAACCCTTTTACGATCCATTGCCGTAAATAAGCGGTATAATTAGCTCCTTTGTAGCCTCTTCACGCGGTCGTGTCACTATCCCATTTAAAGTTAACCCCAAAAATGACTCCCGACCGCATTTGCCTCCGGCATATGTCAAGCGTGAAGTTAATACAGCCAAATAGCGCTATTAAACGGTACAAGAGAGCCATGTAGGTATTCTTTAACTCGAGAAGGAAGCTATAAGAACCTAATAGGTACCGCGACCTCTATATGCTATGGCGCGCAGTTTTACCCGGCAGCTTACATTAATCTATTGACAATACGATATCAGCCCCCTAATTCACTTGACAATGACAGGCGACAGGTGACATTTTAGTGTACATGACGCAGCTGATATGAATCCCACTGATATAAAAGCGTGTTAAATTTGCAATGAAAAGCGAATTGTCACCCGTCACCTATAATTGTCAAGATGGTGAAATAGGGGGCAGGTTAAAGACGATATGGTTATTACCACTTAGAATAGAGTTTGAATACATTTTCACATAGCGATAACGTTTAAAAAAGTACGCCTAGAGTGGCCCCTTCTGACCCATCCACTCACTTTCGCTCTGTATATCTCTTTCGTCAATCTTCTTTCATCCATCCTTTCCAATTGACCGAACCATCGAAGCATGCCCTTTTCAATCTTAGTCACTACATCTTCTTTTAGTCCAAATTTTTCTCTGACTTAATCATTCCTTACTCTATCAATCAGTTTCACACGACACATACTACGCAAAGAGCGCATTTCAACTGCATTTATACGACTTTCGTGCTTGTCCTGCCACACCCTGTCTTTAATAAGTTCATGATATTGGTAAAATACATCTTGTTAAAAGAAAGAGTGAAGGAAGAATTCAGAGAAAATAAACCATATCGTTCATTGAATAGAAAACGGACACAATCCGAAATGAGTCAGTGTTACATTTTAAAATTAGAAGCTGTTGGAATACGATTTTTAATGGAAGAGCAAATTATTTTGGAATGTGTCCATTTTGTATTCAATGAGCGATATATCGTTCTCGCAATACTTGTCTATGGCCTGTTTCGATAAAGAATACCACCTCAGTGCACCATAATGGCCTTAAAGAAACCTCCTAATTATTATACGCGGTCGAGGCCGTGTAAGACCATTCTGAAGACGCCCAAGTGCTTAAAATTTCACGTTTAAAGGTGTTTAAACTTAGCACGTACGCGCCATATGGTGTTTTAAAAATGTACAAGACTGTATCGCGGGATTGTGATGTTCGCAAAAACTTTCAAAACGGGTTTATTTTGCATTTATTTAAGGAAATATTAAAGGTAGAGTTACAGGTGAATATAATAATATGTAGGACGAAGGGGGCGTCTATTCAAGGCGGTAAAAACCATATTGTCATTGATCTGTTATCTTATAGTCAACGCTTTGATAGCTATTATTTACTTGAAACTGGCGATCAGTTAGAAAAGTTAAATAGTTAAAATAATTCAGATGAGGGTGTTTGTTTAGTCATCCTATTACCAGGAGTTCAGAACCTGTAAAGGGTCTGTTCTAAACTGGTTGGAATTACGGTTAAACATATGTTAATTGAAAAGGAAGAGAGGCCCCTGTTATCGTATCTTCTATCTAATAATCTTCGATTCTAAGTGCCACATGGTGTTCTAAATTGAAAATTGGCAGTTTTCTCGAAAACCTATCGTTATATACACATCTTATAACGTTATATTACTAATTTAATTAATTTCTGACGTCTCACGTGATTGTCAAAGCGCATAGAGGATATTCTATTTCAAATTTCAAACTATATCTTATGGAACAGAAAAACGAATGCAGTGCTGCCATCTATAACTGTAAACCGTTAACCTAAAAACTATAAAACGTTAAACGAATGCCATTTTAACCCAATACAAAGTATTCCCTTCCTTTATGCCCTAACGAGCTATTTACCATACAACAAAATGCTTTTTATTCGCCTATAAAATGAAACAAAGTCAACGATTTAGTTACGAAATTAGGTCGCTATAAAGGCTGTAACAAATCTATGGTTTTTTGTTTCAAAAGTTTCTTTTGTTATTTTCTGCTTGTCATTGACGTTGTTATGCTTCAGTTATAGTTGTAATTATTCAATCGACCTTTTTCGATACTAACTTCAAACATTATTCATTTCTAAGTAAAAAACATCGTCAGTGTGATCTTTAAACTACTGCCATCTAACGAGTTTCTTTCGATGATAAGTTTGTCCCACATTTACTTTTACTTTAAGATTCCATTTGTCTATTTTACACATACAATACATACTCACGCCTTTATTCCCAGAGTAGGCAGAGCTACAGAATTACCAACAACTCTAAAAACTTGTCGATAATTCTGTAATCACATTTTGCACACTTAGGCTAAGATGTTTACCAGTGTATTAGTGCCAGGTTGCAAGCCCATAGCCTAGGAGTACTACCAGCCTTTATTCCCTTAGTCACCTGTTACGACAACCACGGGAAGACAGGGGGTAGCATTATTCTTAAGTCGACAACCACACAGGGGATTTGTCTATTATCTACACTTTTTTTTAACTTAAGATCTAGGCTCTTTGTCAGTGGAGTAATTGCTTTTCTCTGTTCTCTTCCAGCTTTCTCATCTCCTGGTACGACACGGTTTCGGCCTTCATTTTTATATGTCTAAAATCTCTCCTCTTCTACATTCTAGTGTTTAAAATATATCGTTTCACATTTAACATCTTCGAAATATCTTCGTTTATTTATGATCTAAAGCATAGTTCACTTAGAACTGGCACGCGTTTATCATAAAATAAAAAATAAAAATGGTTCAAAAAATAAAAAACTGACAATCACAACTCAATGTCAATATGTTGAAGAGTCAATGCTAGAAATTCCGTTGATCTGACTTTTTGCGTTTATATATTATTGGTGATGGAAGTTGAACGGCGAAAATGTATCGTGAACAAATACGTGGAAAATCCCTCTTGGTCTGGGTCAATGATTGCTAAATCATTAAATTTCCCGAAAACTACTGTTTGTAGGGTCATAAAAAAATATAAGGACTCTCTGGCCTTCGATAGGAAGCCTCAAATCAACCGACGGTCTGGTACAACGGATAAAACTTTGGAGAAGAAAGTTTTAAGGTCAGTGGCACAGAATCCAGGGCTGTCGGATTATGATTTAGCTCGAAAATTAAAAAAAAACCGCAGCACTATAAGACGGATTCGCCTTCGAGCAGGGTATAAGAGCTATAGAGCCATTAAGCAGCCAAATCGAACCGTCAAACAAAACAAAACAGCTAAAACACGAGCTCGTCTGCTGTATGACCAAGTTCTGACTAAATTCAAAGGCTGCCTCTTGTTGGATGATGAGACATACGTAAAGCTCGACTTTAACCAACTACCAGGTTCAAAATTTTACAAGGCCGACGCTAGAGGGAATGTTGACGAAAAATACAAGTTTCACAAACTCGAGAAATTTGCAAAAAAACATATGATTTGGCAGGGTATATGTAGTTGCGGTCTTAAGACTAAAGTTTTCGTCACTACGGCAACAATGACATCAGATGTTTATACGAAAGAGTGTCTGCAGAAACGAATTTTGCCTTTCATTCGAAGCCACAATGGTCCTGTCAAATTTTGGCCCGATTTGGCTAGCTGCCATTATTCAAAAAAGGTTTTGGAGTGGTATGCTGCAAATCACATTGATTTCATACCAAAAGAGATGAACCCACCTAATTGTCCCCAGTTTCGGCCAATTGAAAACTACTGGGCAATAATGAAAGGAAAATTAAATAAAACTGGCAAAATAGTCCAAGACATCAACTCGTTGCGGTCCACATGGAATCAACAGGCAAAAAAGGTGGACGGAGGTCTTGTTCAGAGGAAGATGAATACTATTTCCAGAAGAGTCCGTAATTTTGTGCATAACCGTAGTGAATGATTGAAATTTATGTGACACGCCATAAATAAAGAAGTAATCTTTTATATTGTTTAATTTAAAACATTGTTTTTCATTTCATTTAAAAATTATATGCCTTTCATCGCGTTCCAATTCTATATGAACTATGCTTTAGTTGTTCTTAATTTCTTGTTTTTATAACAATTCTTTACATACCATGTCGTTTCCTGCGTTTATCCCTCTGTATGTACGCTTCGATCTTTCAAACTGTGCAACGAATTTTAATGCGGTTCTCATCAATAAATAGAGGAAAGTGGATTTGATATTATGTAAGCAAAAACTAAAGATGTTTACTACAGCAGATATAATGCCAAACGATAAAATAAGCTATCCGTTTCATAAAAGTCCATCTCCATAACCTTATTCTTAAACCTGACTGACTAACAAGGCAGCCAGTGGGCCAATTGGCACCCGTATGTTGGCCACCCTGAGGCAATATGGCTAACGTCCAAATACAAACGATCTATTGAATTGCGATATCTGTGCAAATCTGTTTTTATTTTATTGATATTGAGTTGTTTATTCGCGCACGAGTTTATTCGATAAAGTTATTATTAAGGTACATACATGAAATCACGCCTGTTTCCCAGAGGGGTAGGCAGAGACCACTTTTTTCCACTTGCTACGATTTTGACAAATTTCTTTCACTTCTTCCACATTCATACATCGAGTCATGCACGCACGTCGGTTTCGGGTACTTAAGATTCGGCCCTTTTCCAGCATTTCTCCGATTTGACTCGAAAAAGTACGCCTAGGGTGGCCCCTTCCGACCCGTCCGCTCACTTTTGATCTGTATATCTCTTTCGTCAATCTTCTTTCATCCATCCTTTCCAAATGACCGAACCATCGAAGCATGCCCTTTTCAATCTTAGTCACTACATCTTCTTTTATTTCACACTAGCGACCCGCCCTCGCTTCGCTTCGGTTAATGTGAGTTTTCTGTAAAACCCGTTCATGATCCAGAACTTATTATACATAAAAACCTTCCTCTTGAATCACTCTATCTATTAAAAAAAACCGCATCAAAATCCGTGGCGTAGTTTTAAAGATATAAGCATACATAGGGACAGACAGCGGGAAGCGACTTTGTTTTATACTATGTAGTGATTTCTCTCTGACTTTTTCATTTTTTACTCTATCAAACAGTTTCACACCACACATACTACGCAAAGAGCGCATTTCAACTGCATTTACACGACGGTTAAGGTGTGGAGAAATAAAATGACCACACAGGCCAAGTGATGGTAAATGGGCTCTGCTCTGAGGTTCAGGAGGATTGGATCGGAAGATTGAAGAATTGCCACGCATCAGCGCAATAACATCCCTGCAGGCCTAGTATATATCGCGTGTCAAATGTGGATAAAGCATCCGTCACTATCGTACTTATTTACGTGTCAGAAGGTGACGGATGCCTTACTTAAACTTTGTCACGCGATAAACGCAGCCATATAAGGGCCCCAAGGTATTTATCGTGTTAAACGGTCGATCGTGCGAATTTATACGAAGGACTTTTAAACTACCGAATTGAGAATGCACCCCCTAGGTTATTTTCTATATAAGATTGCACTATGAAAGCGCTTCTTACGAAGCAACCAGGTACGGATGGTATCGGTATGGTTATTTCATTATTGTCAAGCCATGGGGACTAATAAATACCATTATACTACTCATTTAAACGGCTGTCTTGGTGGCAGATTAGAGAGTCTTATCTTATCTTATCTTACCTTATCTTGTTGGTTTAATTACCCCTCTTTAGTGCTTAATCCAATGCAGACTCCACTCCTACCTAAAAGTGGAGTGCAATAGCAGTGCCTTGAAATTACTTGGTTCTGGGTAGACACAACCGAGGATTTTCATTCTTACTCCGGCGAGGGCATCACATTCACAAAATAAGTGTTTCATTGTTTCCACCTCCTCGCCGCACATTCTACAATCTGTGTTGTTATAAAGGCCCATCTTTGCTAGGAGATGATTAACCCCAAAGTGGCCAGGAAACGCTCTGCGGTTAGAGAGTACGATGGTGGGTAGCGGTCCAGACAGATCCATGCACTCCTCCCACTCCAACCCCCCCTTAATTCTGTACTAATAAAAAATAATAAAGCTGAAGAGTTTGTTTGTTTGTTTGCTTGAACGCGCTAATCTCAGCAACTGCTGGTCCGATTTGAAAAATTCTTTCAGTGTTAGATAGCCCATTTATCAATGAAGGCTATAGGCTATATATCATACTCACATAAACCGAAGCGAAATACGTCAATTACAAGGAATCTGCGTAGATGTGTGATATTCTTAAATGAGATGTTTGATCCTCGTTATGAACCAGTTGCTCCCAAGACATTCAAAATAGACGGTTTGTTGCCCTAGGGTATTACATAGGTCAAGTTGTCTTACCAGTTTTCGGATTCGATGACTTAGATTCAATTAAAACTTTCAAAGTATAACGAAGTATGAAACTTTGGTGGCTTCAAGTTGGGCTTAATAGACGGATAGTTAGGTATTATTCAATTAAATGTTTGATGGCTGTTAGTAAAATATATTATACAAGCGACCCGCCCTCGCTTCGCTTCGGTTTATGTGAGTATATATATGATATATAATATATAGCCTAGCTTCGATAAATGGGCTATCTAACACTGAAATAATTGTTCAAATCGGATCTGTTGTTCCTGAGATTAGCGCGTTCAAGCAAGCAAACAAACAAACTCTTGAGCTTTATAATATTAGTATAGATTGGGGATATCAAGGCTTTTCTCTTTCACTTAAAAAATGATAAATAGATTTATGATTTGTTTTTAGTTATAATGATTTTAAAAACCTTTTAATATTCTATTACATAATTAACCTTATCAAACTGCAGCACTGAAAAAACTTCCAAATTTAAATTTAAACCGTTAAAGAAATATTTTCCCACATAAAAAGACAAAAGTTGAGAGATCCCCGTGTCAACTTACAACGTGGTTGAAAAATCACTCCTATACGTTATTAGTTAAGGTGTACTTTTCAAGGTCGGTTTCGGCGTTAAATTTGTCATCTTGGCGCTTCATTACTCGTTGGGGTTATCGCGTTTGTACAGTCGTTGATTTTGAATTCAGAATACAGTTGGTTTTAGGGTGTGGCTCTAGTATACGGGTGTTCTAGAAGAGCTGTTATTTTATGGTGGCATAATTGGAAATACGCTCTAAGCGACGACAAGGACAGATCTAAGTTTGATCCGTACCAATATAATATAATATGTTCAGAAATGACCTGTATTTTTTGTACTTTAATGTTAACATTTAAAAATTACATGTAATTAAAGTATCGCTTATCGCTGTAGTTGCATCTTAATGTTCACTTTAAAGTATCGGTGAAGATGCAGCTATATTCAGATACGGGTAACGAACGACAGATACATGTTTCTCATATATTGTACGCATATTTAGGCATTAAAACACCCGTGTGATCTTATTATGAAACTCGGCTCGTTTCATAAAACCACACTCAATGCCTCTCATTATGCACCAGTTACATAAATAACCATTAAATACCTATATAAGGTAACGCAGCCAGTATCATGAGTAAAATGCCACGAAGAGATTTATTAGAGGGTGTATCCTGTTTGCAGTTGTGTACACAAATATATTTAATAATTCTAGTTTTAAATAATAATAGGTTACATTATTTTCTATATCTGTTGTAAAGTGTATATTTTTGTCATTTAATAAATCGTAATTTTAAATTAGGTAATTGCTCTTTAATAGCTATAACAGAAATTTAAAAAACAAAAAAGTATGCTTTTGAGATAAACGTCTAAAAGCTTGTCTTTTATCTTAGAACACCTTTTAAAAAAAATCCTTTTGTTACTTCTGTATCAAGGAACGTAATAAAGTTATTTTATAACGAGCGAATAACTTTATAAATTCCTGCATCTCATATAACTTGGCATTCATTTAGGTCTCTTTTATTTCATCGCTGAAGTTGTCAATTCTGCCCTCCTAAGAGAAAAGGGCGCATGTCTCATGTAACCGCGTATGTATAAGTAACCTTATTTCTTAAGGTAAGGGTTGAATTTGCTTTGATTATCAAATGGCGCATGTGTCCTTTTTATTTAGGGCAGAATTCTATACTTCACTTATACCTACATTTTGGTACAATAACAGATATTGGTTGAACGTTTTTTTTTAAATTTTCTTTACATATCGTACTAAGATTATAAATGTGAAATTTTGTGTGTGTGTGTTTGTTACTTCATTTCGCAACGAATTTCGATGCGAATTTCACCATCTATAGATAATATTAAGGAACATTTATATCTGTATTTTATATGTAACTATGATTTTATGACATTATTTATATATGTAACTAAATCTGTAAAATTTGTAACTCTATAATCTATGGGCTTTCAAGTCTGAAATAAATGAATATTATTTATTTTATTTATTTATTTATATCTTTAATAGAAAACTCTGCTTTAGGTACGATGTTACAGAGACTTTGCATAAACCGAAGCGAAGCTAGAGTGGGTCGCTAATTGCTTTAAATTCAGTAAAGCACTATACAACCTTGTCCCATGAAACCGAATGTAATTTATATCTGGTCACTTGACGGTGTCATTACGACGCGCTGGCCTAGTTGGTAGTGACCACAGACCACTTACCCTATAGACTCCGCATACAAAGGCGCCCCCGTAAGCCATGCTTATGCTCACAAAACACTAACTGGTTGCCATGGTTCTATGGGCGCGCACCACGACGCGCACACTTGATTATTCGTTGACTTTGAACTAGCCAATCACGATGCACTTTCCGCCCCCCGCGCCACGCCATTTTGGCTTAATGAGATACTAGACAAACTGTTCCGAAGCGGAGTCTATAGGGTAAGTGGTCTGTGGTAGTGACCCTGCCTACGAAGCTAGCGGTCCTTTGTTCAAATCCCGGTAAGGGCAGATATTAGTGTGATGAGCGCGAATGTTTGTTCCTGAGTCACGGATGTTTTCTATGTATTTAAGTATATATTTCTCTATATGTATAAGTATTTATATCGTTGTCTAGTACCCATAATACAAGCCTAGAGCTTAGTTTGGGACTAGGTCAATTGGTGTGACATTGTCCCCTGATATTTATTTATTTTATTACGACATGGTTCTATGGTGGATCAACATTAAAGCCCTCGATGGTCATGGTGATGGTGGTTTTTGTCAAGATCGTAGCAAGTGGAGAAGTGGTCTCTGCCTACCCCTCTGGGAAACAGGCGTGATTTAATGTGTGTGTGTGTGTGGTATCACTTTTATAATCGTTTGTCCGAATTATTGTTTGTCATAAACTAGTTTTCAGCTGAGTCTTTTCTGTGACTTTTTAACTTTTCCAAAAATACCTGCGATTAAGTTAGGTTAAGGTTGTCTTGTCTATAACAGGCTTTAGGATAAAAGAAAATTCGGACATACTATGCATTAGGACAAATGACGATTAGGGATTTTAATATAGACTCGTATTTTCCGCAAGCACTCAGCGAGTTTAATTACTTTAGCGATTTCCATTAAAGTTTCACTTCAACGTTAAATTGAAATGCGTTTTAGAGTATTTTGAATGCAATGAAAAATCCTTGATATCAGTCAAAAACAAACATTACCAGAATTTCATTCACTCATTCATTCCGAACGGACATTGCCTCGAGCGAGCATCGGTTTTATTGTTTTTTTAATACTATTGAATACTATTGATATCCATTCGGTTTAAAAAAAAGGAAAATCATAAACGTTTTGAATTCTGAAAAGCGCTATACGCTGCATGTGCTTTGACCTAATAATTATGGCGTCAATTTTGTACGAAAATGAAGAAATTGGGCACCAAAGCGGTAAAATAATCACTACATATTATAAAACAAAGTCGCTTCCCGCTGTCTGTCCCTATGTATGCTTAGATCTTTAAAACTACGCAACGGATTTTGATGCGGTTTTTAATAGATAGAGTGATTCAAGAGGAAGGTTTTCATGTAAGTATAATAAACTTTGTTTTATGTACGGGTGTTACTGAAACCTCACATTAACCGAAGCGAAGCGAGGGCGGGTCGCTAGTAACGTATATATTAATCACTTGATGCATGAGGTGTTTGTATGAAGTGCTGAAGCCAACATATCAATGTACAGATGTGGTGAATAATCCTTTCCCATCGTTTTAGGTCGGATAATTTTGTATTTATCTTGCTTTCTCAGTTGGCCTATCGATGGGTACTGAAGCTAATTGAGAAAGATAGATAAATACGAATATATCCTACAAAACACGATGGGAAAGGATTATTCACTACATCTGTCAGGCATAAGGTTGCGTTTCACCAGATCTGTGCAAGGCAAGGTAGCTAAGCGGCAGGGGTAGGCAGAGCTACAGAATTACCTACGTCTAAAAACTTGTTGATAATTCTGTAACCACATTTTGCACTAGGCTAAGATGTTGACCAGTGTATTAGTGACAGGTTGCAAGCCCATCGCCTAACAGTACTACAAGCCTTCATTCCCTTAGTCGCCTCTTACGACATCCACGGGAAGACATGGAGTGGCACTATTCTAATCCGGCAACCACCTACACGTAATATAAAACCCTCTTTTTTGTTAATCGAACAGAGTTACAATGTATCTGTCAGATAGTGTTATCTAGAGATTAAAGCATTACCTAACGCTAGTAAGTCACCCCAACCGCAGTTATAACTTTGTCAAAATAACTTACGTTACAACTAACGCCATTAGTAGAACAAATTAAATAAATCCCCTTTGATATGGAAACACATTCAAAAACCAACCCTAACGCTTTGTACTACAACCCAATCTGAATCGAAAGCGCGTTGTAATAAAATGTGGTCAATAGTTAAAACTATTCATTGATTCATTAATTTAATGTCATTGGAAATTCAACCGTAAGTTTGAATGGTAAAGTAGCGAATGGATTGTGGGAGTTGTTACAATGGACCCGCAAATCATTGCTAAATAGACAAAATCGTTTTACCTATAAGGGAATGAATGTTAGATTAAATTTCTGTTACAGATGCGGTTCTATGAATTTTCATTTATTTATCTTTAATTTAACACTGTGATAATTCCCTTATTCGTATTGTGTTCAATTTGTTGTCGATAAACCTATTTTTATTCGGTTTTCCTTTCTATCTAATCTATACTAATTCATACTAATATTATAAGTGTGTCTATCTGTCTGTTATCTCTTCACGCTTAAACCGCTGAGGCTAGGTGAAATTTGGTGCAAAGATAGTTTGAATCCTGGGAAAGGACATAGGATAGTTTTTTTCCCGAAATTCATCCCATAAGGGGGTGAAATAGAGGGTGAAAATTTGTATGCAGCTACGATATAAACAGTGCCATATGGACGGAGTCGCAGGCAAAAGCTGGTATATATATAATTTATACTTAAGTTTGAAAATACTTATCATACTCATGTCAAAGAGTTAGATGGAGGGTTCCTGATGCAATATTTCGTCGGTGATCCGTGTAACCACATTTATAATAGAGCAAAATGAACCTTAACTTAAAGAGTTACGGAAGAGATATGGCGAGCGAGAGTCAGCGGAGATGTCGGTAGGGGACGTCCCAGACAGACCTACGGTGATCAGATTCGCGATGTACTGAGTAAGGGCCAAATCAAAAGCACCCGAAACCGACGTACGTGCATGAAGAGATTGATGAATGTAGAGGAAGCGAAAGTTGTGTGTTTAGATCGGCGCACCTGGCGTTCCATAATCTCTGCCTACCCCATTGGGAGACAGGCGTCAAGGTATGTATGTATGTGTATGTATGTACATACTAGAAAAAAGGTGCATTTTGCTCCTTATTAAAATGTGACTTACGCGGTTTTGCTGTTTCACCGACGATTTGCATTCTGAGGAGTATGATTTAATGTTATTTAGCTATGCTTTACACATTTGCTTTTCGTCGCTTTTGCATATCTTTCTACTTTTATAACCACATTTTTTTGGACCGAAAAGAGTTAAAACTATAGTTAGCCGCCAGGGTTGCCCGTTTTAATAGTTTAATCTTATTATTTTGAGGCCTAATGTGGACTTTAGCTTTTATCATGACCTGACAACGTCATGATTGTAAAACCAAAATTAACCTTAGCCAAAAGTGTTCATTGTGGTGTTGAGTGTTCACGAATCTACGCGTTTTCTCTTTCAAATAGAAGGATGACAGCGCAAACCCGAGGGTCAACTGTCAGGTTTCTGATATCGTCAGTGCGCCTGCAATACCGCGTAACTAACAAATTAAATAAGTTGCAAAGTACACCTTAGCACCTAAGTCAGTAAGGTAAATTTTGCAACTACATGATTTTTTTACTTACGCGGTATTGCAGGCGCACTGACGATATGTCAGTCTATGTCAACTAACGAGGGGTATCTTTTATATACTGATGTTTAAATACATACAGGGCCAAGATTCAAGGCGGTAAAAACTATCTTATCCATTAACCTACCGCCAAACAGCAGTGTTCGCATTGTTGTGTTCCGGTTTGGGGATAAGTCAAACGGTGAAATGACTAGCATAGAGGCATTCCACCTTAGGGTTGGCAACGCACTTGCAGTCTTAGGATTGCGAATGTCTATGGGTCACAGTTTCCACTTACCATCAGGTGGCCTGTTTGCTCGTTGTCTTCTCTATGCCATAACGAAAGTCTTTGATCTGTTATAATGTCAACGTTTTGATAGGTGTTATTTACTTGACAGTAATGGCGGCCGAGTTAAAAACAATTTAGCAGCATGGTTCCTGCCGATGGGTCGAACGTATAAGGCTGCTTAATTGAAAATGCACGCGCTAAAATGTGTTTTGTTCGCACTGACCGGACTACTTAATCTCGCCGCTTGAAGATCACTCGTCCATTCGTTCACCTTTGCTTCTTGAGAGGGGGTGCCCTGATATTTTAGTACACAATACAACTAAGTAAAGCTAATCCGTCAATTACAGAATTCTCCATTCCATTCTACTACCCTTACCTCTAATCATTTCAAATAAAAGGAAACAGCACTTAATGTTACGTTCAAATAAAGACCCTTCACAGATAAGGAACAATACATATCTTCCCATTGTGTTTTGTTTTTATTACTAAATACCTGCCATCCACATCAAAAAGCATCAATAGACCTCGTTAGTGGAATGTCTTTCGCATTTCCTTATTTTCTTATTGTCTTAGTAAAAGAAAATAACTAATATTAATTGTGCTTCGGTTTTGGTGCTTTATTCCAACTCGTTTCAGGCCTTCTTGATTTGATATCGTTGTTATATTGACGACAATGTAGCTTTTACTGTCAAGTGTAAGGTTTAGCAATATAAGACTTTATTTACAGCAGCCACAATCTTTTTAAAATAGCCAATTCTTGCACATTTTGACAGACATTTACCTACAGACGTTACTTATCGCAGCATGTACTTGTATTTTCCTACTCCTGTACTTTTATCTGTCATTTATATAGTCACAAACACTAATATAAGAACATACATAATATGTCCGCAGAATAATCCAGAGAAAAGTCTATCTTGTCTATGCCCCAAAACAGCACTTGTGCGTTTTTCAGATAAAACGATACGGCCAGCTGCCAAAGCTTAGCGTTGCACAATCGGTTTAATCATATTTTAACGATTGAGAAATAGGGGCTATAAATCACCTAATGTTTTGAGAAATGATTTCAGTTACCTGATTGGGCGATTTTAAAATAGCTGTATTCTGGTTGGTTGATACGAAATACAAAGTTTTTTTAAAAGATTTAAATTAGTTAAAGAGAAACACGTACCTAAAAGAACCTATCGTTCCGTTTGACAGTCGATGTGTATTGTGATTGGTGGATTTAATTTGGTGAAGTATTCTGATTGGTCAAATTAAAATGTTTTGGAATTGTAAATAATTCTATTTTCCATTCCGTCAATTTAAAAACAAAGTAAACCAAAGACACATATTTTATCATTTTCTTGTTTCCCGCTCGTTTGTTGTTCTTTACTTCGTTCGTTCGTTTGTAAGTTTTTTCGCTTAGTTTTGCATTTCATTTGAAACCTAGTCGTAGAAAAAGTATTGTATGCAACGGTGTATAACTAAGTCAAAAAACACTCGTGGCGCTTACCTTTACGATGTTCGCCTTCGGCTCACATCGTAACACACGCCACTCATATTTTTTGACCTCTCTTATACAACTATTGCATAAACTACTATTATATGTTGTCAATTTTGAAAAAAGAATAACCGTTGAATACGAGTTCATACTGGCCAATATTATTTTCACATTTTTTATACGCTAGGGAGATTACTTTTCTGCCAGCCGTCGTTGCTCTCCATAAAGGTAGGAAAGCATAGAGGGAGTATAAAAACAGCTAATAGAATAGTAGTCTTCGCACCTGTTACAAATACCCTTCGTTCAAAAGAGTCTATATATGACCGCTTTCGATTGAATTCCAAAAGTATACCACTTTTTTAGGTGTCAGTGAGTGATTCTGCGTTAGTGTGCGTAAGTTTGCAGTCAGTGATGTGCGGTTTATCTATAACTAGCGACCCGCCTTCGCTTCGCTTCGGTTTATGTGAGTTTTCTGTAACACCCGTACATAAAGCTGAATTTTATATACATAAAAACCTTCCTCTTGAATCACTCTATCTATTAAAAAAAAACGGCATTAAAATCCGTTGCGTAGTTTTAAAGATCTAAGCATACATAGGGACAGACAGCGGGAAGCGACTTTGTTTTATACTATGTAGTGATATTGGCTACAAGTTGTGTTGTACACAGAAGAAAAAGGTGGTACACTTGACATCTGGCTTACACGGGATCTATGTTTTCTTACATCTATGTTGCTCTGTTTTAGAAAATTAAGCGTTCAACTCTTGAGTAAGAAATTAACTTTATTTAATCTGTGGCGTAATAAAGCAGTCGCTGCATCACGAAATAAACTCAAGTTAGTTGGGTACATGCCTTTAAAGGAGTCAACGAACTTGAATGCACAAGCAATGCATACATAACGTTTATTACTTACGATAACCACCGTGATATTTTATGTTAAGAAAATGTATTTGCGTTAACGTAGAAATATTAACCAACGAGATCAAGTTGTCCCGTTAGAGCATTATAATCATCTTAAAGCGTGTATTTTTCATTTGGTCGCAGCTCTCGTCGATGCAGCCGGCGAACATGGTAGGTAACTAACTCGGCCTTACGTGCCTACGAGTGCGAGGGGCAACTTAAGTTTGTCGGTTTATACTCGTACTTCGTCGTTGCAATGAAATTGAAAAGAGATTAGAATAACACTCCTGGGGCTATATCCAAGATACGTTACGCTAGGTAGCGTTTCTATTCATTTCGTTTTTAAACCAATCGCGTCACTGGTAGATGACGTGATACGAAGAGTCACGTGGTCTGCCAGTGACGCGATTGGTTTAAACACGAAACTAATAGAAACGCTAGTCGCAATGACAGGCTAGGTCAGTCTAACTTAAGACTTAAGACCAGGTAGTATCTAAGTCATGTTTTTTCCTTCTCTGTCGAATTCAAAAGTCACAATGATAAAGGACAAAGCCTGGCTGAGCTAGTCCACGGTTATTCCTTTATAATAGGGCAACGAAGTTTAATTATTTAATGTTATGGCGACAGGGTTGTAAGATGACAAGAGAATATATTTTCTTGATTGTACTTACCTTGGGTTCCTTTTTGTGAGACTTGAAAAAAAACAAATATTATTAATTTCTTAGTATATAAAACTACTTTCTTACATAAATTAGAATAAACATAGTTAACAAGAGACATTTACTTCTTGACAGTTTTTTAAAATAATTATAAATGCTTGTTAGCAGTTTATGATTTGATTTTGTCAATATATATATTTCTTAGGCTCGATGCCTCACGTGAGTTCGTTGGAGGGGATCGTTTTTTTATTTTATTTTATTTGTAGTTTATTTAATATTTGTATTTATAAAATATCTATAGTCTAGTTTGATAAATAATATTTCTATTTCAACATTTTACTTCAGTTATTTTGCATAATTATCTGGCTATTATGAGACCTAAACTCTTAAAACTATACAATTGTATTAAATTGTCGGGAAACTACCAAAACACCTTAATTTCCTTTGGGTGTCACATTAAATTACGAAATAATTACCAACTCCATACCATAGATATCTAAAGCCCCTTGAAAATTGAAAATTAATAATGGATAGAAGTCACCCTAGTGAAAGGGTGGGCCGATGAACCCTATGGACTTTCGCTCACGGCTTAATTACGGCAGGGTTAAAGTTATACTTTATTTATAAATACGATTACGTAATAAAACTAGTTTGTAGCAGGACGAATTAAGGGAATTTAGCTTGTTGTTGCATTGTGTACACAATATTATTAAAAACTTTACAATAAGTGCAAGCTTTAGGCCCGTATTAATAAACTCATCTTGGCTGAGATGCGCGTTACAAGATACGTCAAAGTAAACGTCAAACCATAGAACACTGACATTTTTGACACATCTCAAGACGAGCATTAGAGTTGAGATTAGTTTATTAATACGGGCCTTAGTCTGACAATATTTTGGTTCAAAACAGTTAAAATCGTTAATCTAGGTATGTATCACTACATAGTATAAAACAAAGTGGCTTCCCGCTGTCTGTCTGTCCCTATGTATGCTTAGATCTTTAAAACGCAACGGATTTTTGATGTTTTTTTTAATAGATAGAGTCATTCAAGAGGAACGTTTTTATGTATAATAAATTCTGTTTTATGTACGGCCTAGCCCTTCAAATCTGAAAGGAACGTTCCTTGAGAAAAGGCGCATGTGCTATTAATTCCTGGAAGCACATTAAACTCTCAATGATTATAATAATGTCGGATGTGTATGTATGTAAACACTTTATTGTACAAAAGAAAAACCATAACAATACAATTAATAGAAAAATATGTACAAAGGCGAACTTATCCCTTTAAGGGATCTCTTCCAGCTAACCCTTGAGAGCATTACAATTCATATGGTACCTGGAGTACATGCGCCCGTTCTCCGCAGGACGACAGTAGTAGGGGTGTACTAAAATGTTTCTATATACTCGTATCCCAAACGGAAAGAAATACGGGGAGTAGCCGGAAACTTTGACGCCGCGCTATTAACACTACGTAAACAAGTGTTATTGTTAAAAGTATAATTTAGAATTGTACGCCTTCAATGTTATCTGTGCCGTGTCTCACTCTACTCTGTGGCATCATTCTATGCGAACGTGTTCTTACAATAAATCAATTTATTAATTTATATTCCGGTTTAACTCTGCTTAGTTATTAGGTTATGGGCCCAGAAAAGCCCAGAAATAAGATCAGTGCACAAAATTAATGTAGAAAACGTGCATAAGGACATTAAAAGTGAACATAATCTGAAATTGCTAAGTGTCACTTTATTTTCTTAATTTCTGGGCTTTTCTGGGCCCATAACCTAATAACTAAGCAGAGTTAAATCGGAATATAAATTAATAAATACATACATACATAAATAAACTCACGCCTTTATACCCAGAGTGGGGTAGGCAGAGCTACAGAATTGCCAACAACCCTAAAAACTTGTTAATAATTCTGTAACCACATTTTGCACTGTTAAATCGGAATATAAATTAATAAATTTATTAATTTATATTCCGGTTTAACTCTGCTTAGTTATTAGTTATGTACCAGTGTATACGTCTTACCCGTGTACCATAGACTACCTGCGTCGAGGCTAAGCCTACCCTTAATTTTCATCAAAGCCTCGTCTTAGCGGAGCGGTCGGATAGCCGGGCTATTACCGCGTGGGGCGAAGTTCAAATTTGCCCAAACTGCGGACACTTTGGTTGTTCCGTGCTGCGTTTGGAGTTTGGTGCTTAGTACAGTTACTTAATGGTGATATTTTTTTATGGGATAGCGAAGACAAACGAGCACACAGGCCACCTGATGGTAAGTGGAAACTGTGACCCATAGACTTTCGCATTCACAAGACTGCAATGCAATCCTAAGATTGCAAATGCGTTGCCAACTTTGAGGACTAAGATGGAATGCCTCTATGCTAGTCATTTCACCGGCTGTCTTATCCCCAAACCAGAACACAACAATGCGAACACTGCTGTTTGGCGGTAGGTTAATGGATAAGATGGTGGTAGCGATCCGGACGGAGCCTGCACAAGGTTCTACCACCCGCAAAAGACGTATCATAAAGACGTTTATCTTTACTATAATAAAGAGGTTAAGTTTGTGATGTTGTAAGGGTAATCTCTGGATCTACTAAACCGATTTTGAAAATTCTTTTACCAGCATTTTTAGGCATATATCTACCTATTAACCCCATTTTATTTTAATTCCCAACGAAGTGGGCACGGGAACAGCTGTTCTGTATTAACTGCCAGCGCTTACCAAAAGGATTCCACTGCTGAGACAAAGCGCTGTAAAAAACTGAACAGTTGTTCTTTTAAACATATTTTTAATTACAATGATAATGTGTATGCTGGAAGTAAGTATAGTTGTGTATCATCGTAGATATAATCACTAAATTGATGGTTAAGGCTAAGTTTTTTTGTTTGTTATATAGCCAGCCACTTGACAGGGGTAGTTGCGGAATTTAGTAGATAGCTATAAACATCGATGACTTGACGGGTTAACTCAATAAAAAAAAAGGAGTTAACTCTCAATTTGTCGCGTTTGTATCTATTTTATTACCTACTGTAGGTATTTAATCAATTTAGAAAAAGGTCTAAATTTAATCAAAAAGAAAATAATTTGATTTGGTTTTGATTTAGACTTTTCCATGGTAATTTATTAAGCCTAATGAAACACATGGTTGCATATATAGGTAGATTGAATACGCAAACATTCCAAATTTATCACTTTTTTATATAACAGAAAATCAATCGAGTGCACGGACTGGGGTCGTAGGTTCAATCGAGGTTAAGGACTACTCGTACAAAATGATGTCTGACAAGTCTATTACGGCTGTAGCGCAGCATTAGTTTTAAGTGTTCAAGAGATCCCAGGTTCGATTTCTTTGCGAGTCGATAATCCTTTATAAAACTTTTTTAACTAGCTAAAATATTTAACTTGCATCGGGGTTTTTGATATTAGTTTTGTTGTATTAAAAAGATTTTCAAAATAAACTTTGAAAGTTCGCGAGGTCATTAATCGAGCGTTTCAACCGCCTCACTTTTGTGGACATAATTTTGAAGAATTGGGTGCATATTTTGATGCCGTTTTTGGATATTTGTTAGATTGCCGGTAAACTTAGATACCTAATCAGAAAAGAAATCGAAATCTGCAGCCACTTCTACAAAAATGTGACCACGAAAGTGATTCGGAACAAACGCCCAAATAATGACAAACTAAACTAAATGGCAATCTATTTGCTTTTAGCTAACTGTGGCCGTATTACAAGCTAAGCCTGACAAGTTCTAGGCAGTGACATATAGTTCTTGACAGGTTTTAAAAACTCATGATACGGTCGCACCAGTCCAACCCATTAATTGATTGAAAGACTGTTGTAGGTACCTACCTACCTATATATTGGGCTAGCTGACTCCGCGAAAGTGTAATAATTGGTGTAAATGTATTAGTTTAAGGTTATGTTACCCTGTAAGATATTTGTGACAATGAGCCTTATTGCCTGCAATTAAGGTTCACGCACTTTGTTTTTTATAGCAAGGAAAAGGAACACAAGCACACTTATAGACATCTCAATTCTCAAGACTACGCAATCTCAAGAATGCAATCCTAAAACTTCAAGTGCATTGCTTTTTTTTTCATGGCATGGAGAAGACAAATGAGCACACAGGCCACCTGATGGAAAGTAGAAGCTGTGACCCATAGACATTCGCATTCATAAGACTGCAATGCAATCTTTAGACTGCAAATGCGTTGCCAACCCTGAGGACTAAGATGGAATGCCTCAGGCTAGTCATTTCACCGGCTGTCTTATCCCCAAACCGGAACACAACAATCCGAACACTGCTGTTTGGCGGTAGGTTAATGGATAAGATGGTTGTTGCTAAGCCTGAGGACTAAGATGCCTCTTTGTAATTTCACCGGTTGTCTTATCTCCACACCGGAACACAACAATACGAATACTGTGGCTGGGCGGTGAGTTGATTTAGATTTTAGATGCCGGTCAAATCTTCCGTTCCAGTACACTTGCCACTCATTAATCCAGTTCTAAACGAGGCTTTAAAACATAAACTCAGAGGGGACCTTTTGACTTGGCACAAATATTTAACTTGTGCCTGACACACCGCGGTGCATAGAAATCAGGCAATCAATTCGGCGGACCATTGTGAAAACGTTTATAAAGTTTAATAAATGTATTCAGGATGTAATAATGACTATGCCCTGTGTTTAATACAGTTTTGAAGTTATTGAACGAAGACGGCAATATAAAATTATAAACTCAACAACAAAAAAACACACTGCAAAACTGCAATAGAACAAACACTGTCAGAAAAAAAAAACAACAGAAAAGTTTTTCTTCTCGTCCTCTATGATACACGTTAAAAACCATATCGTTTTTGACCTGTTATAGTAGTGCCAGCGTTTTGACAGCTCTTGTTTACTTTACAGTAATGGCGGCCGGGTTAAAAACAATACCATAACGGGTCAAATTAGATTTAGATTTTACAGCCTACAATATCGGTCCAGGGGATTCTCTCAAAAACAAAGGTCGGTCCGATCGTCCGTTGTTTTTGAGAGAATAACACCCCTGGTCAATTGCCTTATCTTATTCTGAAGCCACCTTGGAGTACTTATTATATATGCTTAATAATGCATGCAACTATACATTAACCCTTAAAACTATCGTGTAATCTGATTATGCAACTCCAACTCGCCGTGTTTTAATACATCTCATTATGCATCAGTTACATTATATTATTAAGAACTCAAAACGAACGAAATATTATTTGCAAATTAAAAGAACACGCTAAATTCGAAATTCAAATTTCAATAGAAAACCCCAATCCGCGCAGCACACAAACTCATTAAAACCGAAGCCCAATTGTTAAAATATTCAAATTTCACTTAACAACTTAACTAAATGACTGGAGTTAGGTTTCACTAAGCACTAAGCTACTAAACTATTGCTACTAGCCAGGGCTGCCATAAGACGTTCCGGACAGTTATCATAAACCCCGGACATTTTAATTATATTTTTACGGACAAGTTTCAAAAAAAGCTTTTTCTGTGTGTCTGTTTGTGCGCTTGTTTTAATTAAATTACTCGAGATTTTGCTGTGACCATTTATATAATTTCTTTCGATAGGATTGTGTTAGGTATACTTACGTAGATTCCACCCGGGCGAAGTTGAAGCGGGCTAGTATGATTTCGTCATATGATAGTGATTCTCTGAACAACGACGGTCGGACGGAGGGACGAGTGAATGTCCAAGCGGTGAGTTTAAGTAGTCCCGTCAGTGCGAACAAAACATATTTTAGAGCGTGCATTTTCAATTTAGCAGCATGGTTTCTGCCGATTGATCGAACGTATAAGGCTGCTTAATTGAAAATGCACGCGCTAAAATGAGTTTTGTTCGCTCTGACGGGACTACCTAAAATCGCCGCTGCGATTTCGCTCGTTCTTCCGCCCGTCCGTTGTTTTTGGAGAGAATAACACCCCTGGTGAGGAAGGCAAATTGACAAATGATACGTGACGGCTTAGAAATTGTGAGGCCTGTGTGTTTATTTCTAATTCTATTTTGTTTTTACTTGTTTGACAACACGGTTAGTCGAGTTGGTAGTGACACAGAATCGAAGCTAGTGGTGCCGTGTGATAACTACCGTCACCGTTGTCAATTTTTTTCCGGACACTAGTAAAACCACACCTGGCTGACCTCGGACAGTTCCGGAAACCCGGACAAGTGCCAACCCTACCACTATCGGTTCTCGGAACTAATTCGTTTAATCTCGATAGACGTTTAGGGGTATTGAATTTTGAGTTTGATGGCAATTATGAAATACTTAAGTTAACGAAGATTAGTAAGTTCGGTAAGTGATATCTCAAGTTACGGCTATAGGGGATAGTGTTTTGAACGAGTTGTTGCCTCTGGCTTTGTCCGTGGAGATTTAGTTTGTCCCTTTTTTCCATGGTTTTAAAATAAGGAATGTAATAATGAGCTATGTCAATATCCCACTATCCAGCTCGTTCTTTGCCACGTTTTGATGTGAAATAAACATAAACAAGTAAGCCCCTTTTGCGTTTTAATATAAGAGTATGTTGGAAACAGAAAAATTGTGATAGACACGACGCTATTCTTAGAAAAACCGCTAATATAAAAAAATGTGAAAACACCTAAAAATTTTGCCCTTACAAATCCTATCTCAAAAATAAAACTACATCGTTTGATCACTTTCTCACAGAGATCTAAAAAAACAGTATTCCCAATAAAAATAAAGAAATAACGAGAACCCTCGTATCTCTACGGGGATCCACCTTGCAAATCTCCTTACACGGTAATCCGCATCTGCACTTTTTGTCGTCCCTTCGAGCGGGATCGCATTAGTGCAAGCTTTTTAGGGTTCCGTGGGACTCAAGAAAAACTTCTTAAATTGTGAAAGTTAAAAAAAAAACGGTATCGTCTAGAAATATAAACTTTTGTATGGAGCATTTTAGAAGCTATTTTTTTAATAATGAGTAGGTATTTGTTCAGTAGGTAAATTAAATACCTAATTATTTATTTATCATTGTCTAGTACTTATACTACTACTTGTACTTGTACTTGTTGTAGTACTAGGTCAATTTGTGTAAATTGAATTACCTAACCTTTTTTTTTAAACCAAATAATAATTTTTGTTTTTCTTATTGCTTGGTTTAATAAATTACGAAATTACTGAATGTACTTAGTTCTTCAATTTCAGCAGTCGTCAAAGAAAGCCTATTACATAATGCGTGCACACTTGTACAGTCGAGGACACCAATTTGTATACACCGCAAAGACGCAAAAATATGTACCAAATAAAAATGTTGAGCATACTTAGAACCTTGTCATTGTCATTGTCATGTGTGTCATTTAATGTTCTATTTGAAGTTTACTATCACAACGCACTAAAGTGCTTTACATTAGCGTTGGGGTACTGTACCTATAGATACTATGGCAATAACGTTAATATGAACAATGAACATATTTTTGCAACAAGAATACAATAAATTTTATTTCAGACAACTATGCCCATATTTACAAATACCTTACAGACCAACATACATAACAATATGTAACATAAAATTAAATCGACTATACACTTTTGCGGTTTCAGCTAGCCGGGGGACACGAAATCGCCGAACAACGCCGCCGCGCCAACGTTGCGCGTATTTTTCTTTATACTGTACGGAACCCCTCCTACAAAGGAAGTTCTTTCTTCAATCATCTGCGCATAAAAGGACATTAATCCTTTACTAATGGGTTTCTTAGCGCTTATGCTGTTAGAGACGAGGAATTAAAACACGTGTTAAAAATAACCTATTAAGAAGCGGCTCCGTAGGTATACGTCCGTGTGTCTGTCTCTGTGGCATAACTCCCAAACGGATAAACCGATTTGAACGCGGCTTTTTTTAAAAGAAAGCTAGTTTTATCTGGATGGTTTTTGGCTAAGTTTCATGAAAATTGGTTTAGTGGTTTAAGAGATATCGGCTCTGAAAGAAGGCGTCGCAATTATATCAGGGATTTTATCTATTAAATACTCGTAGGTACTTATTTTTAGTCAAGTTTCTGTAATAAACTTATTTAAGATGTCGGTCGACTCTGGCATTTGAGATATTTCATATAAATTAAGTTCTGCTGTTAAATTTTAACTGTAAATATAATTTGATTTTTTAACCCCCGACGCAAAAAGAGGGGTGATATAAGTTTGACGTGTGTATCTGTGTAGGTATGTGTGTGTGTGTGTGTGGCATCGTAGCTCCTAAACGGATCAACCGATATGGAAGCGGTTTTTTTTATTCGAAAGTAGGTTTTTTGGCCGTGGTTTTTAGATATGTTACATGAAAATCAGTTAGGCTGTTTAAGACATATCAGCTCTGAAAGGCGTCGCCATTATATCAGGGCTTTTATCTATTAAATACTTATTTTTAGTCAAGTTTCCGGAACAAACTTATATAAGACGTTGGTCAAATCTGTTGTTAGAGTTATTCCATATAATTTTTCTTTGGCTGTTTAACTTTAACTGCAAATGTAACTTGGTTTTTGTTCTCGATTCTACCTGCAGCTTGGCTGCGGTTTCATCTTACCCGTGATGAGATTATGTCAATAAAATACGTTTTTTTATTGTTTATTGATGACTATGGATGATATCGACACCGACATTCCCGTATAATGACTATGATTTTAGGTGTAATATGAGTAATCAATGGTTTTATACGTTGACAGTTAAATATTTCAATAAAATTACGAGTGTAATTTAAGGTTCTGTTTAACTTGGTAAAACCTAATTGCTTTTGACATGTTATCGTATTGTTAATGTAAAGCTAGATCTTATTTACTTGACAATAATCGCGGCTGAATTGAAAATAATTCAAGAGCGAACTCGACAGGCGAATTTAAGTTGACCCTTTAGAGCGTACATTTTGTTTTAAAGGAAGTGTATTCTCAATTAGGTTGCGTTACCCGTCGGACGAGTGAGTCAGGTCTTAGCAATGTTTTATACACTCATTACTTTTACATTAAGTTTAAGTCCAAATAAATATTAATTATTCATTACTTAAAATAAAAACACGCTTGAACATTTGAGGTTATGAGTCAAACAGTACTACTTTGTTTACATCTTTGGCAACTTCGATTGACACAGACTATAGTAGGCGATGGGCTTGCAACCTTTCACTAATTATACGCTGGTAAAAACATCTTAGCTTAATTGTACAAAATGTGGTTACAGAATTATTAGTTAAAGTTGTTGGTAGTTCTGTTGCCCTGCCTACCACACAGGTAATTAAAGCGTGAGTTTATGTATGTATTAATCTAATTCAAACCAACTACATAAAAGAGCTTAAACCCTTTCATGTGTGTATATTCGTAAGTCCGTCTGTGTGACCAGTATATTTAAAATTCCGTTTATTGCGGTCTTGGTCTTGAGCCTCAGCTGGCAACACTAACAATTATTATGCACGGGTCCTAGGGTTGTCTACTTCAATTAGAATGTAAGTTTTATATTTATTTAATTTTAGCTTAGTACAAATTAAGCGTTTTTTTTTCAATATGTACTTATTTTTTTTTATCTTTAGCAATAAAGGAACACGATTACTTACAAATTTAGATGTAGATAGGTAGTCTGGCTACTTGTTACGAGGGCTGCTACTTATGTAACCGGAATAGAAAAAATAAACAAACGTACATGGCTAAATATGGTTTTATTGTTTTTCGAAGTATTCTCCGTGATAATCGATGCACTTTTGCATACGTTGAAACCAATTTATAAAGCAATTTTTCCACTCTGACTGAGGTATCTCCAAAACGTGCTGTCTGAACGCGTCGACGGCATCTTCACGGGTCGAAAATCGTTGACCACGTAATTTATTCTTTACATTTGGAAATAAATAGAAATCATTGGGTGCCAAATCAGGGCTGTAAGGTGGATGACCCGTTAATTCTATATTTTGACCTTCCAAAAATCGAGTCGTTTCACGTGATGTATGACAGCTGGCGTTATCATGGTGCAGAATGATTCTCCGTCGCTGGTTGTTTTTCCGTATTTTTTCAAATACTTCCGGCAAACAAATGGTCGTGTACCACTCCGAATTAACCGTTTTACGATTCTCTAGGGGCACTGTAGCCACATGGCCATTAATACCAAAAAAGCAGGCCACCATTTGCTTCAAGGTGCTTTTTGCACGAGTTACTTTCGTAGGGTTCGGCTCATTTTGAAACACCCACACCGTTGATTGTTGTTTAGTTTCGGGATCATACGCATAGATCCAGGATTCGTCACCTGTGTAGATATTATAAACAGCTTTTGAGTCACCACGGTTATATTTTTTCAACATTTCCTTGCACCATTCGACGCGAGCCTCTTTTTGATCCTTAGTTAAGTTGTGCGGGATCCAACGCGAACAATTTTTTTTCACAGCTAAGTGTTCATGTAATATCTTATTAATGCTCGTCATACATATGCCTATAGTCGCCTCTATCTCGCGATACGTAACATGACGGTCATGCATTATAAGTTTTCGCACAGCTTCAATATTTTGTGGTACAACGACCGATTTCGGGCGACCATCCTTAACTTCGTCCCTGAGCATACTACGTCCACGATTGAACTCACTAAACCAGTGATACACAGTAGTTTTGGATGGAGCTTCATCACCAAAAGTCGAAGTTAGTTGATCTATGCACTGTTGTTGCGTTAAACCACGCCGAAAATCGTAATAAATCATAGCACGAATATTTTCACGAGTGAGTTCCATTCTTGCAGCGAGATTAAAATTTAAACCCGCCAAAAACAAAAGACTAGCGTACATAAGAAAAAAAATATATAGCGGCCAGTATTAAAAAAAGTTCAAATTTTACCATGGAGGTCAGATATAGCGTTTAAAAATGTTGGAATCCTGGATTCCGGTTACCTAAGTAGCAGCCCTCGTATGTTATGCGGGGAAAACGGTCTTTAACCCCCAAATAAAATATAATAATCCAATTTGGATAAAGTTTTTGCGTTTTTAAGGCTGTTTAATCGCGATTGTTACTAACTAGAATACTTAATATAAATTGGTTACGATTTTTAATTCATAATAATTCTTAATTTTCGTTACACAAGTTGTTTTTTTTAATATGTTTATAGTTATGTACCCGTTTTTTATCTTCAGTTACCTTATTGGCCTAGAGATCAACATCGAGATTGAATTCGTGTTTGTACTGCCTTTTCTTAAACAGCTATATCAAGAAAATAATCAATTTTATACACGCACTGATTCTAGAAAGCAAATTTTTAAGTCTGTCTTATTAAACATGGTGCCATCACTGATTTAGCTTACAAATTATTTGCATACTCTTTTTTAATGTAACGACTTTGTCGAAAATGAAAACGTCAACGTATGCATTTAAAAATGTTAAAAAAAGAAAGTACAAAACTTAGTTGTTTTATCTTTTGTAATGACACCAAACAAGAATTGACCGCACAACCATTTGACAACCCTACTCGAGATCGCGACCGTCACCTAATTTGGAATTCCCTTTTAATTTCCCACTGAATTTAAATTTTCCCACAAAGGGATCGAGTAATACCAAATGCCTTGTTTTCCAAATCAGGGTGTTTTTGCGGAGTCAGCTGGGACTCATTTGATTTAATATTTTTGTTGATATTTCCTTTTTGTCGGATTTTCGGACGAGTGCGGACCTTGGTCCTTTATGTTTTTTTAATTGGGTTCGAGGTTTAGGGTTGGCACTGTAATATTTAGGGAAAATAATCAGTTTACGGGTGTCGAATGCTGTGGATTTTAAAGTCTGAAGTATTTTTAAGTTTCTATGCACCCTCCATTATAGGTACCTACCCTACAGTCAAGGTCACCAATATGTATACACCACAAAGTCTCAAACATATGTACACATAGACCTTATTACTATAGCAATAAGGTCTATGTGTACATATTTTTGCAACTTTGTGCGGATATTTATTTTTAACCTAGACTGTACTCACTACTTTACTTCACATAGCAATAATTTAAAGGAAAACAACAGAAAAGGTACTCTTTCACACAATTTAAGATTATCAAAAAGGAATTCACATCGTTGCTTTACTACAAAAGTGACACACACCAAAATGTGTTTGTGTTGCATTTAAAATCGGAATGCTATATTTACTTTTAGCTTTCAATCAAACTATATTTGATTTTGATTTATGGCGCTTTTGTATTTAAGCAGCGACATAATAAACTAATAATATCAATAAAATGACATCACTTAAGTCCTTATATATTGCTATCTAGTAGGGACACTTGATTCTTATTTTACAGAAGATAAGGGCTATTTATTGGTTTTGCAACATCTTCATTAATTTAGGACCGTATGAAATTTTAATTAAGAGTGAAGTGTCCATTACTGGTGCCAGTCAGCTAAAAGTGTCCGTCATTGATTTATACTGGGTTATATTGAGCAATAAATTCTGAGTCTGAAACATGTATGTATGTATGTAAACTCTTCATTGCACATAAACAATTACAAGACATGTTTGCTTCAATATAAATAATGTACATAGGCGAACTTATCCCATTTGGGAATCATCACCCTAATGCAGGGGTCGGCAACCTGCGGCTCGCGAGCCACATGCGGCTCTTTGGATGTGAGGCTGCGGCTCTTTAGTTATAAATAGATATTTTTCTTATGAATAAATAGATTACATTTTTTATCAACAAACTTTATGAAAGTATAGAGGCTATTTATTGTTGGCAAGAAAAATTTTTGTGGCTCTTTAAAAAAAGCCGACTCAAAAGGTTGCCGACCCCTGCCCTAATGGAATAATAACTATTTCACGAACTTGTGGTGAAAAGGAACTATAACTACTACTTCTTCTTCTTCGTAGTCCCGTCAGTGCGAACAAAACATATTTTAGCGCGTGCATTTTCAATTAAGCAGCCTATACATTCGATCCATCGGCAGAAACCATGCTGCTAAATTGAAAATGCACGCGCTAAAATATGTTTTGTTCGCACTGACGGGACTACTTAAACTCGCCGCTTATCACTCGTCCGTCTGTCCGACCGTCGTAGTTCAGAGAATCACTACCCAGTACGTTTATAATATTTATATTTACCTCTCAAGGTTGGTAAATAGTCAAAAAAAGCATTTCCCCGTGACAGGACCTTTCGGGCTTCCGAGCAAAGTTCCCTTTCGTAAGGCTTTTCCTTATATTTATCATTTTGTTTATGACAGTAACGCTTTTCATAGGGCTTTTACTAAACCGCCGTAAGCTTGACGAGAGAGAAAATAAAAATGCTTTGTTTTTGCGAATAATTTCAGTAAGTACACTCAGCTTCAAATATTAGAATAACTGCATAGGTATATAAAGTAAGTTATAGGTATCGCTCATTGAATACAAAACGCACACATTCCAAAATAATTTGCTCTTGCATTAAAAATCTTATACGAATAGGTTCTAATTTTAAAATCACACACTGACTCATTTTGGAATGTGTCCGTTTTGTATTCAATGAACGGTATATCTTAGAACACTGCTACTGAATTATCATACAACAAAAACAAATACGGTTGAAATAAGTACTATACGACCTTAATGTTGCTAAGTGGCTGTAATGAAGGCTATTAGGCAGCCTCTATACAGGAGCGTATAAATTACCTGAAACAAACGAAAGTAAATTAGTTAAACCTTTATTTATGTACAACTATTTATGCAACAAAACATTGTTATGTGTTCTCTTAATGCAAAGAGACATACAAAAACAATTAAACAAGAATTCAGTATAATTATGTGATTATTTACACATCCTTCTTTAATAAGAGTCAAAAAATTCATTTTTGGGTCAAGCTTTTGTTGCCGATTGTACTTTCTTTTGCTACTCATCAAGAGGAGTCACCCTGAGTCTCCATCATCAGACCAGCTCAATGATACTATATTATTGTATTGTCATCAGAACTAAAGGCGTAGGCATTTTTTCAGCTTCATCGGAAACCGGGAAGTGGGTCAAATTTAACTTGCAAGATTTGACTCTTACAAAATAAAAAATAATACGAAAAGCGGAGTATTAACGCCCCTGTCCAAATTATTCCACTTGTAGCTAACTGTAAAGTTATTCTATCCTAAAAAATAATAAGCAAAAAACTAAAATGGTGCAAACCCGCAGGATTCAACTAGCTTCATTAAATAAGGTATGTAGTATAATTCGCCATTGTTTGTTTCTCTAATGAGCCGGGAATACGGGTAATTTATTAGGACCCTGGGAGTGCCGGTGGATCCCTAAGGAGTCAGGTCACGTGACTCAGGTGGCTAGTTCTAAAAAGTATTAAATGATTGTTTAAGGCCAGCTGTGGCTTCTGCCTTAAGTAATTCTTGCTATTTAGTATTCCGTACCTAAAGGGTGCTAACGGCACCTACTAAGCCACCGATGTCCGTCTGTCTGTCTGTCAGCGCACTGCATCTCAAGAACTGAGGTAGACAGACCCTTGAAATATTGTGTGTAATTATGTATTTATGAGTGTGTATTTCTATTGCCGCAAATACGCAGCAAATAATAAACGTCAAATCAAACATGAAAATTAAAAGGGCCTCAATCGATCTTTGTGTTGAATACTGCCTTTTATATTTTTTTTTGTTCAAAATCAATATTTACTTAAAAATATTTTCATAGTGACAAAAAACCTATTAACACAGCACTCACACACATCAAACCCTGTTCAAAACCTTAGATCATAAGCATTAAGGTACAAAATCAAACATTATTATTATTGTTTACTCTAGCAATAGACAAACCTTGGGTGTAATAGCACAGTATAAACAGTAGTGCGTCTTCAAACGAACGTGTATCGTGTGGCTTACATGACTGTGTGTGCGTGCCTTGACCAGCCAGTCAGCTTCTTTAGCTCTGGAGCAAATTTCGAGTTCTGAGAACAAATAACCGTTTCGATCTATAAAGAACACGGAACTAACCCTGATAACAATGTACTGTCATGCTGTCTTACTCACACTGAAGCAGGACATGCTTTGAAATAGGTACTATTTGTCTCGTTCACATCGAGCGCCGTGCTGTGCGCTGTTTACTCGTTCACTCTGTTTCCCTCATACCTTCAAAAATTGCGTCTGACCAAAAGGACCGAGATCATTTACGGGCAACTGAAGAGAAGGTCCGTGAAGAGAATTCACTCCTTTTAGTTCTTAGTTCCTGGTCGACACAAATGCATAACGTTTAGTTGGCTACTTTCGAAAATCAACAACATGCATTGGATCGGTGTAACTTGATGATAGAACTCGTCGAACGCTTGTGTCAACACATTTCGAGTCGATAGAAAACAGAACCGTTGTTAGCAGCGTTTGCACCTTGGTTACACATACGAAAGCCTAATTGAGAATACACGTGCTAAAATGTGTTTTGAACGCTCTGACGGGACTACTTAAACGCGCCGGTTAATACGGAGCTACGCCGAGTGAACGAGTGATGCACTTTAGAGAATAACACCCCAGGACGCGCCAAGCCGGTTTGGTCTATATTGTATAAAGTACCGAGCGATGCGCGACACAACCCTAGCGCCCGAGCGGCAATAGGTAACAGAAACTCCCAAAGAGCCGGAGATGAACTACTTTTCTATTTATACTATGGTAAAGGGTAAAGACTAACCGAACGGCTCCCACGGTCCAATTAGGGTCCATTTGCATGTTTATTACTTCTATCTATTTGTCGGATACTTTCTTCATTAACTTTATTTGTACGTAAATTGATTTCATTAAGGTTGAAAATAAGATGGCGTGTCAGCTGGCCTAGTTGGCAGTGACCTATGTAGCTTTGGTTCCGAGTACCATTCCCAGTAAGGGCAATTTGTGTAATGAGCTCGAATTTGTTCCTGAGTCTTTGTTTTCTGTTTCTAACTATGTTTTTAATGGTATAGAGAAGGTGGAAATGCCTCTTGATGATTAAAAGGATCTGAGACCTACAGACTACAGCTACTTGGATCTAAAGATTACAATCTCAAGATTGCAATGCTAAGCCTACAAATGCTTTGTCAATATGATGGAATACCACATGCTAGTCTTTTTACCGATTGTTTTATCCCTACACTGGAACACAACAATGCGAACACTGCTGCTTGTGTCATAATACCTTAAATAATCTAACTTGCACTTGCTTTTATAGCCACCAAAGATAGGAAAAATATTTAATTTTTAAACTAATGCCTCGTGTACCATTAGTTTTTATGAGTTGCAAACGCCAAAATGTCACAGAAATCCGATCAATTTAATCAATAATACAATCTTAATTGCGCCACGCAATAACTTTAATATAACCAGAGTCGCCACAACTAAAGAACAAATTAAACCGTTCCCGTTTCCAAATTCGAATAAGCAATTACTTAACAAGTTTAAAACAGTGTAAAAAACACCCAATCATGTAGATTTTATTCGTCGCACATTTTACCAACCAATCCCATTGCCGCAAACAGATTCCGAATGTATTTTTATTACGGCCATTTTGTGGTACTGGCTGGTCATAATCAACGGCAGATTGGGACTTAAAATTTTATTTTTTCTCTAATTGTGTTGAGGATTTGAAAATGGAACACTAAAATAAATCGACTTAAGTTTTTACAAATCGTTATTTTTTGTTTTGCCACCTTTTTTGTTGCGTTTTTATGATAAAGGGACCCGAGAATTCATATGAACTAAATTAAAAAAGTACTTACGTAGGTATTATTCTTGATAAAAATACAGGCAACATGTAGTTCTTTACTTATATGTATTTTCCACTCATTTAGCACTTAGGCCTGTATTAATAAACTAATCTCAACTCTAATGCTCGTCTTGAGATGGGTCAAAAATGACAGTGTTCTATGGTTTGACGTTTATTTTGACGTATCTTGTGACGCGCATCTCAGACAAGATGACTTTATTAATACGGGCCTTAGTGAGTATAAGACTATAAGTTTGCCTTTGTTACGTAGGCCTTTAGATTTATGTAAAGTTAAAGAAATAAGCGTAATAGGTATGTGTTTAAATGAACTGTCACAGGTATCATCTTAGAATAATCAGAGTATAGTTGACCCTCATTCAATGCAAGCTCATAGGTGTGCAGTTAAATTTGTTACAGGGCCGGATCTACCATATGGCTTTTTGGGCTTCAGCTGAGGGCTCCCGTGGATTCAAGGATTTACTGTCATTAAGTACAAAAAGAAATTCGTCCACTTGAATTGACCATTTGGAATTTTGACCAAAGTGTAAATCTGATAAAATGTGATTATGACCAAATTTATTTTCGTTAAAAAATAATTAAGTCTGAAATGAATTATGTCCATTATAAAAAATGTGCATAATTTAATACGCACAAAGTGAATATTGTCTAATTTTATTTGAGACCGTAATGTAAATTTAAGTACAAGTATTTCAAATGGTAATACTTCCAAGTGAACATAAATACAAATGGTTATTATTCCTGCCGGCCTATATTAATTTTGGACAATTTTACCAGAGGACATGATTCTATTTTGGACAATATTCTGGATGGAAAACTATCCTAATAGTTAAATTTCAATTTAGCATTTTTTCCGATTTGACGACTAATTCTCTGTGGACGAATTTCTTTTTGTAATGACAGTAAATCGATTCAAGCCCCCAGCTAAGTCAAGTAAGTCAAGTATTTTTTTCTTATAATTTGAGTAATTAGTAAGGCCTAAGTAGTACTAGCCCAGGACCCCCCCCGTAAACTCACGGTCCGGCCCTGATAAGTTATATTAATAATATGTACAGTCAACTACAAAGACATGTATCCACGTTAACCTTACAAAATGAAGTAAATTTTCTTATGCCATTATTAATTACCCTTGCTTCGTGACATTTCTAGGTTCAATAAAACCTTACATTGTGATCGACTCGTTTAAAATGCAATAATTATGTATCCCGCTATGTTTTACGCTAAACATCCCTACCGACCCTAGAAATGTCACGAAGCAAGGGTAATTAATATTGCATACGAAAGTTTACTTCATTTTGTAAGATTAACGTGGATACATCTCTTTGTAGTTGACTGTACCTATGTTGATTGAAAAACAATCCCAAAACCAAATTAAACTGACAATAGGCACTGAACAAACAATTTCTACTATTAATAACACATTATTTATTAATAATAACCAAATGACACAGCAATTCCTAAATTATTTCCGCTCAGAGCGTTCAATTTAATTTTAATCATAATAAAAGCGTTAATTGATTGAATTTCGGAAGCGAAAAAGATGATTTAATTGACAATTAATCGTTTAAAGTGCGAAATTGATCAAATAAGTAGTAGGGTAAAGTCACCAGTAGTCAGCCAGAGACCAGTAGTCGACCTTATATGAGTACGTAGAGTGGGAAATATACATCTTTCAAATTTTCAATGACAACACGAATAAAGGTGGCCATATAGGAAACTTGTTTTTCATCACACTTGCTCGTAAATGGTGTTATTCCATGCCTGCATACAGAAGGACAATGGCCTAAATTGTTCCCGCGGGAATTATGGCGAGTTTGTCATCCCAAGGGAGTAATGACTTTCTTTTTAAAATTTGCAACTCTTTCGTACATCATTTCTGACTAAGGAGGTTTAATTTTCAGCCAAAAATTAAATCGGTTTCTAATTTCATCTTTAAAAATTAGCTATAGACTAACTTACATTACACAAAACCTATACGCTTCATTAAACTTCATTATTTTTATACCTATTTCAAGTTTATATCAACATTTATCATTAATTTTAGTAATTATACATTTTTATCAAATTGGCTAAATCTGGCTCGAATCCAGGTCGAAACTAAACGCAGTTATTATCTGTGGAAGAGGTCACAAAAAAAATATCGTTTCCATTTACGTTCCCGTTCGTCAAAAGTTATTTCTTTATATTTTGCAGAGTTAAAGTGTTTTTCCTCGCAAATGTGATGAAAACCATTGTGTGTATCACAGGCAGTAAGGGGATTACTAACTCGAGTCATTAAAAGCCCTCCGCCTTCGGCGTCGGGCTTTTAACACTCTCGTTAGTAATTCCCTTCTTACTACCCTTGATGCACAATGTACTATTTTTCCACGTGGTGCGGAAGTACGACTAGCACTTGGCCAGTTCTTACACCACGTTTCCGACTGCAAAAAACGCCTCGAATAATTCTACTAACAAGAACTCTCTGCAAACAGAAATAAATGAAATATTTAAAAAAGAAAACACCTAAAAAGAAAATGAAACTACTTATATTATTCCTCTTTATTCAGATCCCGCCTGACGCGGACTTACCCGGGATACCTTTAAGTAATTGCCAGTTCCGATACGTCTGTTTACCCGGACGGTTAAAGCGCCGGATCTTTGTGTCCGGATAACCGGGTAAGGAATAGTTTATTTGTGAAGAGCGGATTCGGGATTGGAAAGCGATCTTTGCGAAAAAGGGATTTTATTCCATACAGCTGTTAAATGGTAGGTTTAAAATTAAAATGTTTCTTGAAATGACGATTGGTTTTGAATGAGCATTTGTATCCTCATCAGCAAGGGGCGGAATTTTCATAGCAAAAAACAAACGTCAAGAGTGATTGACCATTATGTTTTATCGACTATTCCAGTTATCGATATTTCGAATTCGATTAGCTGATTATGCCAATTTTATAGCAAAAAGTGAATATAGCCAAAACAAACAGAGTTATCGAGTAGGTACTACAAATGTGCTCCTGTGTGTAAATTAAATGGATTTACAATTAAAACAGGATCATTTTAAACGATGGCAATATAATGACGATTCTCGATTACTAGGTACAGACAATATGAAGAAAATAATAATTAGCACAGATATAGATTTCGATGATGCTATTTGACATTTCCGTTTCGGCTTTAAGTTTATTTAAAGTGTAAAAAAATAAAACACGTTATTGTTTTATTTATTTGGTTGTAAAACATGTCGTGCTAAGTGACAATGAATCATCGATAGTCGATAAAACACAATGGTCAATCCTTCATCATGTTTGATTTTTGCTATGAAAATTCCGCCCCTTGCTCATCAGCTTAGTTGGTACTGTTGGTAGTATTAATTTGTGTGGTGAGCGCGAGTGTTTTGTTTTGTCTTGGATGATTTCTATTTTGAAGTGCTCCGAGGAATTATTCGGATTGATACGAGCCGCTGGATTCCACCATCGTACAACTCGTACCATTTATTTATATATTTATTTATTAATAAGTACATCCACATCACGTATATTAATCACTTACGGGCTATTATTGATACAGTAATAACATCTAATATACAAGACAATTACGGAGTACATAACTTGATTTTGAGTTAACATAAAACATCGCATTAATTAACCATCCAAGAACCTAACCTAACCTAGCCAAACAATAAATTATCTTAAATATTAAATATTAAACTATTCTATCCAACCATTCTATCATTTCATCAACACCATCTTGATAGTTGGGAATCCACTACCGTGCGCTTTTCGAGAGGCTTCTTGCCATTCACCTTGTCTATATGGAATCAGCTCTTGGCGTCTGTTCTTACGAACAAATACGACTTGGGGGCCTTCAAAAAAGCGAGCCTACTCTTCTCTCAAAGGCTGCCGGCATCCTGCGATTCCTCTGGTGTTGCGGGTGTTTATGGGTCGCGATGATCACCTACCATCAGGTGGCTCGCTTGCTCGTCTGCCTCCTATTTCACCAAATTTTTCACCTTTCGACAGAATCTATTAATAGTTATTAATATATCCATCTTAATGAGGACTTTATAGAGAAAAATATCTTCTTAAGATGAGGTCAGCAATTTACGTATCAAATTCTCGAAGCTACCGAGGATTTCATATTTGAAATATTATACAGGCTGTCTCCGCCGGCCCCGCTTGCGGTTTCACTGGATGGCAACGTAGAGTTAGCGTTACAAATTGCATAACACATTTGCTAATGAGTAGTTATAGTTTCTGTTAAACTACTTGACAATTTAAAATTTAATTCGTGTCAGTTTAATTTGTAAAAGTACAACTTACGGAAACTGTACGATTGTATGGAATTGACAAGAGCGACCGAAGCGACAATCTGACAGTTCAAGTCGATCCTAATTATTTTTTTGACTTCTTTGGTCGTTTACGTTTGTGCATCATGTTTAGGCTCACTGATTTCTATATAGGTATGCAAGAAACCTAAAAAGACAGCAAAAAAACTGCATGTCTTGAAAAACTTACAACGCGCCAGTGAAAACAAAAAGAAACTTGGAGAACACTTTAAAGATGTTATAACTACTAAAGATATTAAGTTAATGTTTGTTTCCTCTTTCCAGACGCATCCGACGAAGGCTGCGGAGCAATGTTTAAACTTTTCATAGTTGTAGGACCTAGTGTAGGTCCGGATCGCTACCAGCATTAGCAGTCTTAGGATTGTAGTCTTAAGATTGTAGTGACTGACTGACTTGGAAGTCTACCTTATGGACAAGTAACAGGACACAAATTATATGCGCAAGAAGACATAGTAACACTCAAGAGTCAAGACAAGGGTAAAGTAAAATCTAGATCTGTCAATTTTAACTGATGTTTTATGGCAAAGCTGCTTCGCTCTTACCAATCGCAAATGATGAACACAATATTGCTAAATCACTTGTATCTTGAAACTAAATCCAATCACCTAACTCACGAACGAATCCCGCCAATTTACTTACAGTTATTGAAAATATCGGAGTCGATTTATACGGCAATCATAATCCGCAATCAATAGCACTGGCTTGGTGAGAGACCATTGCGGTAGTCGTGGACTAAGCGGGGGCTATGGAACGTGTTATATTGCTACAGAAGCGTCTTAATCTGATCGAAAAGGTCAGATATATTCTATACAAAATATTGAACCAAAATGGATACTTCCTTGAATCTATACGGTGTATTTGACCTTGGGGCTTTAAATGCAACGATTGATTCGATTCCTCAAATGGTAATTTTTTTTTATAGTTTCATCATCACTACATAGTATAAAACAAAGTCGCTTCCCGCTGTCCGTCCCTATATATGCTTAGATCTTTAAAACTACGCAACGGATTTTGATGCGGTTTTTTTTAGTAGATAGAGTGATTCAAGAGGAAGGTTTTTATGTATAATAAATTTTGTTTTATGTACGTGTGTTATAGAAAACTCAAATAAACCGAAGCGAAGCGAGGGCGGGTCGCTAGTACTAAATAAATAGTATTTTCAATGCACGACGTTGTCGTTAAACTCGTTACATCAAAATAAAAGACAGGTACCCGCCCTCCCTCTGTACCAAGAAACATGGGTGATAGTATCCTAACGTTTTCAATTCACGGATTTGACTAGTAAAGTTTAATCCAGGGACCGGCCCGCTATCCCATTCAAGGGGTTTCGAATGGGTTTTTTATAAGGATATATTTAGAAAAGCCGTATCGCTTGAAAGAGCCGTATCGATCGATTTACTTTTTAAACTGCTATTTAAAAGGGTTACCCTTACCAAATCCGTTCCATGTATGTCTTGCTCGATTTTGCTTTTGTAGCGCTATATTTTGAGTGATAACAATATCCCTTTAACTTAAAAAAGCCATTTGATTGGCTTTTTAAGCGCTATTTATAAGGGTTACCCTTATAAAAAGCCGTTCTATTGGCTTTTTAAGCACTATTTTTAAGGGTTACCCTTATATTTGGTTACGCCGTAAGAGGGATATCAATATCAATTGACTGCTGCTCTTAAGCGGTTTCCCTTATGTGAATCACTAGTTTAACAAACAACTAAGTTGTATATTTCTTCCAAAAGGGTTATTCTTTTAGTGGGTTGTACTTCGAGAGGTAAGTCTTTTAAAGGCTTTTATCGGGGAATGGGTGGACGGGTCCCTGGTTTAATCACGTGTATCTCACTGAAAATTAAGTTATTTTCAATGTCTAATAAAGCGCCTACTATCTTTAACTCATGAAAAAACATGAACACACAACGAGCATGCCACCTAATGGTAAGCGGGATCTGAGACCTATAGAATTTGTATTCTCAAGACTTTGATCTTAAGATAGCAATCTTAAGGCTACCAATGCTTTGGCAAACCTAGGACTAAGAGGTTGTCTTATCCCGACACCGGAGTACACTGCTGCTTGCTTGGTAACGGCTAAGATGGTGGTAACGTACAAGGTCCTACCACCACTAAACACGTTCCTTTTTTAGGGTTCCCTCCCCAAAGGGTAAAAACGGGACCCTATTACTAAGACTCAACTGTCCATCCGTCTGTCTGTCTGTCACCATGCTGTATCTCATGAACCGTGATAGCTAGACAGTTGAAATTTTCACAGATGATGTATTTCTGTAGCCGCTATAACAATAAACAATAAAAACAGAATAAAATAAATATTTAAGTGGGGCACCCATACAGCAAACGTGATTTTTTTTACATTGTTTGTAATGGGTACGGAACGGTTTTTGTAATTATAAACGTGCAGTAATTTTTTAGCCTTTTGTTTTCACTTACTTTTCTCAATTGCGATTGGCGATGCTTTCAAATTCCCAAGTGCCAATTAATGTTTGTTTTAATATGCAACAAGCGATCTAATTTAACTGACAATTGGACCGTAACTATAGCAACATTAACCGTCAGTTACCATAACAGTGTCAGTGTCAATAATCGAAGGCCAAACAAAGGGGGTGACGAATAGGCACTGTTGACCTCAAAACGGAAAGTAGATCAAGTTAGGTACCATGAAGATTCGGAAATTAACATAATTCGGCATAAATAATTTAAAAACAATCATTTTTTATGTTAGATAGGCTTGTTCTTGACCCGAGAGACCAAAGAGTCCGGACGAAGATAATCACTAGATCACTACATATTATAAAACAAAGTCGCTTCCCGCTGTCTGTCCCTATGTATGCTTAGATCTTTAAACCTACGCAACGGATTTTTGCGGTTTTTTAATAGATAGAGTGATTCAAGAAGAAGGTTTTTATATATAATAAATTTTATGTACGGGTGTTACAGAAAACTCACATACACCGAAGCGAAGCGAGGGCGGGTCGCTAGTAAATTAATATAAAAATATCAGGGGTATAAATCTTACGCAAATTGACCTAATCCCAAACTAACCTGTAAGCTTGTACTACGGGCACAGTCGGCAAAAATGTGGTCTAACACCCTACGGTTGAAGTTTATTTGCACGTGATGATAGAATAAGTTCGATTTTCCCTTACAAAATTATTATGACAATGGCAAGTAATTATTATAATTGGATCTCTCAGACACTTTAGTCAAAACTGGTAGACAACTTTCTTGGCTGTACTCTACACGTACTAATATAGAGAAATACATAGAAAACATTTCAGACTCAGGAACAAATACTCGTGCTCATCGCAAAAAATATGTACCTATCCTTACTAGGATTTGAACCCGGAACCGCTAGCTTTGTAGGCATGATCACTACAACTAGGCTAACGTGTCGAAAGTCGACGATGCAGATTCCCCAAAAGATCTATAAAAATCGGTTTTTCTTTTCCTTTTTGTTAGATATCCTAATTTCAGATCTCGGAATAATAATTTATATTCTGTTCCTTTCTGTCGCACTAAATATGCAAAAAAATCATATCTCGTCAGAGCATGCTTAACCTACAACATCAAATACTAGCACATTGACCCCTTTAGCATGCGCCTTGGGCAATTTATTTCCGCAGTGAAAACAGTTAAAACAGAGTACTGTTTAGTTGCTAGTAATTAGTGTTTTTGTAACTTTTTTTTTCTTCTTCCAAATTTGCTTTCTAACTATATTCGTTCATAATTTTGTTATTAAGTAAAATTCTGCTTATCACGAAATTATCTCCTCTGGGCATAAATTGTGCTATCTAGTAGGCAGTGAAAACTGTTTTAGCTTTTTTATTTATGACATAGAGACGACAAACGAGCACACAGGCCACCTGATGGTAAGTGGAAACTGTGACCCATAGTCATTCGCATTCACAAGACTGCAGAGCAATCCCAAGACTGCAAATGCGTTGCCAACCCTGAGGACTAAGATGGAATGCCTCTATGCTAGTCATTTCACCGGCTGTCTTATTCCCAAACCGGAACACAACAATGCGAACACTGCTGTTTGGCGGTAGGTTAATGGATAAGACGGTGGTAGCGATCCGGACGGACCCTGCCCAAGGTCCTACCACCCGCAGAACCAAGCAAAAGCAAGCTCATTTATATCCATATTATTTTATATTTTTTGTAATATTTTGAGCTATTTGTTTTCCAAGAAAGAAAGAAAGAAATAAATCTATTTATAACTTAGTTATAAGGACCTTGACACATTATGTAGAGATTAATAATTTAATTATCCAATATGATAAAATTACTTCTCTCTTCCCTATAACTAAAACCGTTTCCTATTTGATTGAACGTCAACTGTTTACTTTCATAATATTAGCAAGGATAAGACAATCCTCCTTATTAACCTACTACGGCCCTCCAAACAACGATACTTGTCAAAGGAATATAACTCTACAGAGAATAGCATTAAGTTCCATATCTGATATCATTGTGAACGTTTAATTTAATCCGCTTCACACATGATATTAAACTTTATCTCAATTACGAATGATTGAGACTCCTTTGTCCAAATTATGGCTCTTAAGATGTACTAAACCTAAACGAATACGTAGACGACAAATCTATTTGCAATATTTCAACAGATGTTTACACGTTGAAGAGAAAAAACAAGGCTTTGTAAATACAACCTTTCTATGAGCTTTAATAATTGTTGAACAAAGTTTGATTTTTGTCGCAATACGTTAAGGTTTGTCCCTCTTAATTTATTAGCAAGAATTACCACACCTCCGGCCGGTGTTGCAATATCCATAGGCGGCGGTGACCACTTCACATCAGGTGGCCCGTCTGCCTGTTCGTCCGTCGATGGAATAATAATTAAAAACAACTTGAACACAATTACTACGACAAACTAGCAATTGAAACTCACACCAAATTTCTTCAACATTCACACCCATAAAGCATCCAATTACAATATGTACAAGATTAAAAACTCAAGACCTAACTCCGAGCCTTGCGGCACTCCCTATGTTTTCAAGCATCAATACATACAAACTAGATCTAAAAGCACCCACAAAACATTTCCACTCTCTGTTTACCAGCATCCAAGTTGTGAAATAGTGTACGCATTTGGATTCTTATCTCGGAGAAGTCGACTAGGATTCGATTAGAGACGTAATATTCTCTGCAATATCGGACGCAAATTTGCCCGCACTCCCGTTTTACATTTCTTAGACCGGGAGCTATGGGAGAAATGTTGCATAATTTAAAAGAAACGTATGATTCAAAATAAAAGTATGATAAATATCTTTAACATATGACGTTTATAATTATGGCTTATTGAATTAAGTCTGAGATAAGACTGCTAGAAGCACTTTAATTGAATAATATTAATAATTTATCTATGCAATTGTAATGACGGTATATATACGCCTGAAGGAGGTTTTTGCCCAGCATGGGGGGTACAAATAACTAGATAATATAAGATAATGCAAATGTGTATACGCATCGAGAATGCTATTTATTTAAATTTGAAGCGTGATAGATAAGTAATCGCACGCAACAATTGATATAAATATGAGGAAATAAACTTACATAAATTGGTCTAGTCCCACAGTAAGCTGTAGGCATTCTTATTAATTGTGTACTTGATAGCAATAAACACACTTTAATAGAAAAATAAATACTTATACATATTGAAAACATCTTGGATTCGAAAACAAATACACACGCTTGTTAAAAAAAAAATTGCCTGTTCTTTGAGTCGAACCCCTGACAGCCTGCCTTGTTTCGCAGGCAGGGTCACTACCACCTATGTTAACCCCGTCATCAAAATTGAATAGTTATTTATGGCACGGCTAAAGTCAACTGTATTATTACTATAATTATGTTCTAAGCACCATTATTTGAATGTAATAGTATAATCAAGGAAATACATTATTTAGCAGTATGACGTAACACGTAAACTAGCTGTACCTTTACCAGGGTGACACGACACGCGGAAAATGAATAATCCAGCAAATAGACGTATTACGTCAAACTGCTAAACAATCAAATTCCTCGAATGTACATGACAATACAATTTGAAATTAAATAAATACGAGTAAATAAAATTTTCACCAGCTCCCGACCAATCAGCACGTAATCCAGCAGATCATTTCACGACGTCGCTATCCCTTTCTAACGCTTCCCACACAAGGAGAACGGAAATATCTTGCGATAAGAAGGAACGAGTACATTCGTTTGACGTCACGATTGCTAAATCTAGTTATAGTATTACTGCAAATTGTGTTTGTATTGAGAATAAACATATCATAGTTGTTGATAGAGGAATGGCTAATAATCCTTATTATTACTGTTGTGTAGTGCGTGTTCAAAGAGTTCTATGATAAAAAAAAGCAGTGGTCAATGTCACACATATTGATCTAGTCCCAAACCAAGCTCTAGGCATGTACTATGGGAGCTTATACAGATAAATACTTAGAAAACATACAAGACGCAGAAAAAAAATCTCGCACTCATCACACACATATCTGCCCTTACAGGGATTTGGACCCAGGACCGCTAGCTTCGTAGGCAGGGTTACTACCAACTAGGCCTATACGTCTTCAACCAGTCATTTATCAGTACGACTTGATCAATTGAAGGAACATTTATCCCTATATAAAGATAAATAACTACGGATACAGACAGACAGAAGCGGAAAACGACTTCGTTTTATACTATCAAAAGATAAAGATAAAGAAGGTAACGAAACAAGTCATGATAGCTTACGCTGCTGTACTCAAAGACATTTTGGAGTCAATAAATTGGTCCTTTTAAGAAACTTTTATTTAACTTGCAATGTATGTATGTATGCATACATACATACATACATAAACTCACGCCTATATTCCCAGAGTGGGGTAGGCAGAGCTACAGAATTTCCAACAAATATAAAAACTTTTTGATAATTCTGTAACCACATTTTGCACACTTAGGCGAAGATGTTTACCAGTGTATTATGTATGTAAGTATGTATGTAAAGGTCAAATCTTACAAGTTAAAGACCCACTTCCCGGTTTCCGATGACAATACAATCATATACTCGTAGTACTATCGAGCTGGTCTGATGATGAAAACTCAGGGTGGGCATAGGAACTCCTAAATTACACACGATAAACCCGTCGTGTCAGGGCTTGTTAGATTCGTCTTGTCGAGTAGACGACGACTGTACAAAGAAAAGTACAGTTGGCAACAAAAACTTGTCCCAAAACAAAAAAAAAAGTATTTAAACAGTTAATCGTCATTATTTGACATTAGCGCGGCACTCATGCGTTAGTCCTTATCTCTCGGTTCTCTAACTAACCCTCCTGAAAACATAAGGAACCCCGTAAAGTTTTACTAGACCGAATACCTCTAAAAACGCCATCGCTCCTTGAAAAAGAGCCTTTCACGTTCCGAATTCAAAATTTATAACATTTGCTGAAACGCCATTCAAGACGGCCGTGATTGGTGGAGGGGGGAGTATAAAAAGACGAGCGTTGCATGTTTCATTACCAGTATTGTGCGAGCCGCCAACGTCTCCGCCTTTATTGGCGACGAGGTGATTTAAAATGAGAATATGGAATGAGATATCGATTGAGCCGGTTCGATGCCTGAATAATTTGCGACAAGACTGAGTGCAGCGGTAATCATTTATGAACTGGCAGGTCAAATGGTGTTAAAGTTTCGAGGAAGTGAATTGAGACTTAAACGTTACCTGTTATTAATATGGAATAAAGGTGCAACTAAAATGGGATCGTTACAGGTTAAGAGTGAGCATGTAAAAATAATGGTATATTATAACCTAGGCAGGGAAGTAGGCTTGCCAGTAACGTGGCTTTCTATTGGTAAAAGAATTTTCAAAATCGGTTCAGTAGATCCAGAGATTACAACGTCACAAACAAAACATAACAGTGACTCCTCCTAAGCCACGTAACTGATTATGATGTGGTTTCGACCATCAGTTAGATAATTTTCCACGGAAGGTTGCTGTGTGTAAGAAGTTTTGGTTTTTGTACAGGTGTTGCAGAAACCACACATAAACCGAAACAAAGCGAGGGCGAATCGCTAGTGTTACTATAATTAAAGAAACTGGACGGCAATTTTAGTGGCAGTAAATAAATTACGTAAAAAAAGTACGAAATCTCGCCGCAGTGTGAGATACAATTCGCATTCAGAATTGGTGCAGCCATATAAAAGTTTTTTCTGTTATTGACCAGTGAATATTTTCATTTCATATCCCGACGCGATTCGCTTTCTCGGTAAATTGGATGTGGCGAACAATTTTTCCATTTTAAACATTACACCCATATATTTTATACTAACGGAGAAAAAACGTCGGTGTAAATGATTGCCGTTGGACACGTTGATATACTGGTAAAAACATTGCTTTTCCGTAAAATTGAAATGGGCATAAAATTTAATTAGTAGTCAAAAAATAAAAGTTACGAAATCTACATTATAAGCAATGAAGATCAGGCAAAAGGTACATGTTGTACCTCTTGCCAATAAAATAAATACAAAACGGACACATTCCAAAATAATTTTCTCTTGCATTAAAAATCTTATACGAACAGTTTCTAATTTTATAATGCAAAACTGACTCATTTTGGAATGTGTCCGTGTTTAGGGTTCCATACCAAAATGGTAAAAAAGGCACTCTTATTTTATCCGTTACCATTATTTTTAATTTAAATACTTAAGCGTCATGACGGTGTAAAGATACCCCTCTTTTAAATCTCATTTTCAAATGTCTCTAAAAATCTAAACGACGAAAATCTCCAATGTCCACACTTTTCAATTGTTTACTTAACAGTAACTACCAAGCTAGTTCATAATTTAATCCCAACCAACAATAACTTAAAACAATAATATTTATCTAGTCCAACTATCCGGCTCGAAGGACCACGGCCTGGCTCTACATAATCACATTTGCAATTTACACCCGGAATATCCATATTAATTGTTAACCCACGGACAGACCGACAAACTCGACCGCTCTTGATTATAATTTGTATAAGTTTATATTCAATTGTAGTTTCGGTATACTGATTGGGTTTATTAAGAATGATAGCGATAATTTGGAAGATAGTAGCTGTAAATTAACTCTTAAGGTGCTATTCCACCGGCGAGGCGAGGCGAGGCGAGGCGAGACGAGGCGAGACGAGGCGAGACGAGGCGAGACTTTTTGAGGAATTTTTGTATGATGGATAGTTAGATATACTGAGATCCGAGAACGATGATGATGGGATAAGACGTGGTTGAGTTGGATTGGTCATTTAGAAAGCATGGATGAAATAATGGATGAAAGAAGAGTAACGAAAGAGGTATGGCGAGCAAGAATGAGTGGAGATATCTAGTAGAGATATTAATTAAAAGCCAAATCGAAAGCACCCGGAACCGACGTAGGGCTATGGAACCAGTAATGGACACTTCATTCTTAATTTACAGAAGATAGGGGTTATTCATTTGTTTTATAACGATCAATTTAAGGCCGTATGAAATGCGAAGTGTCCATTACTGGAGCCTGTCAGGTAAAAATGTTCATCATTGGTGCCGTTACCCTAAGTACATGAAGAGTTTGATGAATGTAGAAGACGTACCCCATTGGGAGACAGGCGTGAAGGTATACATGTATGATATTGAAAAAAAACAGTTTAAAAAAAAAAGTAGATCAATTGGGATGAATTTAAGCTAAATTCCTTGAAAATCAGACGGGCCGTTTAAAAGATATTAGCTATGAAAGTAAGAGTCGCCATGACATCGTTGAATACGAGTTTAGAACATATAAACCAACAAAATATCTAAAGTGTGCTTAAAGTGTGCTTTGTTCTTATCTTTCACTGTGACATTTAAATTTGAAAGAAAGCGACAGCGCATACTTTACCTAAAATAAGTTTACAGTGCGTTTATGCCAGGTTAATCTTTAGTAAAAATAATTTAGGTGAGTTTAACCTTTAGATGGCAAACAATAAAAACAGAAACGACGATAGAATCAGAATGCAAACGAATACTTTAATATTTAATTCATAAGACAATTGGCTGCCGTTTTTTGAGGTCGGAAATTCATTCCAAACAGAACAAAGGGGAAAAAGATTCCTGATGAGTTCTGAGGAAAGAAAAAAACTGATAGATAAATATGATTATGAATAAAGTCGTAATTGTATATCTACGACAGCGAAGCGAAGCGATATTTGTAAAGTGTTGTGAACTTGTTGTGAAGTAAGTCACTACATAGTATAAAACAAAGTCGCTTCCCGCTGTCTGTCCCTATGTATGCTTAGATCTTTAAAACTACGCAACGGAATTTGATGCGGTTTTTTTTAGTAGATAGAGTGATTCAAGAGGAAGGTTTTTATGTAAAATAAATTTTGTTTTATGTACGTGTGTTATAGAAAACTCAAATAAACCGAAGCGAAGCGAGGGCGGGTCGCTAGTAGGTAATATTTTAATTCTTATGAATATGATTAAAAAAATATTATAAACATGAGAAATAATATTGCTTGGTTTATTATTCTTAAATAAGTAAGTTTAAACATTTATTTAAAACAATAACACGCAAAAAAAAAAAGAAAAAGAAACGACAATGTGTGTGTTGCGAAACATGTAAAGAAAAAACATAATAAGTTAAGGCTTAACATCATCAACAGTTTAATGTTTTTATCCTTCTTGTGAATCAATAACTGTTTAATAAATTTTAAACATCTTTTCAATTTTAGATATCTCTAAAACGGCTGAACCTATTTCCATAAAACCTAGTTCCACCCCCGTTTAATCTAGCTTTCTTTTTAAATAAACCACGACCAAATCGGTCCATCAGTTTGTGACCTACAATGCCAGATACAGACACACAGACACACACGTCAAAGTAATACAAAAAAAGTTAGAAGTAAAAAGAAAGAAAGCAAGTGGAAGGAAGTGGTCTCTGCCTACCCCTCTGGGAAACAGGCGTGATTTAATGTATGTATGTATGTAGGTTAGAAGTAATAGTATCGCTCTAGCCTAGCTTGCTCTCTCTCTCTGACATTTTTGTCAAAGTTTGGGACAAATCTCAGAACCACATCAAAGAATTAATTAAAACTGGATTCTTTTCTTTTTGACGGCATATTTCGACCGCCACGGCACAACTTTTGTTTTGGGATCTTGTTGACAGATTTTTTTGACGTTTGAAAAAAGTGATCGATCACGTCGGCGGTGTTGATACAAAGTAAATGTTTGATTTTGATAACTTTAAGTTATTGGGTTTTATCTTGAAGGGTTCTATGGAAGTGGCTTTCTTGTTCTTAGTCACTTGTAATGTATCAAGATTTTCAAAGATTCAAAATTATTCAAAAGACTATAAAGTGAGGTTTTTTATTTGAAACTGTGTTCCTCCATGTCTAAAGTGTAGTTGCTAGGCTCTATAGGTAACTTTACAATAGAACTTAAATTAATTGAAACAAGGCTTCATTTGAGTTAATACAATAACTTTGTTGTTGCTAGCGAGGCTTAACAAATACATTTTGTGTTGATAAGTAAGGCCAATTTTCAAAGCATTTCTGACACCCTTATGTGTAGTCAGCGTGAAAGCTAGAATCTCGAGATTGCCATCGTAAGATTGCAGTCTTGACATTGCCATCGTAATATTGCAGTCTTGAGATTGCCATCGTAAGATTACAGTCTTGACATTGCCATCGTAATATTGCAGTCTTGAGATTGCCATCGTAAGATTACAGTCTTGACATTGCCATCGTAATATTGCAGTCTTGAGATTGCCATCGTAAGATTACAGTCTTGAGATTGCCATCGTAAGATTGCAGTCTTGACATTGCCATCGTAATATTGCAGTCTTGAGATTGCCATCGTAAGATTACAGTCTTGAGATTGCCATCGTAAGATTGCAGTCTTGACATTGCCATCGTAATATTGCAGTCTTGAGATTGCCATCGTAAGATTACAGTCTTGAGATTGCCATCGTAAGATTGCAGTCATGAGATTGCCATCGTGAGATTGCAGTCTTGACATTGCCATCGTAATATTGCAGTCTTGAGATTGCCATCGTAAGATTACAGTCTTGAGATTGCCATCGTAAGATTGCAGTCATGAGATTGCCATCGTGAGATTGCAGTCTTGAGATTGCCATCGTAATATTGCAGTCTTTAGATTTCCATCTTAATATTGCAGTCTTGAGATTTCCATCTTAAAATTGCAGTCTTGAGATTGCCATCGTAATATAGCAGTCTTGAGATTGCCATCGTAATATTGCAGTCTTGAGATTGCCATCGTGAGATTGCAGTCTTGAGATCTCCATCTTAATATTGCAGTCTTGAGATTGCCATCGTAATATTGCAGTCTTGAGATTGCCATTGTAATATTGCAGTCTTGAGATTGCCATCGTAAGATTACAGTCTTGAGATTGCCATCGTAATATTGCAGTCTTGACATTGAACAGCTCTTTTCAAACTGGTGACGTCACATGAACCACGATCCTTTAATACGAACTTCACGACAATTAGGATCAGAGACGTTTTAGGCCCCTTTTCAATTACTTATTTATAAAATTAATTTCATATTTTTGCACTAAAAACAGATGCAAGTTGTAGGTACCTACAACTTTGCCAAATTCGAAATTGATTTGTAGCTGCTGAGAAAACCTGCTGTGACATACAGACAGACAACAAAGTCTAACCATAAGGGTTCCTTTTACCACTACCATTACCATTTTGGTACGGAACCCTAAAAACGCTAAAAAAACCATCGTTTCTAATAAAACAAAACCTCCTTTTAGAAACCGCGCGTGCTAATACAACTCAAAAATCATCAACTAAGTTGACTCTAAAATCAAACTGCTGACGTCACGTGAGCCGCTATCCTAAAATGTCGACGTGAAATCGGAATCCACCCCGTGCATAATTAGGCTAAGGGCGGCAGGTGGCGGGCGATGGAATCGCACCCTTCGAGATTCGGTTTTTGGGATTATGTTGTTATAAATAACAATAATATCTGTTACGAAAATCTTTTGTGGTATTTGATGCGTGGAGAAAGTGTTTGTTTTTAGAAACATAACAAGCTTTTCAGTGTGTCTGCGATTTTTGTGTTGTTCAATTTTTTTTTTTCCCTTTGGTGTTTCTTCAGTTTATTGGTATTAATTACCCGTCCGAAACATTGCTTGAAATCTTCAACAGTCGAAAAAAAAACGGTCTTTTTTCTCTGTCCGATGCCACATTTCCAGCGTTTGACCTCTCCCGAGAAAACCTTTAAAGGATTAATAATTTTTATTTTTATCATTGTTTAGTGAAATGTCATTTATTTTGTGCCAGCGGTGGCATATACGCTGATTTACACCTAGACCTAGTTTGTGGTTAGCTGGAGTTTTTTGCGGCGCTTCTTCTCCGCAATGATGGTCTTGTCCGAAGCGCTGGTAGACTCACCCTATATTACCGACGTGTAAAAGAGCCCTCATGTGGCCTATTTACTGAGTATATAACCGGTTTCAACCGGTTATTTTCATACAAAAACGTTTAATAACTGGCAATGTATGTTTGTATGTATGTATGTATGTATGGTGTATGTATGTATGTAAGGACCCACTTCCCGGACTCCGATGAAGCTGAAAATTTGCATACGCCTTTGGTTCTGATGACAATCTGATGACTCAGAGTGGCGATAAGAACTCCTAAATTACACATGATACCCCGTCGTGTTAGGGCTTGTTAAAATCGTCTTGACAAGATGACCACAGTGCAAAAAAAAGTACAGTCAGCAATAAACGCTTGTCCCAAAAATGTTTTTTTTTGACAGAAACTTGTATACTTACATACAGTCACGAGATTAAATTTCTGAAGTCAATCTGACATCCTACAACAATAAGGTTGAGTTTCTTAAACGTTACAAATGACATCTCTAATGACATTGACGACTCTAGCATATTTTTCTTGAAATGTATCCCAGCTTAACGTTGACCGTACAAGTTAGACCATTGGAAATGTAAACAGATGAACTTAAGTTCTACTCCAATCGCAGTATCATCGCTGGCCTTATTTTCCGCCAGGGGGCGCTGCGGCCTAATTGGCCATTTTAGACTTAGTCATTTGCATTGACTAATGGCCGGTCGGGACCCGGATTGATTCGGCATCGGGACAGATTTGTGCCGCCATTAACTATTCCTTTTGATTGGTGACGAAATTTGGAATTGATTAGAGGATGTTCGCTGATGATGATGATGTGGTGACGAGGATGAAATGTGTTGTAAGACTATAATAGTATTTTCACTTCAGCAGCTCAAACAAGCAGGTTTTGCTGCTTAAAAACAGTGAGCAAAATTCAATTTTGCTGCGAGCGAGAGGCAAAGTAGCTTTTTAATTATTTGTTTTAAATGCCGTGAGCTGTGCTAGGGCTACTCACAACATTGGAAAAAATTGAACTTCACTTTGTTTTGTCACTTTCACTTCGATAGGAAAAAAGAGAGAGATAGAAACAACTTGATTCGAAGTTCGATTTTCAAATTCCACACATAGTAGGCCCAAAAAGAAACGCACGTTCGGATGCACGCATAACCAACCATAGCCATAGACAAGGCCTAGTTAGGTTTTTTTTAAAGCCACAGACTACATAAAGCTGTATAAAGTTGTGTTTGCACTACGGCATTATCAAGTTGAGTGACAGGTTTTATCTGTTTCATGTTTATTTTTTCCACTTTTTATTTTATTAGTATTTTGCAAAAATGCTTGTGCTTGATGCATATGCGATCGTGTCGTTATTTAGTCGTGTATTCACCAAATGGTCACAACGGAAGACCTGCGTTGGCCCTACCAGCTTCACGCTGTGTTGTTCTCGCTGCTGAGGTGAAAAGTTGTATGTCTCACACGAGACCAAAGTTTTTTACGTCTCGTATCTTTGAATCCCTCGCTACGCTCAGGATTCTAACCTAGAATCACTCGCTACGCTCGTGATTCAATAATAGAATCCTTCGCTTACTCGGGATTCAAAATCATCACTCGCAGCAAAAACCAACTTTGCTCTCTTGTTGAACAAATAACTATTAAAAAAAGAATAGAAACTGGTAACTTCACAGCTCGATTTACGCCCTTGTGAAATGCCGCACCAATTGGGATTGTTCATATTTTTACAATTACTCCATTTCGAGGAATATGGTTTTAAAGCCGTTCAGCTTTATTAAGTTCTTGAAATATTTATTTATTTTGGTTATTTCGGCAAAAGTAGGTATATTTAACCTTTGTTTGACTTTCGTTTTCGGCTTGAAGCCCTCCTAGGTGCATCTTACGGGTTAGGCGAAAATAGCTTGAAATAGTATGTTTTAATACACTATTACAATCACTTTTTTTCATTAGATATCATTTAATTGTTGTAATTTATTAGAAAAAGCCATCCCTAATTTAAAATAATCATGTCATCCATTAAATGTCTGCTAAATAAATAAAGACATTAAAACAAAACTACGGCGTCAAATACAAAATTAATGAAATGGTGTCTTAAAATTTCCTATTCTTTCGAATGAGAAAGTAAAACCCGTAAGTTATTTTTTTTGATCAATCCCAATTGACCTACCTACCTAGTCCCAAACTAAGCTCTAGGCTTGTACTATGGGTACTAGATCACGATATAAATAGTTATATAGAGAAATATATACTTAAACTAGCGACCCGCCCTCGCTTCGCTTCGGTCTATGTGAGTTTTCTGTAACACCCGTACATAAACCAGAATCTATTATACATATAAACCTTCCTCTTGAATCACTCTATCTATCAAAAAAACCCGCATCAAAATCCGTTGCGTTGTTTTAAAGATCTAAGCATACATAGGGACAGACAGCGAGAAGCGACTTTGTTTTATACTATGTAGTGATACATAGAAAACATCCATGACTCAGGAACAAATACTCGCGGTCATTGTTGTAGAGGTTAGAAAGTAAGCAATAGATGGACGAGTTAGTTAGTTCGTCCATCTATTGCACTTTCAGCCGAGGCTTAACACAGTGCTTTTCACGACTACTGCGAGGAAATAAAAATAAATTGTTAAAATAAACTTACAACACACTAAAAAAATTACGCTCTCCCGTCAATTTTTACTTTTTTTTTAGCGATACCGTTTTTAGTGGCCAGTCATTCAAAGGCGTTTTTTAAACTGACGACTCTGACCGTGACAGAACTATATTTCAGATAATTAAAAACAGACATATATGGCTGTATGGATTCTGATTACTTAGCCTATCCGTGAAGGGATGAATATTATTAAAAAATTAAACGACTTCTCACTGGCCAATTTAAATTCATATGCAGCACAAGTCGTGTTCTGATTGGTCGAACCAGACCATCTTTCGTCATATTTTCGAGCAGTGGCGAGAAAAAGTATTTTAAATAAAATGTATAGTGCATGTTTTCAGCTAGCAACACACATACGAATCATTACAAAGCCGTTGGAAATGATTCAGCCATCACGGGGAGTTGTAATCACTCAGTCATTATCCACTGTCCAACAACGCTGACTGATTAGCGCTCTGATTACTAGAACTCATTAACTACGCTCCATATAGTCAGAACTGTTTTTTTTTATTGGAGTATGACATATGAATCTTTCCTGTGATAAGAGTAGTGTGGGGGCCATTTGCAACGTTAAAAGATGGCGGATGTGTAATTTGTTTTAGTTTTATTTTTTTGTGTATTTAGGTGTTCAAAGTCCTTTTCTGATAGTGATTTGTACTTTTTATGCCATTGTGTTGCACAGTGATTGAAAACTTGGACTTATTTCGCGTATCTGGCATCTTTCTTCTCGTTACAAGTGGACTCGAAGTGGTACATAGGTTAAAACTATCTTGACCTCTGTCCTACAAACTACCGAACAATGTTGCCCCCAATCTTCCCAGAGAAGATTGGATTGTATTTTATTGCTATATTGATTTATACTTATATACACTTGACACTGGCGAAATCACTAATTCGTGAAAACGCCATAGCCCGGCGGTAGTAGCTGTTAAAGTCGCCGCGGGGCAAAAAAAAAAAAAAAAAAAAAGAGTAGTGTGACTAACCAACACTCAATAAATTTTCGTTACTATTAAATAAACTAGGTCTTACCCGCGACTTCAAATTCAAATGGTTTATTGCATATCACATTACAAGTATTTAAAGATGGAATAATAAAAAAGGTATTCATGTGACGCCCTGCAAGGGCTTATTGTTAACACGTTACATCTAAATATATAAAAGGAGAAACTGACTGACTGACTGACATATCAACGCACAGCCTAAACGGCTAAACGTAGGCACTTGAAATTTGGAAAAGACGTAGCTTAGGTACCGTAGAGGTGCAAAGAAAAAATTCCCACGGGAACGGGAATTAGCGGGAAAATCCTTTTGTATGACAAATCTAAACCGAAGCGAAGCGAGGGCGGGTCGCTAGTTAAATACAATAACTTATACTTAAATTTAATATTGCACACAGAATTAACAATTTCAGGCGTTTGCGTTAAAATAAAATAAATACAATAAGAGGCAAGTATAGAATTATTCGTTACCGAATTTACCTTTGAAAAATTTACTCATACCTACTATAGAAACATTTACATATAGTCTTCTTCCGCGAACAATTCAATTATCGTGTTAATCCGCGGTATAAGCTATCTCTATTCTTAATTTCATCCAAAACCGTCCAGCCGTTGCAGCGCGAAGGAGTCACTAACTACTCACACAAAACACACAAACTTTCGCGTTTATCATATTAGTAGGACTTTTTTAAGCCGCACAGCCGTAATATCAAAGAAGGCCCTAACTGTAATGTAGTACGCGAAGCATTCTATACTCTGTCAAAAACTACATTATATTTCAAATTCTTAGACCGTACTTTGTATAGGATTCTTAGTGCTAGGCTGAATGAATGAAACCGGCTGAATTGAATGAAACCGATTCAAAGGCAAAAGCAGTATTGTCAACGTTATACGATAGCTCTTATTTGCTTGACAATAATGACAGTAAAATACAAACGATAACATGTCAACAGCAATATGGTTTTACCGATTAGAACAAAGCCTCTAACTACGATTTTCCACAATTTTTCCACCGACGACGACTTGAACGTCGTCTTTTTCAATATGGCCAGAGATTACGAATCAAAATTTCACAATACAGGAAAGGATTCTTTTGCGAACACAGTACTAGTCTAGGTTAATATTTTGTTAGAAAATTTGGACAATTAGAAGGTAAGGAATTTAATTAAAGGGTACGGCACGGGCCGGACCCGAATTCCGTACCTGGCGGGTGCCGGAATGCTTACTAATATCGACGATGTGTTTGTACATTGAAAAAATATATCTTTAAAGATATAGTTAAGAGCCCTGTTTCACCATCTTGACAATGACACGTGACAGGTGACAATACGGTAAACATTGAAAAGTTAACACGCGGATTCATCACTGGGTTTCATATAGGCCGCGCAATGTAATCTCAAATGTCACCTGTCACCTGTCATTATCAGTATGGTAAACATCCCCCGATTTCACCATTGCTATAATGACAGGTGACAGGTGACAATTCGGTATATATTGGTATTTCGTTTTTTTTTTATACATATATTGCAAAGTTAGTAATCAGTGGGATTCATTCATATCAGCTGTGAAATGTCTATCACTGAACTGTCACCTGTCACCTGTCATTGTCTTATATGGTTTTATAATATATCATCAACAACAAGAAAACTCATGTAGCTAAATTAATTAGCTATTTAACGGTAGATATATTTTGATACTTTCACACCCTAAGTTTTTCTGCATAACAATGATTTTGCAAACGAAGTCAGGATATAATCAAGTAACACAATCATAGGTACCGAAGAAATTTTACTATTATTTCAACAATCAGAGAACCTTTGATAATTCAGGAACGACCAATGAACGAAGACCCGGTGTTCCGAACATTTAGTATAACAATACATAAACGAAAACACGTATACATCACATTCGACAGTAAACTCAAATGTACTAATAATAAGAAGGAAAATACGTTACGCGAAATAAGTAGATTCATTCATCAAACAAGCTTTGAACACATTATTTCCAAAACAGTGAGACCGCAAGAACAAAACAATATTGTTACGTGCTTCTAAGAAGGTTTGTAACCTTCGAGCTGGCAAGCCGTTTAGAAAAACAGTGATAATTACTTTGAAAATGGAACAAAAAGGACGAAACGCATTGTCGGATGCGTTCACAGTCGAAGTTGTAAATTAAGTTACGTTTATTGTTTTCAAATGCATTGTTCGACATTTGAAAGTTTTGAACGTTCTCGTTCGAAAAGCGTTTATGGAGCTTGATGACATTTTGAAATATTGCGATTAGTTTTTTTTACATTGCGTGGAATTGTTTAAGTTTAAAAATATTAACGATGTTTGAGTACGTAAAACAGATTTATTAAGGTTGAACAAAGGGTTGCGAGTAGTGAACGCTGTAATGTTTTGTTATATAAAAACTTTTACAGAGACCAAAATTAAAGTTATCTTTTCAAAAGATCACGATTTCTTTGTTCAAATCTTATAAAGTTCGCTACAATTTTATATTTAAATTTTACGAACATATTTAAACTAACCTTAAAGGTCATAACTTTAAATTAGACAGACGTCTAGAATCGCAAATCTTATCAGGGTTCGTGTAAAAATCTGGTGAATCGGCGGCCAATTTGCATGTGACATCTGGTTACATTTCATGAATTAAATATATCTCAGAGCGTTACCTATATGAGATACGGCACATCTCGTACGAGTATCTGCTTGGGAGAATATTTAATTTTGACTCGACATTCCCTTTTAAAGTATTTCGTGCCCATGATCGCTATTCATATAGATTTATGAGGCACTTTGGCGTCTGGGGCGTGGAATGCGTTAGCTGCGGTATTTGCATGTTACGTCAATATTTGCAATTTTTTTGTGCGTACTATACAATATGGCTGACAGTCAGGTTTGATGATGCGGTGAGAGATGGTAGCGGTCCAGGGATAGATCGCCGTCAAGGATTTTTTTAAATTCCCTAAGTATATTTATCATTGTCTAGTACAAGCCTAGAGAAAACTTTCGGATTAGATCAATGCGTGGGAGACCCTCCTGATTTTTACTTATTATTTTTTTACTAAAGACTACAGTAATGTTAAAATAATAAATAAGTTATTTTTACCAAACGCCATTCACGGTGTATTGTATAAGGCTACCGTTGATGATGAAAGAGTTTTTATACCATTGTAAATAATAGATTTACCGGATAATGTATTCACCCACTTAGAGGCTACAAACAGATATTAATCCGCTTGCCCTTATTACCAACTATTAATAAATAAAACAGTTTATTTATAAACCACCCAACAAAGCCATTCCGTGAAGACATCCCCTAGAATAGAATGCATATTAAACCGTGACTCTAACTTTCTCAAGTAACATTTCCAACAAAAAAACACTTCAAAGAAATCTCATACGAGCAACGAATACACGGGATTATAACTCTACTTTCAAGGTAGTTTAGGTTTTAAAATAGCGTGTGGTGGAAATATTTAGATTTCTTACACTTCGGCGGAGGGCGGAAAGGGAAATTGCTGGAGGTTGCGAGGATTTTTGCGATCTTTAGACAGTTTTGGACGCGGCATGAGAGTTATAAATATTATGCCACATCCAAAACTGTCTAAAGATAGCAAAATCGCGACCATTCCTAGAGAAATTTCTCAAGGTAGACTGTATAGTGCGTATGCGTCTTAACTTACACATGCCCTCAAGCACGTTGTCACACTCGCTCACGAATCACGAATCGCTCACGAATAATCGCTCGAGTAATACTTAACCTCCGTCGCAAAAAGAGCATCTATGTTTAACGTTTAAATCTATGCATGTGAGTCTCCCAAATAGATGGACAGATACGGATGTGGTCTAAAAATGTGATTTCAAATCTATGAATTTTTTGTTGTTTTAATTTTGGTATTTGACCGGCACATTTGACGTCGTTTTTGGGAAATCTGTATAAACATAAAGCAAGAGACATTCAATTGTTTGCTAACCTATCCACCAGAGTCATTATCATTATCATCATCAACGTCATTATCAACATCATCAGCTTCCAGCGAATCCCTGCGACCTTTACCTTATCCTTACTAATATACCTCTAGTCCCTACTAAAATATTTAATTCTAAATGTGAAAGTTTGTTTGTTCCGAATTCATGTTTAAACGTCGCCATCGATTGACATGACATTTGGTTCAAAGATGACCACTTTCTATCCTACAGGGAACAGCGATAAACGACTTCTATGCGGACAGAGCCGCGGGTAAAAGCTAGTTCTTATTATACATATATACCTTTACGCCTTCATTCCCAGAGTGGATCAGGCAGAGCTACAGAATTATCAATAACTCTAAAGCTTGTTGTTAATTCTGTAACCACATTTTGCACAATCAGGCTAAGAGGTTTACCAGTGTATAAATATAAGTGACAGGTTGCAAGCCTATCGCTTCACAATACTACAAGCCTCACTATAAAAGGGAAAGTAGTAAGCCTTACTATAATAACAGTACAAAATAATAACAACTTTCTTTTTTTATTATCTTCCTACAGCCATCTAACAAAATGTTTCTCCAAAAATACTCCCTAAACCTGTGGCCTCCGATAGCGACTTCCACAAAAAATATTTTCCCACCAAATATCCGTATGTATGTCCCCACGTCTGTTTGTGCTGCTAATGTACCTATTTTGGTGATATTCTTTGAAGGGTGTGTCTTTGTGAAGGAAAACAAAGGTATCTTTAGTAGGTCAAAGGCTTTTTTCCTACACAGAGAATCGGAAAAGGGATTCGTCATTGCATATAGGCTTGTAGGTCTGAGCAATGTAAACAATTATTGTTCATAACACAGATGGCGCCACATGTATATTTTCCGGAACAATGAAGAATGTTCGCCGGTGATCATACCAAAATAGCTTGATATGATATAACTATCTGGAATTAATCAGAAAGAAAAAGAATTATCACCCCGTGTGGTTCCCGGGTTAGAATAGTGCCACTCCATGTCTTCCTGTGGATGTCGTAAAAGGCGACTAAAGGAATTAAAGTGTGTAGTACTGTTAGGCGATGGGCTTGCAATGCAACCTGTCACTAATACACTGGTAAACATCTAAGCCTATGTGTCCAAAATGTGGTTACAGAATTATCAACAAGTCTTTAGAGTTGTTGGAAATTCTGTAGCTCTGCCTACCCCACACTGGGAATAAAGGCGTGAGTTTATGTATGTATGTAAAAAATATTATCTCTGGGCTTTTAATGATGCCCTCATAAACTTAATCTTTTGTTTACTTGATCCCAAAATTGAATGTATCCTTACTTATTAATATGTGTTATTAATATTGTATTTATGTGCTTCCCCTTGATACAGGCGAATTGTCATCTCTACAATTTAACTCAAATAACTCTTCCAGAAGACATTCCAGAATCAGAAGAAAATTAATAAATGTAAAGCATTTCTCAAGAAACAGAAATCCCTGGAATTTCAAGTCTACAAGGCTATAAAGGAAATACTTCTACTAATGAAATCTTAAACAAAAACTATAAATAGTAATGGAAACTCGAGCATTGAAGCAAGATATCTCATTAAAGAATTCTTCATTATCTACGTTAGCTTGCTAAATTAGTTTTCTAATGACAAAAGTCTTAGACAAAAGGAACGTTATGCAAATATAGCCTAGATCGAGCGTCTTGCGTCACGGGAGATCATAGATAATATAAGACTATGAGGTTATTTTCAATATCCGATATAACATTAGATGACATGTCCTCATATAAAGGTGGCTTAAAGAGAATATTAATTTGTTATAAAACGGGGTGAGTAGCGATTAAGGAGTGAGTGAATAAGTATTAAATGGACTATCCCGTTACTTCTATTGGATTGGCGTGGTGGCTGGGTAAGAATAGTGCCACTCCATGTCCTCCCGTGGATGTCGTAAGAGACGACTAAGGGAATAAAGGCGTGTAGTACTGTTAGGCGATGGGCTTGTAACCTGTCACTAATACACTGGTAAACATCTTAGCTTAATTGCACAAAATGTGGTTACAGAATTATTAACAAGTTTTTAGAGTTATTAGTAATTCTGCAGCTCTGCCTACCCTACTCTGGGAATAAAGGCGTGAGCTTATGTATGTATGAATGTATTGGAAATAATTTCAGTCTTATAATTAGTAACATATGCTTCATTTTAGGTTGTGTCCCTAATCACCCCTTAATCCCTTCTCATCCCGCTTTACGGTATTCACTGAAAGGCAACAATTTCGCTGTGCCTCTGGCATTGCTGTTGTTTCTGGCCGATGGTGACTGCTTACCATCTGATGGCCAGTAGAGCTCGTTTGCCTTTTACAGCTATAAAAAGGGGACCAACTCACAAAAAATCAACTAATACCAAACTAAGCTCTAGGCTTGTACCATGGGAACCAGACAACGATAAATATACTTCTATAGAGAAATAAATACTTAATTACATAAAAAAATCTCTCGGTCGGTGGTAGGACCTTGTGCAGGGTCCGTCCGGATCGCTACCACCATCTTATCCATTAACCTACCGCCAAACAGCAGTGTTCGCATTGTTGTGTTCCGGTGGGATAAGATAGCCGGTGAAATGACTAGCGTAGAGGCATTCCATCTTAGTCCTCAGGGTTGGCAACGCATTTGCAGTCTTAGGATTGCATTGGAGTCTTGTGAATGTGAATGTCTATGGGTAACAGTTTCCACTTACCATCAGGTGGCCTGTGTGGACTCTATGTCATAAAAATAGAAAACGAAAACCGGGAATCGAACCGGGGACCGCTAGTTTCGTAGGCAGGGTCACTACCAACTAGGATAACTACGTCGTTAATATCCTAAGAGAACAAGGCTTGCTTGTGCTTTCTTTCAGTGTAATGTTTAAGTTACAGTTACTGCATGCCTAAAGAGGCAGCCTCAAGTCAGCCAACTCCCTCGCTCTTATATCCTGAATCTGTCATATTTAAACCAACCCCGCTGTGCTGTCTCCCATTACATTTTTACTTTATGTGACTTAGAAATTGCATAGAACAAACAACTTTATTACGCTCGACAAACTCAACGGCTAGAGTTTGACCAAGTTAGGTTTCGGCCAAACCGTATATAAAAAAATAGGTTCAACCCGTGACTTCGGCCGTGCAATTTTAATTATCGATATTCATGGATTTTTAAATTTCCCTGGATGAAAAGTAGCCTACGTGTCAATCCATTTCCACCTGTCCATCCGTTATAGCGTGAAGTAGTATCAAACTAACATACAACTTAAACTTACGCATAAAAGGCAGAAGTATCGTTCTATGGCATAAGTAATTAAGAATATTTTTAAACTATATATGCTAAATTAAAGGAATTAAAGTTTTGCTATAATCGCACCAGTTAAAAATAACGAAGCAAACTTCTTAAATTTTGAAAATGATAAAAATCGCGGAACATAAATACAGGGTGATTCTGGTACTCTAGACTTCCGCACAACACAACTCTTTCTTGGACACCCTGTAGGTAGAGACCGACAACTATTCTTGAGTTGCTGGTGGTTATTGGCAGTGGTTATTATTATTACTACAACATTTATAAAAAAAACAACTTAGCTTAGGTAAGCCTATATTTAGGGACCCAAAAAGATAAACGTAGCAGATTAACAACAACAAGCAAAATGTAAAAATAAATAGTTATACATGTTGGTGTAAAGTATTTGGGAATGCTTCCGCAATATACATCATGTTTTATCTTATGCATTAATCACTAATGCGTTTGACAGCTGCACCTCAGCTGCAGTTCGCTGTCATGTTAAGTGAAAAGACGCAAGTGCTTAATAGCTACAGAACATTGAACTCTACTAGATTGTTAATAAAGTCGCAACTCCCGTTGGCGATTTTCAGCAGATGTAACTTTATTTAAGCAGGGAAGTTTTAGCTGCTGTTAACACGTCGTTTCAAAACCACGGTTAAGCAGATGACTAAGTAAGCAACGAATACTTAATTAGTACTTTATGGATTTGATTTTAAAGTCGAATGTGCTTTAGTTGGTTAACGATATTTCCGATATGTTTATTGCATTTTGAGATTACACTGACCGACCGAAAGTGGTTGCAGTTTATGACAATAAATGTTGTACGATTCTTGGTGGTTTTGTTAGGTTTTGACTTAGATAATGTAAGAAAATAAGACAGATTTTATATATTTAGCAGGGCCTCTATTTGATTCCTACTTAGATTTAAAAAAAGTATCAGCTCTAATAGGTAGGTACAGCCACCCAATAGAAATGTTGAGCATACTTAGAACCTTGTCATTGTGAATGTCATTGTCATTGTCATGTGTGTCATTTGATATTCTGTTTAAAGTTTACTATGACAACGCACTAAAGTGCGTAACAATTTCGTTGGGGTACTGTACCTATCTGTCTTTTAAATTCGCTTATTCTCAGATTTTTTAAATGCCACATTTTTTATATCATGGATCTCTAAAACTTAACATTTAAAAGTTACTTCGTATTACGAGTATTTAACCCAGTATTTGAAATCTTGTATTATGGAATTTGTGTGTTTGAATGGTACCTATTTCGTTTGGATTTCGGTTAATTAGTGTATTCCTGTAGCTGGTTCACAGAGCCAAAATACACGATGATCATACCGGGGATAACTAAAAAAATACATCGATGTTATTGGACATAAATAAATATTAAATATTTTATCCAAACAAATTAAAACGTGTATTTGTACGTTTAAAATAATTATCATTATCACAATATACAATCAATACATTTTTTTCATATTCGTCGGTATTAATGATTGCCATCTAGATGAAAAATTCCACTAAACATAAAATCGAACTTCTTTATAGTAATCGAGAATGTTCAATGTACACATGTATATTACATTATATCGACATCTTTTCTATCGATATCAAATGCCAGCTATGAGGATGATGTATGTATAGTCAGTCACCGTGATCAAATTTCACTTAGCCAAGTTTCTGGTTTCGGCGAAAACCAAATCCCATCCCTAGCTGTGTACAGCACCGTGGAAAATGAAATTGTAACGCAGCTATATACCCTGTCTTGCCGTTATTTAGTTGCACAGAACCAATAATTCAAGCGTTGCTGCGAACTTGCAGAATGGTGCACTAACCGGAGGTGGTTTAATTGTGAGTGCGTCCGCTTTTGGCAAGATAAAGACAATGCATGGGTGAATCAACCGCCAGTTTGTTTAGGCAGGTAAATGAGTTTAAAGGGGTTTGGGTAAAAGTGTTGTCATTTGTAAAAGTCATACATCAAGGTGAGTGGCCATTACTAAAAGTGGTAAATAATGATAGAATAATTCAAAATAAACATGTTTTGTTAAGTGCATCGGAGCCGAGATATTTAATATTCTTACCTGGGTGTACTTTTTGTACAAAAAACTGAACTCTTAAATATCTCGGCTCCGATATTATTTACCGCCGTAAATTAAATATATCTATGTGTGTATTTCGTGGTCCTCTAAATAACAATGTTAACATCAACCGTGGCCGCTAAAAATTACAATATTCTTCAAACTTTACCCAATGCCAATTGCCTACTTGCTACAAGGGAAGATATTTTGTGTGATGAGCGCGAATTATATTATAAATGCGAAAGTGTGTCTATCTGTCAGTTACCTCTTCACGCTTAATCCGCTGAACCGATTTAGTTGAAATTTGGTGCAAAGATACTTTGAATCCTGGGAAAGAACATAGGATAGTTTTTTCCCGAAATTCATCCCCTAAGGGGGTGAAATAGAAGGCGAAAATTTGTATGGAGCTACGATATAAACGAGTTCCACGCGGACGGAGTCGCGGGCAGAAGCTAGTTTCTCTATATAAGTATTTATATCGTTGTCTAGTTCCCATAGTACAAGCCTAGAGCTAAGTTTAGGACTAGGTCAATTGGTATGACATTGTTTCTCGTTATTTATTTGCAGATACTGTGATCAAAGTCATAGCAAGAACGGCTTAAGAAATTCTAAGAACCATCTTGTAAAATAATATTTTATTTACAATATCAGCCGATACCATGCGACAGACAGACAGAGTTACATAATACACAGATGTGAGTCTTCAAACTTTTAACAAGCAACTCAACTTTTTGCGTCGACCGTTAAAAATGAAACTCGAAGAAATTTGATTTCAATTTGGCTTCGTAAACTCTCGCATCACAATTATGAATCTGATAAAAAAAGAAATGAAAATGTTGTTAAGTTATCGAATAAACGACAACAATTCTGTTGCGAGGAATTTCACAATTGTATAAAAAAAGATTCATTTACGGTAACGTCCACAGCAAACCTTTCGGCTTTTCGGAAACAATTTGTTGCACGGCTTTGTTATTGTTGCGAGCAAAAACGATTTAAAAGTAAAAAGCTTCCTCCTTAATGACTATCATAACGAAGATAAGTCAAACCGAACGGTGCTGTCAGAAAAATATTATTTCCGAGTTCCAAACACTCAACAATCTGTCAAAAATATTACGCATTGGAGCATTCACTGAACAGCTTTTTAGCGTGTCTAATAAACGAAACCACCGACAACACACCCTGTATATAAAAGCATAAGAGCCAAATTAAACTCCGTAAAGTGAACTAAAAACAGTTTCTGACAGTTAATTTATGAAGCTTTCCCCAGAGTTAGTTTCTTAAGTAGTTTCCGGACAAAAGAAAAAAGTTCAACATTATTACTACCTTGAGTCTGGCGCGCAGGGTTCTTTTTTCTTTGCGTTCAACACAGATGGTTTGGATGCTTAAGTTTTAATCCAGGATTAAGTTCAGGTATATTTTTTTAAGTAATTCGATAGTGTTTTGGTGCAAACCGTCGATTTGAGGTCGGAACCGTGAAATGTTATTTTATGGCGTTATTTTGATAGTGAAAAAAGGTTTCCTTATTGACATGTCTGAGAGGCCAAATAGGGTACCAAATAAATAAACCATGTACATTTGGTAAAGCTTCTTCAATGGGATCGATAGATCTTTAACATTGTGTTAATCTTTTATTGTACTTCGTTACATGTTTAAATAGAATTATGCGATAAGATTACGTATTGCGATAAAAATCTTGTAATAAAATGGTTGGCGAATTATCTTTTCTTTGATAAAAAGGTAGGCAATAGGTATTTAAGAGATTTTGATGGTAAATGGTGTTTTGTTTAAACGAAATACTAATATAATATAATTCATATTATGTTACATTGTTTGTCATAATTTTTTATAATTATAATGTTTAGGTTATAATTATTGCAAGTCGAAAAGTATTTTTTTTTATTCTTTTTGGATTTTAATAAATCAGACCTAACCTAACTCAGCCTTATATACACGTTAGATATTACAGAAAGTTTGAAAGTTAACAGTTCCAAAGATATAATATAACTCTCAATAATTAATGATGTAAGCAAAGACGTTATGACTAAAAAAGGAAAACAACGGGGTTGTTTAACGATGTTATATGTTCTGCAAGAACGATTTGTAACCTTTATTTAACTAAGATTAAATCGATACATTTCCACAGATTAGTTACAGTTAATTATATAATTATTATAACCTAACAACTAAGTTCAAAAAAATATTTGTAACCACATACAGAATAGGTACAACACTCTATAAATTCGAGCTTAGAACGTAAACCAACACTAACAAAATGTCTGGTACCCTCAAGGGACCAAAACTAGATTATGGTGGTCTGCCCGAATTGCCAGTGGTCTTCAAAGCTGGCTTTAATTAAATTTGCCCGCACCGGGCATCGAATCGACACCTCAGATTAAGCGGATGCAATTTGGCTGTTTTGTCTACTGGTATGTTTAGAAATGTTTGTTATCTTCTTGAATTTGTGTTTAGTTCAAATTGTATGTAATAAGTAATAAATATTAGATAGATAGGGTCCGTAGCATAATATCGAAAATCAAATTTCATAAGTACGAAATTCCTGACACAAAATTTCGAATATCAAAATGTCTAATGTATGAAATTCCTAAAGATGCATGTCCTAGTGCACTTTTAATCGAATGATCTCATTTTCGAAAATCAATATTCCTTTGTAAAAAATACCTAATGACAAAACGTGAAACTTTATATTTCTAGTGCTCAAAATCACTACGTACAAAAATCTTAGAGACAATTCTTCGAAAAACAATAAGTACTAATGCTAAATACTCCACCCCTGATGAACGTAGCATACCTTCGGAAATTAAAATGTCGTTCGAAATTTTGCACTTTATATATTTTAAACTTAGGTCACCCGGGCGTAGGTAAAATGTCGTTAGTTTTTTCGTGCACTAGTGGTATTGTGCTTTAGACATTTTAAAACAGGCTAATTAAACATTGGACATGCATCTTTAGGAATTTCGTACATTATACATTTTGATATTCGAAGTTTTGTTTTTAGGAATTTCGTACTTATGAACTTTGATTTTCGATATTATGCTACGGACCCATAAAAACACTGATATAATGGTGATCCCTTATTTCAGAGCTGATATCTCTGAAACGATTTTCATGAAAACTATCTAAGAACCTCCGCTAGAACACCTGCTATCACGTTTGAAAAACCGCATTCATCCATCTTGTATGCATAGCTTATAGGATTTAGATGAAAGTAAAACATAGTCCGTGTTCATGGGTACTTATTATTATACATTCAATATTTTGTCCTTACCGATGATCGAATCCGGAACCCTTTCTTGCATTTTACTTATAAACCTTGTACGCCATATTTTCTAAAACAAAACATAAATTTTGCCAATATTTATTTATGCAGGTTTATATCTTATGAAAGTAGCCACGATGTAGGTATATTATGATGATTAGCGGCCTGCCCCGCTGCAAATTCCTGACCCTACCGGTGAATTTTTCAATTATATTCTTTCATATAAACCGTGTCCTAAAAATGACAAACACAACAAAAAAGAAATCAGCCAAATCGATGCAGCCCTTCTCAAGTTATAGCGTGACCAGGAGGAATAGGGGTTCATTTTTATAAATCTATATAGATATAGATATAGATTACTATGTAACCATGATGCCTCAAACATAATTATTCATATTACGCTTTGACACTTCAACATTACCACAATATACTTAAAAATACGTATATACAAGTTATTTCCCGTGTCTGCATCTGTGTATCCATTCCCGACAGCAGCACCGACAGAAGGGCAAACATACAAGTGCTCGACCGTAAGCATATCCGAAGCCTTAAACCAGCTGCGCGTTGCGTGCGGGATCAGAGATCCACGGGCAGGGTTCTGTTTCTTTGTTTTAAGGTAACATTTGGTCTAAATGCTCAGTGTTATGCTTTTCGTGATACATTGCTTCGCTGCAATAGCTTCCGACTCGATAATGCTGAAGTAACTCGTCAAGGGATGGCTAGAAGCATTCGGGCTGTCGACCAATGAAATGAGCCTTAATTACGAAGTTGCAAATACTTTACAGTGCAAGAGGTCTTGAAAAGTATTGCTTTCTGCAAAGTTTGTGTGTTTATTATAATACTCTTTTACGATGAAATTAGGAATGTAGATAGCTTATTATCTGAATAATTTAAAGGGAATAACAATAATCGAAATACACGCGGACGAAGTTATGAAAGATAAGACGCTAAAAAATCATTGGACCATCTAGAACACAAAGTGACCTAGTCACAAAGTTAGCTCAAGGCTTGTAAGTATAGGTACTAGACAGCATTAACATACTTTTATAGAGATATCTATAAAATATTTATTTTAACGACTGCCTCATCAAAATTCATAGCGGAATAAAGGGCCAGAGTTCTTGTTTGTGTGTTTGTCCGTTTCTTTACGATACTATACTGTCAGGCTGATTGAAATAGAAATATAAAATATTCATTTCGCTTTTATTTTTATTGGTGTCGTTACTATCCTATTGGATGGGATGACATGAGATGTCAATCCGGAGTGACATCGGGTACCTATCAAAACTGTCAAAAAAAATAACTTAGGGGATTTATTTTTATATTCTTAAGATTAATATCCCTTAACTGCAGTTGAAATTCGCAATAAAACCGGTTATTAAAAAATTTGATAAGTACATTTTTTTATTTCAAGTCACTATGTTACTGGTTTAAGGTTTTTTTAAGGTTATATATAGGTATGATTTAAAAAGGGTTATCTCTGAGTTAAAAAAACGAATCAACGAATACCTAATGTGCAATCACACGTACCTATACAACCTTAAAAAACAATAGAGCCAGTCAGTCCGTTTAATTACATGATTAAAACATGCAGAACCCAGCTCGCAATGACGAGCAAACTTGGCCGCTTTCTTCAAGTGCCCGTAGTTTGAACTTTAAGCCAAGTTAATCCGTTTAAAACCTGTTGATGGAAGTGTTATCGTTTTATGCAGCTTTTATTACGCTTAAATATACGGGCAATCGCTAAAGTGATCTCAAATTGTTTATTAACTGAGAGTGGTATTAAAAAATACTATGGAGTAAGGTTTATATGAGTAGTGATCAACACAGTAAAATGATAAAAAACGTATTGTTTTGTTGAAAACAGCGTAAGTCTAAAATCACAAATTTGTTTACTTTTGGGTCTGTCTTTCCGAGCATCACCCGTAAAACTTTTTGCTTTTTTTAAGTTTATAATGAGATGCAATAGGTAGTACTTTATCTCACTACGATGATTTAAGGTGGTGTTAGGACCTTGTGCAGGTTCCGTCCGGATCGCTACCACCATTCCCGCGACTTTGTTTTTTACTGTGTATTGATTGTAAGCTTAATACTCGTACAAATCCTAAAACACTGCGAAGCATAATTTTATTCAATAAAACTACACTTGGCTAACCTTTAAGACGTCCGTAATGTATGCAGTCGGTTCAATTTACCGAGCAACGTCCCACAAGCGCAATCTATCGGGTAACCGCAGGTAAACATGTCTTTACGCCCGGCTGCGCACGAGTCGAAACTGGTTACGCAACGCTATGGGGAGCTAACGGCCTTGGGTTTGACTTGGAATAAATAGTTCATCAAAATCATCGTAAGTATGTTCTCGATGTACAGTCAGCCAATTTGATTCCTAGGCCACTATGGACTTTGTCAACGTGACGTTGTAAACCAAATCATAGGGAGTCTCTTACGTTTTGGTTGACAACGTCACTTTAACATAGTCCAAAGTGGCCTAGAAATCAAATTGGTTGACTGTACATGGCACATTTAGATCGGTCAGTATAGGCAAGTCTGTAACTATAATACATACAAAGATCTGTTCTTAGGAACCGTGTCATCGATTTTAGGGAGAAGAATAACTGCATACTTACAATTAGCTTATTAAAAAAAACTCCCGAACCCAGTCATATTGAAAAATAAAACTTACATTATTTTTATTTGGATATGGATTTTGTAGGTCATATGCAGTTAATGTAGTTAGTGTGCTTTATAATATGATATCAAAAATCAATAAGTTTTTTAATTCTATGTATGCAATTCTATGTCACTAAAATTGATGACATGATTAAAAGACATTTAAGATACATAAATACATTAAATCACGCCTGTTTCCCAGAGGGGTAGGCAGAGACCACTTCTTTCCACTTGCTATGATCTTGACAAATTTATTTCGCTTCTTCCACATTCATACATCGAGTCATGCACGCACGTCGGTTTCGGGTAGGTACTTCAGATTTACATTTAAGATATTTATTTATTCAGTAAGTAGGCCGCACGGGCACTATTACACGTCAAGCATCTACCAGCGCTTCCCAAGAGAAGACCTCTGCTGAGAAGAAACGCCGCAAGAAACTCAGCAGTCAGTCATTTATTAACCATATTTAATACGACAATGATACTACCGATGAAAAAATCACTGCATGTCTTTTAGTTACAAACTAGCCCATATTGACCGATCTAAATGACCCACCCTGTATAAGTATTTCTTTATATCAGGGCCTATATTCTACGCGGTAAAAAACCGTATCATGTTTTGATAGTTGATTAAGCGTGAGTTTATTTATGTATGTGTATGTAACTAGGTATCTAATCTTATTTGTCCAGGGGGGTTATTATGACATGAATATGCAGTTCATTTTACGGTGAGCGAAAGGGACGGAGCTATAGCAGTTAAATAACTGTGTCCTTTTCTCTCAGCGTAAAATGAATTGCACAGATACGTCATAATAACCCCACAGGTATTTTAAAAGCTTTTATTTAAACTTGCAATGTATGTATGTAAGGGTCAAATCTTGCAAGTAAAATTTGACCCACTTCTCGGTTTTCGATGAAGCTGAAAATTTGCATACGCCTTTAGTTCTGATGACAATACAATAATATAGTAGGTACTATCGAGCTGGTCTGATGATGGACTCAGGGTGGCCGTAGGAACTCCGAAATTAAACACGATAAACCCGTCGTGTTAGGGCTTGTTAGAATTGTCTTGACAAGTAAAAGCTTGTCCCAAAAAGGTTTTTTTTTGACAGAAACTTATTAACTCTCTATCCTAACAATGAAACACCAACAAAACAACTCAGTACGAGTATTACCTAACACAATGTCCTGAGAAACGCTAGATTCTGGGAAACCGTCTACGAGTATTAGCGTGGGCCCATTGTCCGCCTGCCAAGAAAGGGTACCGGGTTCAATCCCGGGCAAGTTCCATTTGTACTAGTTACAGGTCAAATCAGTTCTGTTACGGTTAGTATTGATTTGTCTTCAGTTAGTACTATTTTGCAGACGTTGTATTTGGAAATATAAGTTTGTTTTTAGTGACTAATATAAAAAAAAGCACCGGAAATATTGACCATGTTTAGTACTCTTGTTTTTTTTTAAACTATGTTAGAATCTTTCTTATCTTAGAATCTTTTTTCCCTTTAGGATCTTTTGTGTAATTACCCTCTTACACAGCTGCTCGAATGTGCAGGTTTCGTCACGATGTTTGTCCTTCACCGTGATCGGCTCATGAAAAAAACATTGGTTAATGGTAACCGCGGGGGATGGCTTGGGGGGGCGGGTAGGAGTGTGAAGACCGACCGACGCCCTTTCATTCTTATAATAATCTAACCTTTATACAAAAAACCGGTCAAGTGCGTGTCGGACACGAACACCGAGGGTTCCGTACAGAAGTAGTTTTTTTTTTTCAAATAATTATAATACATTTTAAAAAAATTGCTTAATAAATCCTGAAATTAGATTCCGAGTTAGACAATTAAACTACCAGCTAGGCATAGCTTTATATTCTAAATTAATTCGCAACTTTGTCAAAAAGTTACTCGAAAATAGGCGTAAGATCTTCTTACTCGTGTTCACCATAAAAGGAAACATCTGCCATTAATCCACTAAGTGCGCATAAAATTGTGTCAACACCGTTGACGGAACGGGGTCGCGGGTCGATCAGCTGTTGGATCATCTGTTCTCGTGTGTTACCTGTCGTAGGATGAAGGTATATGATGAAATGAATCAATTGAGAAAGGAGATATTTTTTAACATTGAAATTTTCATAACAAAAGCGGGACATAACAAAAATGTGTTACTTTGCTAAGAATCCTAGAGTTTTATTTTGCATTAGTTTTGATGATTCCCTGACACTTCGTTTTTTTTAAATATAAGGTTAACAGTTAATGCTAAAATAAAATAAATTTAGGTGAAATATTAATGCACATTATTTACATGTAATGTAGAGCAATGAACGGATTAATTTGTGAGTATTTTAAAACAGAAAATTAGATATGATTCGCGAGCCCAAAGGTTAATTCTTATTAATACTTCTAAACGATAAAAACCTTTTTTTTAAAAGTAAATTCAGTACTTACCTTAAGGTTAGTTTAAGCTAAAAAATTTACTAAATAGGGACAAATCCAGTTGATTGATGTGATGAACTTTGCAATAGAAGGACCTATTCCTATTTACCACATATTTAATAAAATCGGAGAAATACTGGAAAAGGGCCGAATCTTAAGTACCCGAAACCGACGTGCGTGCATGACTTGATGTATGAATGTGGAAGAAGCGAAAGAGATTTGTAAGGGTCGTAGCAGGTGGAAAGAAGTCCATGCCTACCCCTCTGGGAAACAGGCTTGATTAAATGTATGTATGTATGTATATAAAATCCGTCCACGTTTTTATTGAGTTTTAGTTACTATACAAACAATTTATTCAGCTACACCAAATATACGTAGTAAAATAATCACAAACATGTCCGTTGATAACATTTCCAAGCTTAAAAGCTTTGTCCAAACAATTTTCTACGTCCATATACCTCTCACGGTGACCTATAGAAATCAAACACCTACAAAAAGGGTCTGAAATTTCGACACGTTCTGCCACATTTTTCCGGACACATTCCACCGTACTCTGGTCCTTGGTATGGTGGAATTTATTTGATGTAAGGGGTCTTAATACCTGGATAGTCCAGTAAAGGTCGCATTCCTGGCCAGAGAATGCATCGGAGCGTAGATCGCGTTACGGACAAAGACTCTCTAGTGTTAATGCTGCGTTGAAAGCACTGGTTTGGGGACAAAAGGTTCACTTATCCTTTACAAATGTGGAAAATATTGCTGATAAACACCTAAAAATAAACGTATGGAGCTATTGATAAAGAAAGGATGTATGTACCTACGTTAACACTTTGTAGTACAAACAAAAAACAAAAACATGCAATGTAAATATAAAATGGATGTACAAAAGCGAACTTATCCTTTTAAGGGGTCTCCAGTTAATTTAGTTGAATTGTTTTATAGATTTAGCATCTTATTATCACGATTTTGGTAACGACGTTCATGAGTAAAATTTGTTTTCTTACCAATTATTAAAATTGCATGTTCAACTAATCTTACCTGAAACAAAAAAATACATAATAAGAATTTTGTTCCACAATTCGTTAACATAAAACAAATAACCAGTTAACTGATAAGATACACATTATACAATGTCACAAGATTTATTTAGCGAAATGAAAAACAAATACGCATACACATTCACAAATCAGTCTTATTACTGCTCCCTTCCAATCTCCATTATCAACTAATTTAAAAACCACTCAACCAATTTAGAAAACACACAAATTCGTAAATACCTCTGCACCCATTAGACAAAAAAAGTGAACCGACAAACGTAAAAACGGGTAATAAAATGGTAACAAATGTAAATGGGAAAGATAAAACCCGGTTTTGACCCCTGGGGCTTTCTGTATTATACAATCGTACTAATTCCCAGGCGATCACAGCATGATACCTCTATAAGTAATGTCGTTTAAATATAAAAATGATTATGACGAAGTATAATTCAAAAATTGATGGCCGTCGAAGACAGATCGATAAAAAACGAGGAATAAAGGCGTAAAAAACGCTTTGAACGAAACGTCGTCACGAATATAAAACGTCATAATATTTATTTATGGTAAAATGTCGTAACTCGTTATGTAATTTTATAGCCGAAAAATAGAGAACCGTTAAATTTGAATTGTATTTTTTTGCTTTGTTTTTAAGACATATTATGCAAAAACTAAAAGTTAAGCTATGAAATTTATAGACAGCGACTTGAAAGGGTTCGATTATTTAGTTTTTAACATTAACATTTGCATAACAATTAGATAATTTATTCATCACCTTTGAATAACCGAATATGAAACTGAATAATTCAATAATATTTTGAAGAAATATCAACATCTTTATCATAAAACTTATCAGAAAGTTCTATTATTCATGGTAAATTTATGAAATGGATGAGAACTCACTACAAAGGATTCCAGGATAATTCTTTACCGCTGAAGAATGTAACAAGTTGGGCTCTGAGAGTGATGACCTTTGCGAAATACCTTCGAGAGAAATGCAGATGCTCAGAATCTTACAGCTTGTTTACCCGCATTTTTGAATATTTATGGCTAGCGTTATGAATAGTACGAATAATTTATCACTCAATTTACTTGCGAAGAAATTTGTAAATTGTAAGTTATGTTACTTCTTCGAATGCCAACATAATTTTACGTATTGCCCCAGCCATTTTAAGATTTAGTAGGTAATTATTATTGTTTTAGGTTTTATAACGTTTCGACTTATTTATTTTTTATGTTTGAATGTACCTTTGTAATATTTTTTTCGACTTTGATGTTACACAAAATCATAGGCAAAAACTATATTTGCTGCGGATTGACAGACTCAAACAGGTATTATAATTAAAACCACATCAATAGTATAAACACGTAGAAATTAAAAAGTATTATTATTATTTGAACACAAAAACCTTTGGCTACAAAATACAGAATACGGTAATAAAAATGCAAAACACAACTCACTAATTCTACGAATAAATAAAATAATTTGCACCGTAGCAGGAAAGTGAAAATTGTTTGTTCACTAGAAAATAACTCAATTTGAGGAAAATTGCTTTAAAAACAAAACAACACACCAATTTATCAACATATGCCTTTGTCTAAAGCAACAAGGTACACTGCATTCGAGCAATTATTTTAAATACACATTTATAATACACGCTTTTACTTATCCGTTCTCGTACGTCTGAACAAGTGAGAGCCCACGCTAGTTAACTTTAAAAAACTAATAACAGTGCAATACAAACAACATTGTAATTTTATTCTTTCTCCATAAATAACTTGTGACATGAAAGAGGGCGTACCAGGCAAACATGCGAGTCTTGTTACGAAATTACGACTACCTACGAATTTACCTAACAATTTCATAAAATAGCTAATTATACGCTACACCTCACAGTCACAAAGGGTCAGGACTTTATTTCATTCTTTAAAATACACCAACTCCAGCTAAAACTTCCTTTATTACAAGCTAACAATGTTTAAACTCGTCTGCGCGTAACAAACATGGGACTATTTTGTTTGACGATGAAGAATGAATGCGTTTCTAAGGGATGTTCAGATGCAACCACTTTTAACATGGCAAATAATCCCAACTCTTTCATCCTACCCAATCTATTCTCGACTTTATCCGTAACTCACTGAAGTAGCTTATGAATTAAGTCGATTTGTATTTTAAGTCATTTTGCTTTGGCTTTCCGAATGCTTTTGGGACATTCGCCATCGAACCCTGTTTGCTGTATCCGCCCTTTTTTCCAAGTAATACCAGATGTGTGCTGCGCCCCATTGTAAGCAGAACTCGACTGAGTGCCCAATTATATTGTTAATTTTACAAATATCGACCTTTGAAACGGAACACGCTGGTTGGAATAATAAGCCATTATGGTAGATGAAAAGTTTTCAAAATGGCGGCGTGCGAAGTGTCGGGTTTCGAGACGGTCGAGGTGAGAATTAGCACAAAGCTTGAAGTTTGAGATTTTAATTTCGCTCGCGAACTTCGAGTTTGTAATGTCGTTGTAAATGAGCGTGGCAGGCTTTATTGGATTTAACGGCCGTAACAGCATAATGTGACCTTACTGAAATAACCTGTATTATGAACGTAAACAATACTTAATGGAGTTACTTACGATTTAAAAAGTTTGAGACATACTTGGCAAATAAACTTAAATCTTAAGCTAAATAGAATGAGGGAGAACAGTATTAACCCAAAGACGGTCTTGACTTTGACTATATTGTAAAAAAAGCTTTCCATGAAATACCAAGCATAACGTCGTATTAAAAACTCAAAGATACCCGTCACAAGATACGTCAAAGGAAACCTGTCAATTGTGACAATCTTGAGACGAACAGTACCTACAGTCAAGATCAGATACGGCCTTAGTCTTTCTTGATCGTTTTCGTTCGTAAAGTGTGTTAAGGGGCTGGTAAACCATCAACTTTTCATGGCAATTTGTGAGCCGACAGTAACTATTGCTGTTTTGTACTTACTTTGTAAGTTAGAGCGAGGCACATATTGCTGTGACAAACAGGATGAGTCTAAGTGTTGGTCAGTACCTCTGTTGTACGTTTTAACTGCTGTTTACGTATGTGTGGTAGTATATATTGGTATATTATAATTTATATTAAAGAAGATATTTTATTTTCTTCCTGCTTCTCTGTTGTATGTACTATTTGTTATTCCTGAAATTTTGTTAATTTGACTATCCTTCGTCATTCTCCTTGCTTATTCTACTACAAGGGTAACTGGAAGAGATCCCCTAAGGGATAAGTTCGCCTATGTACATTATTTATATTGATGCAAACATGTCTTGTAATTGTTTATGTGCAAAAAAGAGTTTACATACATACATACAATATTGAACGATGGTTTTGAGGCCCCGTTCACGAGCATTTCTAAAAAAGTTTTTACATTTCATTTACGACTCCGATTTGCGAAAAAAATTGCAGTTAGGTAGGGTAAATGATACTGAGCCTAAATAACATAGTCTCCCAAAATGTCCCAATTAATTTGTATGGAAACTTCCTTTTTTGTTACCATAATTCTTCCGTTCGTGGTAACAAAAAAGGAAGTTTCCATACAAATTAATTGGGACATTTTGGGAGACTATGTTATTTAGGCTCAGTATCATTTACCCTACCTAACTGCAATTTTTTTCGCAAATCGGAGTCGTAAATGAAATGTACAAACTTTTTTAGAAATGCTCTCACAATGCGTTCTGTCTTAGTTTCTTCGTCTATTCACGAATAAGTTATTTCATCATAAGGTTAAGGTAAATTCCTCGATAATTGTTATCATCTCTCTCTATTATTCTTTAGATTAATTCGTCTAAGTAGCATTTTCATTCTCAAGTTAACTTAAACCCAAAGTACTAATGCTGTTGACTACTCAAGTCGCCGCCGCCTGGGAAGCACGCGTTTGTTACGTTCGTCTTAGAACACAGAGAAACATTTCGCACGTTTGGTAGAACAAGGGCACAATGCACTATATGATTATAGGGGCAATTGTACCCTTGTCCTACCGAAGCTTTTATTAAAAATTATCAATAAAATATAGGACACCTATTTTTAACATTTTGCATTTCAGCTACTTTTATTTCTTAGCAAATGGTAACTTCGGTAGCCTAATGGCATTCTCTACCAGGCGACCAAATGACTAAACAAAAATTTGCATAAGTTAAGGTTAAGTGAGTTTTTAAGTTTGTTGCCCTTATTACGTAGATTTTATAATAGAAGGCTAGGCTAATGTTTAGTGTTAGTGAAATATTTCGTCATTGTTCATTTAATTTGTTATTTACTCTAAGAACAATGTCTCATTCTGCGTCTCATTGCTTACCGCTTCCACTATAAATGTAATGCAATTAGTATATTTAAGTATGGCACTCAAGATCATTTCACAAAATGTTTTTTTTTTGTAATACTTATAAGACTGTACATACATACATACATAAACTCACACCTTTATTCCCAGAGTGGGGTAAGCAGAGCTACAGAATTTCCAACAACTATAAAAACTTTTTGATAATTCTGTAACCACATTTTGCACACTTAGGCGAAGATGTTTACAATATCTAATTTATAAGACTGTATGTTGCCTAAATAACAAAAAAATAAAGAATAAGGGCACAATTGCACTTGTATCATTGTGCCCTTGTTTTACGGAACAAGCCAAATTTTATGCGAAGTTCGAACGTGTTAAATTTTTTACATGTAAAAAAGGATAAATACCAAAACCAAATGAATGTTTGTATATCTGTATGCCTCAAAATTAGTGTATCGCTGTACGCCATACTATCATCTATCTCAGGTATTAACGTGATGATAACGAACGGTAGTAACCTCTTCCTGATTATAAGCGTACAGTCAGCCTTATTTATTACACACGCATGTACCTTGTCGCATTAACGGCTTTGACAGATGCAGCGCAGCAGTTCAAACATGACGTTACAGCGACAAAGGAACTCTGGTCCACCGCAGAATTGTGTCACAATAACGTTATGATTCAAGTCATAAGAAGTGTCAAACAAATTGTTTTATAATGTAACTCTGACACCGTTCTATGGTGGGTTAGGGTTTCATTGGAATGATAGAGTACATAAATCATGACAAAAAACATATCATGTGAGAAAACTTTCTAAACCAATTTTAAATTGAAAACAGCTAGTGGTTATTATGACATGGCTGTACTTAATTTTTCAACGAGTGTACAAGACAGAGCTATAGCAGTAACATAGCTCTGTCCTGTACTCTCAGCGTTAACTGAAATGCATAGCAATGCCATAAGTTCGCCTATGTACTTGTTTATGTTGTTACATTGCCTGTGTTTTGTGGTTCTTTTTTTCATACATATAATACATACACTGACGACGTCATTCTCAGAGTAGGGTAGGCAGAGCTACAGAATTTCCAACAACTATAAAAACTTTTTTGAATCTGTAACCACATTTTGCACCCTTAGGCGAAGATGTTTACCAGTGTATTAGTGACAGGTTGCAAGCCCATCGCCTAATAATACGACAAGCTTTTATTCATACATATCGCTCATTGAATACAAAACGGACACATTCCAAAATAATTTGGTCTTGCATTAAAAATCTTATACGAATAGATTCTAATTTTAAAATGCAACACTGGCTCATTTTGGAATGTGTCTGTTTTGTATTCAATGAACGATATATTCATTAGGGAATGCAATTAAAAAAAAAAATCGTGACAAACATAAATAAACACAGAATTTTGAACACAAAAGCATAAGTGGTTTGTCACGAAATGGACACAACTCACCGTGATGCTGGCTGGATTTAACCGGTTATTCGTTGTTTTTGTATGAAAATAACCGGTTATAAACAGTTAGAACCGGTTATAACCGGTTATTTGCATTGCCTCATATTCATACATAATAACCTCCCAGTCCTTTTCTCAGACATATAATTCAAACACGTAATGAAACGAATACACACGGGATTCCAGTAATCATTGCCTAATGTGAAACTCGCAAATAACCTTTAAATCGAAATGAAGAATAAATCATAGATTAGTTACAGCCTTACATACCACGGCATGTTCAATGCCCAAGTCACTTTTTGCCATACAAAATGGAGTAGATTTATGAGTCGTGGGCAAATTGTGTTGAGTAAGATAATTAAGATAATACAAACACATCAATCTTGAATTAATGTAAGCGTAAAAAGCCGCAAGTGCTGTTAAAGTTACTTCATTTGGTTACTGACCGGTATAATCGTGTAACGCAATTATGTGAAGTCTAGTTACGCAATTGGATTTTTTTACTTTTTATTAAGTGTGAAATATAAATAAAAAGGTCACCAACAATAGGTAAAATGCCGATGATAGTTAAAAAAACACTTAAATTCAAGTAAAGGGACTCAAATAACAGTGTAAAAAGATATTATACTAAAGATTAAAGACACGACTTTAGAAGTAAAAACTCTAATAGGTTTTTTCTCGTCTATTTTGTTGTGAAGTCGTGATAAGTCTAACAAGACTATATATTCTGCTCGTAAGTAAAAAGCAATAGGTCTTTGAAAACCATTCGATTGAAATTTAACGCGCTTTTGCGGGTGGTAGGACCTTGTGCAGGGTCCGTCCGGATCGCTACCACCGTCTTATCCATTAACCTACCGCCAAACAGCAGTGTTCGCATTGTTGTGTTCCGGTTTGGGGATAAGACAGCCGGTGAAATGACTAGCATAGAGGCATTCCATCTTAGTCCTCAGGGTTGGCAACGCATTTGCAGTCTTAGGATTGCTCTGCAGTCTTGTGAATGCGAATGTCTATGGGTCACAGTTTCCGCTTACCATCAGGTGGCCTGTGTGCTCGTTTGTCATCTCATCATTAGCATCATCATCCTGTCCTGTATGGTTGCCTTTATCGCGATGGATAAAGCATCCGTCACTCTCGCACTTACACACTGATCAATAAGTGACAGATGCTTTGTCCAAGTATATCCACCTGACAAGACAAGACCCAGACAAGATGCATTACGCTATAGTTTTTACTCGTTTAGTTTTTAAACCTATCGCGTCACTGGCACATCACGTGACTTTTCGTATCACGTCATTTACCAGTGACGCTATTAGTCTGTAAGCGTTTGCGGCGTGACAAAACGTGGATAAAGGACCCGTCAGTCACTCTCGTAATATACGGGTTGGAAAGTGACGGATGTTTTATTCACATTTTTGTCAGTGCTGGGGGGTTATTATGACATAGCTATGCAGTTCATTTTACGGTGAGCGTAAAGGACGGAGCTATAGCAATTACATAACTCTGTCCTTTTCTCTCAGCGTAAAATGAATGGCACAGATAGGTCATAATAAGCCCCTTGGTCAGCCGTGACCCGCCTCTGCCCTTCCTTAAAATTAATGAAAGATAAGTAGTTTAAAAGTGATTTTTTTTCAGGTTGAACTTTGTCATTTATCTTTATTAGATGTCCACCGCTGAAAATAACAAAAAGCAAGCTTAAAAAAACCAACTGTTGCCAACCAACTTCAAATCGTTATAAAATCTACATGATCATTCAAATTGAAAAAACGATGAAAGAAACCTATCGATGATTTTTAAACTATTCAATGATACTCCAATTGTTATAGTTTGTCGGTTTTTTTGTTTTATATCTTACAATATGGCGTCTGGTTGCCGCCATTAAGAAATTGACTTTTTATTTACCTACTGACATATCTTTATTGACACTCACAAGATAAAGATAAATCGATTGACATAAGAATCATGTAAATAGGTCCATTCGTTTAGTTTCTAGAGCACCACAAAGAAACAATTACACATACAATGGAAATAGGCTGATAAACACATTGCCCTCCTCTTTCGGCAGTCGGGTAAAACGGCTATCCTCAAAGATCTCCACCGTGTTCCATTTCGAGCCACTCGCATCTATTTTTGAAATATTTGGAAAAAAAGCATGTAGAAGAAAGCAAGAAAAAAAAAATATCACTACACACATGACACACAGAAAAAAAGTAAAAAAAAAAAAGGAATAAAAATAGTAGTGTCTTCGCGCCAGTGAATCGGACACTGGCTCAGCATAATGCTGAGGTGTTAAACACCTGCAGCGCTGATTTTATGTTTTTTTATTTTATGTGATCGCGGGATTACGAAATATGACTATTACAGGTATCTATACTACCGTAACTATAGTCCTGGCCTACAACAATGGTCCAATTTTACTTTTCATATTATTCTAAAAATATGACAGATTTAGCTACAGCTAGAGTTTAGAGCAGTCAATTTTAGGCCAAACAGTACACATACCCAGCAATAATAGCAGTAATGTATCATATTTTAGAATAATGTAATAAGATATATTGGACTATTTTTGCAGGCTAGGACTATAGTTGGGTATTTTTACGTTAAACATGTTTACTCGTAAGAACCCAGCCAAATTTATTTAAAACTTATAAAGACCATTGTAATTTTAATACCAGGTACCCTGATAGATTGGTTAAACCACATTCAAAAACATCATTATTTAGTAAAAATGCTAACTGTACCTATGGCAGTGAGTATTTACAATACATTGCACAATGAAATAAAAGACCTACCGCTGACCAAATTTAAAAATGTATTTAAAAAATGGCTTACCCAAGAATGTTTTTACTCTGTAAGCGAATATTTCGACTACTATGTTTATAAATCATAATGTGACATGATTTAATTTATTCAAGTAGTAATAATTTTGACAAATGAGTATAGTAATTAAGATATTGACATCCTGTAAACAATTCATGTAATTATTAATTTATTGTATAGATTCAATTTAGAATTTTAATGTTTTGCATGCCATCTACTGGCGAAATGTGTAGAACTCTGTAATTCTAATTACTTACTTACCAACTGATGTACCACATTTTTTTGCATAAATAAATCTTTACTTTACTTTTACGGTACTATACTTAGATGAATTAGCGAGAGCTACATACGCAATTCCACACTCTCGCTAATTCATCTATATCTTTCGCGAACATAATTATTTTTCTACCGTACGAACGATTAATTTACTTTTTTAACTGGCGTAAGCCCGCTCGTAGGGTCAAGGTTGCGTAATTCGATAGCTTTTAGATTAAAGGGCCCTTTTTCGAAGCTTCCCTTTACTCTCATTAAGTTGTAACTCAGTTGTCGATATCGAAGACTTGCCTTCTTGCGAAAAATGTATTTATCGAGCCCTAAGAAGCATTTGATTAAATTATTTCAAAGTAGGAAACAACGAACGAGGAGCTTTTTGATTGGAAGCTTCCGCACTTTTTAAATTGTATTATCTTATAGATCCTTATTCATAAAATGCTTCTATAATTTGATTGACTGACAGACAACCAACTGTGAAACCAGTGAAGATATAATTATGAGGTTTTGAATGTTACGAGTAAGTTGTGAGAGCCTTGTAAATAGAGAATAGTTAGAAAGTAATTGGCAAAATAAACGTGGTTCATGCGAAATTGCTACATTTTTTGATATTTATATGACATTCAAGTTAATACCTACTCGATCGTCGCTTCGGTTTTTTGAATATGATATATAAGCCTTCCTCGATAAATAGGCTATAAAACACTGAATTTTTTTTTCAAATCGGACCAGCAGTTCCTGAGATTAGCGCGTTCAGGCAAGCAAACAAACAAACTCTTCAGCTTTATAATATTAGTATAGATTCAAGTTAATACCTACTCGATCTTTATCCATAGTCCTCATCAAATATCGTTTTGAGTTTAGTGTTTTCGGTCGGGCGGTATTAGCGGTATTAGAACACAGAAACATATTCGTGTAGCGTAAGAAAAACTATAATCGTGACTGAGGACTGAGGTAAGTATTATAATATAATGTATTTTGTAACTGATTTGGCGATGGTGACTTACAATGTTTAACGCTGGAGTAAATTATCGTAAGATATTTTGTCGAGTTTCTCTGAAAACCAATAAAGATCTTAAAGTCGAGGTTAAAAGTTGATTTAAATATAACCTATTTAAAAACACTTCAGTAGCGAAAGGCAACAGTGAATTTGTTAAACGTTTAAACGGATTTAAGTTTCTAAGCTTAGAGAAAATAAAAATGACAGTTCTAGAGGCAGCCGGGTTTCTTTCCTTTTTCGCTTCAGCGGGGAATTCCGCCCTGCTACGGAAAAGAGGCACATCTACTATATCAATTGTATTGCACTTCAAACCTTATTTATAACCGTCGAGAGTTTAATATGCTTCTTTTTTTTTTTTTTTTTTTTTTTAATTTATTTAGGAAAACAAACAGCCGTGTACAAAGTAATACATACAAATATGAATATGAATAAGGCCTTAAGTTCCATATATTGCTAGGTTACAATTTAAGTTGTTAACCAGTTTTCTTAACATGCAAACAAAACAACCGAAACAACCGAAACTAATTAGAAAACAGGAATTCACAAACGGTAGGTACTAATAATCTAAAAAAGTGATTGCCGAATCTTAATTTTAAACACAGATAGACTATTCGCAAAGATGTCAACATCATTAAACAAATCATTGTACACCTTACACGAGCGCCTTATAAACGAATTTTGCGCATAATTAGTGCCACAAGGGGAAATATGAAAGGTAGGTTTAGAACGTGAGCGGAAACGAGAAGCTTTGAAAGATATGCTGTCTAATAGCACGCTTGAGTCAATATAATTTCTAATAATTTTAAATAAAAATATTGTATCAAGATAAATTCTTCTCCTTTCAAGAGGGGGAAGACCGTGCCTGGCTGCAGATGAGAGGTAGTCATAGTTATAAAAACCGGTTCTAAAATCTAGGGATCTACAAAAAATCTTTTGAATTCTTTCGACCCGGAACTTATGAATATCATACTGCGGGCTCCATACAACACTTCCGAATTCTAATACACTCCGGACGAAAGAATAATATAAAACCTTTAAAGTAAAAGTATTTTTGAACGGTTTTGTAAGACGAAGAATCATGCCTAATTTTTTATACGCTTTAGAGACGACATTATCAATGTGCTCATTAAAAGACAGTTTCACATCCAAAGTAACGCCTAAGTCTCTAATCGTCGACACACGCGTGACACTACTACCAGCTAAACAATAATCATGAGCTACCGGACTGGATTTACGGGAAAAAGTGATAACGTAGCATTTATCGGTATTCAGGACAAGCTTATTCTGCTGACAATAGTCCTCAAAACGAGACAAATCAGATTGTAACGAAACACAATCATCGACGTTCTTGATTTTTCTGTAAATTTTAGTGTCATCCGCATAAAGTATGTGCGAAGAAGTTAGAAAAGAACTTTGAATGTCGTTTACATACAAAACAAATAAGAAGGGGCCCAAGTGCGAACCCTGGGGAACCCCGGACGGAATAGGTAAGAACCTAGATCTGTAGCCCTTAAGTGCAACAGCCTGACTCCTATTACTAATATACGACTCTAACCATCTAAGTAGGTCCCCATGTATACCGATCTCAAAGAGTTTCTGAAGTAGGATAGAATGATCAATTTTATCAAAGCACTTGGAGAAATCGGTATAAACGGCATCCACCTGATAACCAGAGTCTAAGGCGTTGATAATGTAGTCAGTATAGGTGACCAGATTGGTATCGACGCTCCTGCCTCGGGAAAAGCCATGTTGGTGTACAGATATATGAGGCGATAAAACAGCAGTAATTACTTTAGTAACAATTTTTTCGAAAACCTTAGCGAACACACAAAGCTTGGAAATCGGTCGGTATAATCTAACGTTGTGCTTATCACCTCCTTTATGTACAGGAGTAATGATTGCCCGTTTCCATATACTGGGGACTATACCTACGCGAAGGGACTTTTTAAAAAGCTTAGCCAATGGAACAGTAAGCTCAGCATAAAGTTTTGAAATAAGATAGGGATGGATGCCATCAAAACCTGCCCCCTTATTAACGCATATAAATTTTAGATGTTTATACACCAAATCATCCGTAATGTCAACGCTAGAAATATCTATTGGGGAAGACTTAGACTGGGACGAAATGACCCGTGACCTATCGCTACCAGTAACAAAAACAGAACCAAAATAATCATTAAAAAGATCACAGATAACTACACCGTCGGACGAAGAGTTATCATCGAAATACATACTAGAAGGTACATCATTAACAGAGAATTTAGATTTTATGAAGCTCCAAAAATATTTGGGAGAGGTTGTAATTTTCTTTTCACTAAGAGCAATAAATTTAATATAACTATCCTTGATTAACTTCTTCTCTCTTAATCTCAAAAGTCTAAATTCATCATAATCCAGTTTGTTATTGTACTTTTTCCATCTAGCATGAGCTTTTAATTTGTTTTTTATAATTTTAATTAAAGGTCTGCTGTACCAGGGCGGGTACCGAGTGGAGGTAGAAACTTTACTTTTTGGCACAAATTTATTAATAAAATCATTAAGAATTAAATAAAAATAACTAGTGGCATCTTCGATTTCCATATCATCAATAATAGACCAATTAATATTGGACAGGCCTTGTCGAAAGTCATTAAAATTAGCTTTGTGGTATAGGTTCCTATAATGGTCAGTAGAATTTAAACGTTGAAATAATGATAAACGGAAGGTAATCACCAAGGATTTATGATGTAAATCCTCTTGTGTAAGTGGGTATGGACAGGCTGACACATCACATTTAAAGTTACTAATCACGAGATCCAAAATACGGTCATGCGCATTAAGACACCCATTATACTGTTGTAATCCAGCGAGAGAAAGGAAATCTGACAACATACTAGCTAAGGGATTATTATTAATATTGAGATTTAAGTTCGAAAAACTATCAAGGTGCCAGACTGCATGAGAAATATTAAAATCACCGAGCAGCAGGTAAGCGTCACTCTGGTAACAAAGTAAAATGTTGTTGACATTGTTAAAAAAGTTTTTCAAGGACTCAGCATGATTATGATTATGCGGAAAATATGCACAGGCTATGCGAAGATACCGAGCATGCTTTGACACAGCAGAGGACGACTCCGCGGCAAGGGGCAGAGACAACCATATCTCCTCGGAATGGGTAGTGCTGCAGAGATCATCGCAACGGCGCGCGCAAAGGCCGCGCTTCACCGCCACCAGCACGCCTCCGCCGCGCGACGCCGCCGCCGCCGGCCGATCGCGCCGGAACACATCATAATTATGATTGAAAAATTCTTGACTGCTAAAATCATCAGTAAGCCAGGTTTCAGTTAAACAAATAATGTCATAGTCAGACGTAAGCACATTCGTGAAAAAATGATGAGATTTAGTTCTAAGGCCCCTCACGTTCTGATAATAAATACTAATATTTTTTAGATTAGCCATTAGAGTAGAGAAAAACATCGATATAAAGCGGCACTAAGTATGCGATATAAAGAAAAGCAAATATTTTTATAATTAACATCAGGCGCATGAATAAAAAAATAACTAAGGTTGCATAACAACGGACGAAAATATAGAAAACTAATAACACACACAGCACAGAAGAAAGTAGCAGTCACTTAAGCTTCAAGAGGTCTGAATCGGAGACGATGCGCACAACTCTCGAAGTTTCGTTTTGACGCAAGAAGATCTTACCCTCTTTCACCCAAACAAAAGAGTAATTCAGCTCGACCTTGACCTGACGCGCACGCTTAAGTAACATCTTGTTTGCCGGCGTAAGATGTTCATTAATGTATACGTTGGTGGCCGGTCCATTGAGGCCAGCGTCGGCCGTGGTAAGGCTCCGGCGAGCACGGGCCGCCGCAAGCAGCTCGTCCCTGCGCCCGCGCCGGGTGAAACGGACAATAATCGAGGGCGGCCGTCCATTTCGAAGCTGAGCCTCAGTAGTGGAGAATACTCTGACGCGATGAATGCTATCAATGTCCGATTGGTCAAGAGCAAAGCCCACCTTGATACATATGTTGTTAAGCGTAGTACGCAAGTTCTCCCCAGAGCGGACCGGGATGCCAGCAATCTCCACGTTATTAAGCCTACCAAACTGATCGCGATCATTGTTATCTCGCTTAAGCGCTGTGACGAGGTCCTGGAGTTCTTGGACTTGTGGTGGTAATGTTGACAAGGTAGTGACTCTGTCCTCCGTGCTTGAGATTCTATCTTCGATCCCATTCAGACGAGAATCAAGGGCGCTCCACTTATTACTTAGCTCGGTTACTTGTACCTGAACATTGTCAATTTTGGTCTCAATGGATGTCCTAGAATTTCTTAATTCAGCGAACAAGTCAGCCAATGTAGCTTCATTAGATGCTTGAGGTGCAGGGGGAGCCGCTCGACACGCAATGCAGCGCCAGGATGCTCTTTTATCATTAGTCATGCGCCTATGGGTGGTTTCCGCCAATCCAGCACAAACAAAATGTAAATTCCTTTTACATGCACAACATAAAACACCATCAGTTACTGATTCGTTACATTTGGCACACTCCATAATAAAATCGGGTAGGCAAACGCAGCCGTCTAACAGGAAAAAAGTGCGAAATAATATTTAACACCTTATCAAAAACCAAGCGTGCGAGACACTGACACTATGGGCTATTAACCATAAGTGGGGGCTCGACCTCACTGGGCGATCGCGGACTAATCGCCAGCGCTGTTGATACCGCACTATGAATAACTTGGGATCAATGAGGGTTCTAGTTCACTGGTTACTTTGCTAACTAAGTACGAGGACACAACTAACTATTACGATGGCGAGAGCCAAACTGAATTAAAAGCACTTGTGCTTCTATGAATTAAAAGCACTTGTGCCTTTCCTCCGTAGGAAGGCGGAATTTACTTGGCATACAGATTACCGCGTTTCACGGAGATAGTTGTAACAATGGCAGCTATGTTTTTTCTGTTGAAAAATTGCGGTAAGGTTTGTTGGAAAAATTCTAAGTTTTGGTTCTATAAATTAGATTAGATAAGGTAAACAGGTAAGTCGACTTATACCCTTTTTTAATAGGACCAATGTATGACCCAAGATTTTTAATCAACTTCGCATTTAAGTTGGTAAACTTGGTTATTCTGACCATGGTAAGCCCTGTTTAAAATTTCCACACATTTTGTGTAACTTAACAGGAAAATTTGTAAGAAATAGCGTCAAACAAACTTACTTACTTACTTTAGCTTACTATGATCAGACTAACCAATTTTTCTGACTAACCAAATTTTATTGAAATCTGAGAAAAAAAAGGAATCAACAACAAAATAAAACTCAGCCAAAAATGTAATTACAGTTGACCCTTCGATCTGACAGGGGTACATTTCTCAAAGCGTATTAGTCTAATAATATGAGTGTTTTATAAATATAATAAAACTACAAAATGGGACAAAACGCAATTATTATTAGACTATTACTTTTTGAGAAACGGGTCCCAGATGCGTATTCGAATCTTATTGGTTTATAGCGTGCAAACGAAATTGATCCATATAAAGACCGACCACATGTATATGTAAGACCGACTGTACACAATAGGGCACGGAGTGACTACTAATACTCTTGATGACCATTAGGTTAATTGGCTTCAGTAACTCTAATCCCAAGATCAAATTCCGATATTAAGTTAGTTGTCTTGAGACCACCTCTTGTTTCAACTACAAAAAAAGGTTCTTAATTCAAATTGTTTTATAAGTAGCGACCCACCTTCCTCGATAAATGGGCCATCTAACACTGAAATAATTTTTCAAATCGGACCAGTAGTTCCTGAGATTAGCACGTTCAAGCAAACAAACTCATCAGCTTTAAATGTTAGTTAATTATGTAGTAAACATAGTCAATGAGTATTAATTATATTTGCAATACAAGCAGCTCGCAAATTGTTACAGCCATTGCCAGTATCTTTTAATAAATAAACTTTATATTTACGCACTCACGCGAACTAAAACCTTAAAAAAATATCAACACTACTTCACAAACAACAAACATTTCCAAACAAACCCTTTGCAATCAAAAACAAACCATATCACAGCAACGTAAAACTTACTACTATACGAGACACACATAAATCTATAAATGTATGTATATTCCGCTGTCATTGAAGAAGATACTTTGCGACTAAATACCAAAGTATAATGGCGTAAGTGACACTTGCGTCCTTTTACTCTGGAAGATTCTGTTGGAAGCATATATCGATTAAATCTATTGGTTTGGGGTTAATTGGACCGTCCTCTGTCACTATGAATAATTGATAACGCCTTCTTGATTAAAGCATTTGTCCTTCGAGAAGAATACGTGTGCCAAAATAATTAGTCTGGAATAAAGATGTATCTATAACGTTCCCTAAAAGTGGATAAAATCATGGTTTATACATGGATTCTGTAACAATAAAAATGTTTTCGTGAATATTTCAATAAATGTAAAAATAATGACATGACTTACGCGACTTTTTGTATGTTTGTACTGATCGACCCATTCTTAGCATTTCTACCAAGTTTCAAGGAAATATGATGATAGAAATATTTTTTCCCGTACAAACTTTGCAACCCCCTGTCATCCCTTTAGGGGTTGATTTCGATTTTTTTATATAATTAAGGTACGTTGAATTTATGAAGGTGTAAAAATCATACAATCTTCACGATTACTGATTCAAATGTTTCGGTCGATACCTGTGACGCCATCTATGAGTTTATTAAAATAATAATTATACGTTGTTCAAGTTGGGAGGCCATAATGTTGTCTAATGAGGTTCGAATTATGTAGGTACTATCAGCCCAATGGAACCCTGACCCACCATAGAACGGTGTCACAGTGACATTATAAAACAATTTGTTTTACACTTCTTATGACTTGAATCATAACGTCTCTGTGACACAGTTCTATGGTGGGTCAAGGTTCCAATGGTCTGATAGTACTTAGCGAACACGAGTCGACAGCTAAAGCCGCCGCCGCTCGACGTAAACACAACCTTGGACGATATCGAATTCGATACAGTTACAATATTAAAGCACATATTACACATAACGAAGTAAAATAAAGCTCCGTATATTTACCGTCAAGACGCGACAATATTATAAAACTGTGAAACATATTGCGAAACTAAACACACTGGAATTTCGACTTTGAGTTTGATAGAACAAAATTGAGTTTTAGATGATGTATGCGAAGTTTTTATAGCATGTTAGTCGATAACTTCCATTCAATAAAGTTACCTTTTATAGTTCGTTCACCTCTAAAAAGGGTAGAGAATAAACCTTTGATACGTTATAGCAGAATACTAAGGTAACAGATGTGTTTTTACGTTTTTTTACTTCTTTATTGTCTAAAAGTGTGCGAGAATCCATACTAACATTATAAATGCGAAAGTGTGTCTGTCTGTCTGTTACCTCTTTACGCTCAAACCGCTGAACCGATTTATATGAAATTTGGTGTAGAGATAGTTTGAGTCCCGGAGAAGGACATAAAATAGTTTTTCTTTCCCGAAAATCATTCCCTAAGGAGGTAGAATTAGAGGGTGAATTGTATGAGCTATGGAATAAACGAGTTTCACGCGGACTAAAATTACCCTCTTGGGTCTATACTACGGATGCTAGTTATAGTTCCTTATGCTGGGTCCATTCGGATCTCTAATACCATCTTCCCTGTTAATCCCTTAAGTATTTTAAATTAGATTAAACCATCTTAATGATTAATAGTCTTGTTGAACTAACGACCCGCCTTCGCTTCGCTTCGGTTTATGTGAGTATGATATATAGCCTATAGCCTTCCTCGATGGGCTATCTGACACTGAAATATTTTTTCAAATCGGACCAGTAGTTCCTGAGATTAGGGCGTTCAAGCAAACAAACAAACTCTTCAGCTTTATAATATTAGTAGGCTTGTACTATGGGTACTAGACAACGATATAAATACTTATATAGAGAAATATATACTTAAATACATTAGAAAACATCCATGACTCAGGAACAAATATTCGCGCTCATCACACAAATATCTGCTCTTACCGGGATTCGAACCCAGGACCGCTAGCTTCGTAGGCAGGGTCACTACCCACTAGGCCAGCGCGTCGTCAAATTCGTCGTTTATTAAAACGATAAGTCTCCCTCTCTCTGAATATTTTTGCTGTGCCCAACAGGGTTCATAATTGAGACATTTATTATATCTCTGTAAACATTATGATTGCAATAAAGTATTAAGTATAATAAAGCTACATTTATCGCGTTAAAAAAATGTGGAAAAACCATCAATTTTCTGACACATTATCATGCGATAAAAGCAACCACACCGTGTAGGTTGATAAAATATTGTGACATCTGAACGTGTTTGCTTTTGCCAAAAAAAATACAACTACAAAATCAAACAGCGTATAACAAAGCAAGCGTGCGTACAACAGACTGTGTTAGATTACACTTGTAACGGTCGAATATATTCCTATTGCTGTAAGAGAGCACGTAATATAGCTGCATTTATCGCGTGAAAAAAATGTGGAAAAATCATAAATTTTCTGACACATTGTCATGCGATAAAAGCAACCATACCGTGCAGGTTAATAAAAAATTGTGACCTCTGAACGTGTTTGCTTTTGCCAAAAAAAAATACAACTACAAAATCTAACCGCGTACAACAAAGCAAGCGTACGTACAACAGACAGTGTTAGATTACACTTGTAACGGTCGAATATATTCCTATTGCTGTAAGAGAGCACGCTAAGTGCACGTAAGTGGCGGTATCTGTCTTGCACATTATGTGAGACTAATGTGTTTAAGGGCGGTATTAGTTAGCACTCGGAAAGCTTAAGAGATTATTCCTGAGAAGTATTGTCAGGTGTAGAACAGTTTCTAGGTATTTATACCGGTTAGACTATTTTCGCAACGCTAGATCAGGCAGACGGTAAATCGAAATCAAAATGAAAATCAAAATCAAAATGCGTTTATTTGCTGGAATACAGTTATAAAGGTGTTACATGTTTAAGTTACAGTGTATCCAGCCTGCATGCAGGCGTGCAAAATGTTTATAATAACATGAATTTATAACATCAAAAATTATACAATATAACATTATAAAATTAAATTGTAAAATTGAAATAAAATGTCAACTTAATTCCTATCATACTATAAAAACAGTTGTCCAGAAGCCATTTCATGAGCGAGCGCTTTAAATCGTTAGCTTCTAGAGATTTAAGGTTAAGGTTAATGGGTAGTTTGTTAAATATAACAATGCACATATTGAAAACATTTCTTTTATAAAGGCACTTGCGAGATGGAGGTTTATTTAACAGGTTCATAATCTTTTCCCAAGTCTGTCTATGCAAGGCTTCAATCGTGATACGAAGAGTCACGTGATCTACCAGGGGCGTTCTCTCAAAAACAACGGACGGTCGGACGAACGAGCGAAACGAGCGTGCATTCAAAGTTATACGTTCGATCTTATTGACAGAAGCCATGCTGCAAAATTGAAAATGCACGCGCTAAAATGTGTTTTGTTTACGGGACTACTTAAACTCGCCGATGCGATTTCGCTCGTTCGTCCGAGCGTCAGTTGTTTTTGAGAGAATAACACCCCATTGACGCCATTGGTTTAAAAACGAAACGAATAGAAACGCTAGTTGGTATTTAAATTCAGTCCTCAGGGTTAGTGCATTTGCAGTCTTAGGACAGTCTTGAGACTGAAGACTGAAAATCTCTATGGGTTTCAGAAACCACCTACCATCAGGTAACCTGTGGGCTTTTGGCTTTTATTCCTTCTCTATATATATAAAATATTAGTAAATAGTAAAATGGTGAACTGATACGTGAATATGGTGCCGAGGTAATTAATGGGACTTCAAACGGCTATATATTCAAAATGGTGACAAAGGCTTTCTTCTCTTAAATTTTGTCCCCTGTCTCGTCTGTATGTATGTAAGTTCGCTTTAATCTCAGAAACTACTCAATTAAATGTGTTAATATTTGATCTGTGTGATTTCACAGCGAGTCCCTAGTTTTCTATAACACGGTGAAAGTTTCTATGAACTTTGTCCCTTTTGAAATACTTATTAAATTTTAAAAGAATATGCTTAAGTAGTTAAAAACCTAATTTTATTCCCTAATGCTTAAACTTTCTATGACAACGAAATGCCATTATAATGTCTCACTATCTAGACGCAATATTAGTTTCTGAAGACCAATAATTTCAAATAAAACCCCTACTTATACGAACTTATTTACTCTAGAGCTTTTCTATTGTATTTCGTTCTAAAGAAAACATATTTAAAATTATTGTTTATCTCAAGAGACTAGTTTCACTGTATTCAATTGAACGTTCTTTACGACGTTTTGCGCCTGGGGTGTGATTCTCTCAAAAACAGCGGTCGGTTGGACGAACGAGTGTTTGTCGCAGCGGCAGAGAACAAAAACACATTTCAGCGCGTGCATTTTCAAAATCATATAATTACGATATGAAAGCATCTCGCTGAAACTCAGTGGAATAGACCCCTGGCATCGTTATTGTCAAATGTACATGGTAAACCACTACCATTTTATCCCAACCCCTTAACCAGAGACCAACTTAGTTCATTCTTTAAAAAACCATCATAAATTGATCTCTTATTTTAAGCAATGGCTTTAAATTCCGGTGTCGAGATATAATGGTCCTTTAACAAGATAACCATCATAAAGAGATCTCCAAGTTTATGCAATTGCTTCAGCAGCGGGTGTCAAGATATCATGGTTCATTAGTTAATTCGATGCGACATACGACAAGGTTATTAGGTCTGGGATTCCGGTGGAACTGCGAATCAAATTCGATCCCTAGTGGACCTTAGTTAGTGGTGTGTTCTAATTAGGCAAGTAGCTTGTACAGGTCACTGGTCTGAGCAAGTAAGTTGACAGGTAAGTCAACTGAGACAACATTTTAGGTTTACTACAGGTTGAAGTTATCAAGTGTTTTAATACATATGAAAATGGTAATCTGTGTGCAGTATCTAATTAGAAACAATTTCTTAGCAGACAATTAAAGTCTATATAGTTATATCTATCTTAATCATTGGAACAAGAAGAAAAGACAAAAGTTAGTAAAATCTACATATGTATCATCTCTTTTCCACATGCTCTTCTATTTTTTCACAGAAGTCAGCTGTTGAACGAAGGCCATATCACTACTCCATGACCAGCTCTTAGACTCTAAAATTTGTATTTTCATTTTAATCAACAGTTTTTTTTTTATTTATATTCGTATGTTTCAGTCCATTCCAATAACAACAGCTAATTCAAAATTGCAAGTTTGTTCATAACAAACAGACAATAAATAAAAAATATCGTGTTGAATAAACCTCAACGTTTCGATCGTATTGCCACGACCGTGGTAACGAGAAGATTGAGAACGCATCAATGTCTGCGGGTGTTTCGAGTTTGAACAAAAGGCCCGACTGAAGTATACATCGGCTTGCATCTCCGGGGATAGAGTACAGTATAGGCTAGGTTGTTAGGAATGAATACGCATTATGCAATTGAAAGAGAAGCAGAGAGTAGACACGCTCGACTTTACTAAGCCTCTATTCTATTTACGACGTTAAACAATATTGCCGTTAACTGCCGCCATTACTGTCAAGTAAATAAGAGCTATCAAAACATCGACAATACGATAACAGCTCAAAGACGATAGCGCCTCTTGTCCAATAGAATATAAAATAGCTGTGATGAGTGACTACGTAAGCTACTTGTGATTTTGACGACGCGTTGGCCTAGTTGGTAGTGACTGCCTGCGAAGCTCCGGTCCCGGGTTCGAATCCAAGCAAGGGCAGACCTTTGTATGATCAGCGCACGTATTCATTCCTGAGTCTTGGATGTTTTTCAAGAATGTAGTTTTCTATACAGGGTGGGGCCTGTAACTAAAGCAAAAAATTAAAACGTAGACTCTACTCCTCAAACTAGGCAACTTTTGTTTAGCAACTTTTTAAAATCATAAAGTTTTTAGATTGTTATTTATTCAAACAAAGTAAATAGTGTTTTCAATGTACTTAAAACTCCGTCTAATTGACATCGCCTGTCAGTGTAGTCACTCTACAGAGATAATCAATTTCATAGTACATTGCGTGTTCGAATTAACTTTAAAATGTAATAAAATTCAAACCGCAAGTTTTTTTTTTAAATCGTCAAACAAACGTTGCGTAGTTTGAGGAGAAGAATGTACATTTTTAATTTTTGCTCTAGTTACAGGCCCCACCGTGTATACAAGCCTAGAGCTTAGTGTGACATTGTCACTTGATATTTATATCGCCGTGTAGCAATGAGTTTTCTACCTTCAGTATACACTAATCGCTGTCTATGCTAACAGATATTCTTACGGTAAATAGAAACATCGTGAGGAACCCTGCATACCTATTCCGATATCTGAATCTATAAGAACGGTAATGACATGAATAAGATCTTTCAAGGTTGAAAGAAATAGTAAAAAAAAAACAACTACGGTAAACAATATTCCTTAAACATCCAACAATGTTCTGTCATAATTAATCTTAAACGACGCAGTTCCCTCAAAATAAATAGATACTTAACCAAAAATGTTGCCAGTTTTAACTCAGTCCGATTTAATTCGGTCGTGTTACTTATTATACATAATATAGTCTGTGACAATCGCTTTTAAAACGCAGTCCAAACGCAGCACAACCGCCCTCATCACGGCACACGCCAAAACGCCGCAGGCGCACTCGAGCTCATTACGGGCCACATCCGCACTCCAATTACTATTCACTTCTGCAGGATTTTGCGTATTTGCGGTCAAATTGACTTTGGTTAAAAGTTGTCGAAATAGGCCTTGATTCCACTTATAACCGCTATTGCAATGGTTTAGTTTAGTAGGCATTTACTGTTAAGTTAATAAGATCATGAGAGAACAATAGGGGAATTAACTATTTAAATTAGAAAAACTCAATGCTACATGGTGACTGGTACTACCTCACTAGTCGTCCCCTAAGCTATTAGGTAGAAGCATTATTTAAAAAAACCGTGACTTATTTGTTTAATATCTAATAAGAAATCACGGATATTGGATTTTTAATCTTACTGTCGAATATTGACACAAATGATTACTAGAAACAAAGAAGTAGCGAAAATAATTCTGATTCTTCTATCAGTTGCCTGTCAACATTTGTCAAATCAAATAAGCATGATGTAAAAAAAACATTTCATCTTTATCCTAAATAACGTAATCATATTTCTCAAGAATGATTTTAGCTATTAATAACGTATATATTATAATAAAAGTGTGTATCGAGTAAACACAAATTTCTTTTGATTACTTACGGGTACAAGACGTATTACATTTCCATTTATTAATATCCGGTTGATTAAAGCCAAGGAAGCCGACGATTAATTAAAACTTGACAATAGCCTGAACGATTAATAATCAATTTAATAAGAGTTTAATTCAATTGGAGCAGCAGATTAATTGGTTCTCAGCGTGTCAAAGAGAAAACTCTGGATAAGTAATTTATTTTTAATATTACTAACTAAACTGTGGTTAGTTTAACAGTTATAACAAAGTTCAACTAACAATTTTTTAAATAAAATTGATAGTTAAACGGGCAACTAACCATTACCTCTAAGTAACCCTAACCAAACGGTGCTCTAATGCGTAGTTACTTTTGACATTAACGTACCATCTGCTGTCACGGATGGTGACCACTGCTAATGAAATCAACTGTGAAGGTCATCTATACTCGTTATTGATGGTTAGAATGTTGTTTGCAACAAAAACGTGGGGTTGGAATATGGTAGGGCCCATATACGTGCCTTGGGTGGCTGACAATAGCTTTGCTTCAATATTTTTATATGCCATGAGTTTTATGATATGAAATTCAAGAGATAGATGAATTGTATGAATATTCATATGAAAAATAAGGAAGTGAATACCGAGATGACGGCTGACGGATGTTTCGGAGAAAAAGACGTGCTGAGCTTACCCCAAGCGATTGAAAACAGGACAAGATGATAATGACGATGATGATGATAAATTTTATATAACATGAAAAAGGCCAACGTGCACACAATTAAACTGATGGTAAGCGGGACCTGAGACCTCATTAACATCAACAGTCGTAAGACTACAATGTAGGTATTATCCCTACATCGAAAACAAATAAATATCTTATGGTAAATATCTTAGCCTAAGTGTGCAAAATGTGGTTACAGAATTATCAACAAGCTTTTAGAGTTGTTGGTAATTCTGTAGCTCTGCCTACCCAACTCTGGGAATAAAGGCGTGAGTTTATGTATGTATGTATGTGTCGAAAGCACTTTATGAACTGAACTAGGTTATGTTATCAAGTTAAACGTGACCGATTGGAACGCAATTAAAATACCATTTTATCCTCTAGCTGTAGTTCGAATAGCACTCGACCTAAAATCAACATTTCAGTTAAAAAACGTGCCATCGACGCGGGGAAAATGAAAGCTAAATAAAAGGTACCGTCGTCAAATACCGACGGAGCATCTGCTATCAAAACTTTGCGCGGCCCGTACGGAATGCTTATTTTCTAGATACGATAGAGGTTTTTAGAAAACAATATCGAAAGGATTATGAAAACCTTGGAGTAACTTGTTTTAAACTCTATTTCCAAGAAACGATCTAGATATTTTTTGTATGCTGTACCTACAGTCAGTTTCTTATAAAGTTCAAACTTGTCGCGATGGCCAGTAAGATCACCTGGTAGGATCCCCTACGTACAAAATTAATAGGTAAGGGATCCAACCAGGGGCCCGTTTCACAAAAAGTATTAGTCTAATAATATTAGTGTTTTGTCTCATTTTTTAGTTGTATTTATGAGATAAAACACTAATATTATTAGACTAATACTTTTTGTGAAACGGGCCCCAGGTGATCTTACTGGCCATCGCGCAAACTTGGTGTTTCTACGTTAATTACAGCTGAGATTCAGTTGCCATCTTTCAAATTTTCATTTCAATAATCAGGTTGCTATAACATAGCATTATCATTGGGTTTGTATATTTGCTGACGGTTTCGGATTCGTTTCCCGGTAAAGGTAAATAATTGTGTGATGAGCGTTAGTGTTTGTTTATATTTTGAAAGTTTTCTATATATTAAGTATATTAGTAATATCTCTTAATCCCCAGTGCTTATAAATAGGACAAGCCCAGAGCTTAGTTTGGGACTAGATCGATTTGTGTGAGAAATCCCCCCTACCCTTATTTAAATTGAATCAAAATGACGGCATATTAAAAATAAAGAAAAAAACAGATATGAAAGTAAGAATAAACTTTTATTAACAACAATGAACAAACTGAGGTATTTTAAAAATAAAGACGCGACAGACACAGTTGTACTTGTTATCTACTCCGCATGTATTGGCCAATTTGGCAGCATGGCTTCTGTCGATAAGGCTGCCTAATTGTGAATGCACGCGCTAAAACGTGTTTTGTTCGCTCTGATGGGACTACTTAAACTCGCCGCTGGGATTTCGCTCGTTTGTCCGACCGTCCGTTGTTTTTAGAGAATAACACTCCTGCCTGGTCTTCCGCTAGGACCGCTAGAAGACGACAAAGACTGATAGACTTGCCGGATTTAAAATAGTAAGTACAAGCAAAATAAAATACAATGCCATATCTAGATACACTAGGCCTTCGTCATGTGGCTGTCACGTGGGTACAGTCCACCAGTTATTGCCCCGGGCATTTTTTCCAACTTTTTCTCCTTACTACGTGTTACATGTTCCGGTTGCCTTGCCGAGATACGCCAGCTGGGAGTACTTTGTATGTTGTATGTATGATGAACTTTTGCAATAAGTGGGGGGTTAGATTGAGGATCTTGACGATGTTAATCTTAGGGGGGATATTAACGCTTGACGCTGGCGTTTATAGTTAATGGTTTGGATGGATGGATGGACGTTAGCTTTGGACGGATTGCACGACGGGTCCATATTGGCTCATATAAAATTGGTCTTTCGAATTTTTATACAAATAACGATTTGTATAAAAATTCGAAAGACCAATTTTACGAACTATACACCGAAAACTTTTGCTCATACTTTTTCGTTCATGCATTTTTAAGTCATAAGTATCGCAACTCATATCCATTTTTTCAAAAAATTGTTGCTTTTTTTTGATATTTACAAATCTAACCTAACCTAACCTAGTTTTTTCGGCACGTAATATGTATGTATATTTAAGAAATTCTGAAAAGTGTACGGCTCTATGAATATTAGCGTTATAAGTACAAAAAAAATTATGACGATTATGAAGGGTGATCATTAGGTTGTAAAATTGTATGAGATACATTTTCGGAGTTCCAATAATCTAATTTGCAATTTTATATGAACTTTGGTGCACCCTTGCACCACACATTTCGGCCAGAAATCAGGACACTCGACGATCCCCAGCATAAAGAGCACGTAGTGAAGCGACCGCAGCTGGAACACCGTCAGATTGCATCCAACCTTCTTACGGACAAGGTCCATGATTAAACAAGCTTCCTTTAAAAAAAAACCGCGTCCAACTCGGTCCAATCCTTTTATGAGCTACAAGTCCACAGACAGAAAAACAATCACACATACACGCTCAATCTTTGAACACTCCACTTTTTGAGGGGTGATTTAACCCGTTTCACGTTCATTATTGAAAGAAATTCTCGAGTGATATATTTTTAACAATCAACACGCATTAATGTATTCATTAATAAATTTTAATCAGATTTCCTTTAAGAGTATGAAATATCAACTATTATTGTATTATCCTTGAATACAAAGGAATATCATATTAATTCTGAAGAGCCATTCCTCCCCTATTATTGCACATTTGTATGACTACATTACCCTTAATAAAACATTTTATTCGATATCCAATTTCACCGAATAATAACGTTCGTGGAAAAACTTCATAGCATTATAATGCTTTGTGTTTACGAATAGTTCCTTTATTAGAATAATAGAAAATGAGATTTAGGCGACAATAGAAAATAGAGAAGAAATTAATTACTGCAACGTGATCTGTTTAAAATTTAATAAAAGATGTTGAAGAAACGATACGACACAATAAAGGCAAAAGGTTGAAATGTCGTTTTGCGTTATTACCTTATTATCAAGAGAACTCTATTTTCCAGGGTAGTGATTCTCTGAACAACGACGGTCGAACGGATGGACGAGTAAATGTCCAAGCGGCGAGTTTAAGTACTCCCGTCAGTGCGAACAAAACATATTTTAGCGCGTGCATTTTCAATTTAGCAGCATGGTTACTGCCGATGGATCGAACGTATAAGGCTGCTTAATTGAAAATGCACGCGCTAAAATGTGTTTTGTTCGCTCTGACGGGACTACTTAACCTAAACCTGCCGCTGCGATTTCGCTCGTTCTTCCGCCCGTCAGTTGTTTTTGAGATAATAACACCCATGGATTAAAATTATTATTCATTTTAATACAGGACATAAAACTACCTAAAAGCTAAATTTAATTTAGAGTTCATGCGTGGTATAAAGAAAGACGTCGAAGCTGTTTTCTATCTTTTTAAATAGAAATACACTATACTGCCCTCACTAGAAAAAAGGTCGTATGTCTCATAGAATCGTGAATGTATTAGTGACCTTATTTCATAACTCACAGGGTTCAATTTGCTTTGACTATCAAATTTCACATGTGTCTTTTTTATTTAAAAGGGCCGTATTGTAAGAGCACTTCGAGATTACCCAATGACTTAAGACCTTTCAGCATCGTGACGCAAGTGGCTTTGTTACCATTTGTTATAATAAGTATGACGCATTCAACCCCCTAGTGTAACACAGAATGGAAAACGGTGCTTTAGAACAAATATTTAGTTTCTCTTATGTTTCTGTTACATTTGATGTAATGAAGGTAAAGTAGGTAAATTAGTAATAGGTGTGTGTGTGTGTTTGTTACTCCTTCACGCTGCAACGGCTGGACGGATTTCGATGAAATTTGAAATGGAGATAGCTTATACACTGGATTAACAAATAAGCTACTTTTTATCCCGGAAAAATTAAAAGTTCCCGAGGGAATAACGATAATCAAAATCTACAAGGACGAAGTCGCGACTTCGACAGAAGCTAGTCTCTATACATATAGATACTTAAGTACGTTTATCGTTGTCTTGTACTCGTAGTACAAGCCTAGAGCTTAGTTTGGGACTGGGTTAGATTTGTGTAAGATTGTTCTAAGATATTTATTATTAATTAGTATTATATATAATTACTATTCCACTAATAAAACAAATGTAACTTTTATTAAGATTTGCACAAAGGGTAGATTAATTGAAATGAAATAACTTAGCTAAGTTTTTCATTAAAAAAACTGGCTCAGCATTACCTCTCACTAGCGCATTGCATCTTTTTAGGGTTCCGTAGTCAAACTATTAACCCTTATAGTTTCGGCATGTTCGTCCAACTTCCGTCCGTCCGCATTTTTACTCAAAGACAGGGACTCCTATTTCTAGAAAGCTGTTATTTGGCTTGAATATACATATTAGTCACGCCGACAAAGAGGTAAGATTACAATCGTGTCCAGCCAACTTAAAAGACAAAGATGGAAGGCCATATCGCTAGTAAATTCACCGAGTGTCTTATCCCCACACCGCAACAATACTAAGCCTCTATTCAACACGGTAAAAACGATATCGTTTTTGACCTGTTATCGTGAACGTTCTGATAGCCCTTATTTTATTGACAGTAATGGCGTCCCAGTTATCATCACTACATAGTATAAAACAAAGTCGCTTTCCGCTGTCTGTCCCTATGTATGCTTATATCTTTAAAACTACGCAACGGATTTTTATGCGGTTTTTATTAATAGATAGTGTTTCAAGAGGAAGGTTTATATGTATAATCAATCCTGTTTCATGTACGGGTGTTACAGAAAACTCACATAAACCGAAGCGAAGCGAGGGCGGGTCGCTAGTAAACTTATAAATAAACTAACTTCTGAACGCGACTTTTTCCGCGTGGAACTCGTTTATATCGTAGCTTCATACAAACTAAGTATCCTAAGTCCTTTCACAGGATTCAAACTATCTTTGCACCAAATTTATCCTTAATCGGTTTAATGGTTTAACCGAGAAGAGGTCAGACAGACACACTTTCGCATTTATAATATTAGTATGGATGCCATAAACGGTCAAGGAACACCTACACTTAGTATAACGGGTCAATTTTGTATTAAAACTACGATACTTGGCACTCAACAGTATACTGAATAAAGAGTAGGCAGAATCCAACGCAGAACGGAATTCATTCAAAGCAATAAACAAGTACCAACCTCATTAACTTTGTTTATGAATTTCGCTGCAAATATTCTGTGAAATTCACCAATGAAATCAAAATGAACAGTAAGTAATAAACTACCCGTTATTAATGATTACTGTGAAAATATCACGCAACGTTATAAATAATAATTTAATAAGAAACTGGTAAGTGATATAGAAGCTATTATTTTTAATTTGCAACCTTTGTATTAGTAATTTGTCAAGATCTTAGCAAGTGGAAAGAAGTGGTTTCTGCCTATCCCTCTAGGAAATAGGCGTCATTTAATGTTGTATGTATGTATGTATGTATCAGTAACAATTTATTTTTAGTTTCGAAACCATCAAGATATTACTTTAAACTTTTTCAAGTTTTTCTGATACCAAATCAGTTAACACTTTTTTTTTAAAGTTCACAAATCGTTTTGCAAACTTCGAACGAATAGTTTCATAAATGTGAGGTAGGTTTAGGTTAAGTTAGTGTTGCAGCTGGCCCGGAGGGCTAAAACGCCCAGAAACAGGAGCTCAGCCCCGGTAACTTGATATTCAAATAGAAATCATTGGTCAATTGGGCAGTAGGAACACGGGTAAAAAACTGGCCAAGTGCGAGTTGAACTCCATTCCGTACATACGTTTTTTTGTTGTTGATAGATTTGGTTTTCCTGTAATCTACAAGCAATGAACTATGTTTTGTATTTTTCTCAAAATTTTAGGATCAATTTTCTTCTTTCATGAATCAAAAATCAAAACTATTTATGCCATAGCTCACAGCAATCGTAACGGTTAAGACTGCACCGATCAAACTCCGAGCGTCCAGTGGCGCCCTCATTAAATACTATTATTGTGTTTTCTAATTAACTAAATAATTTCCTTGCAATCAGACGATACGTTTTTGTACCGCAAGTAAAAACACAATTTATGGGATACGTAACTAACTTTAATAACAATTACCCTTTGAGTAGTCAGCTCAACGGGAAAAGGTAGCCACTTTTTTCCGTTAAGTTGATAACTCGAAGGTGAATTGCTATTAAACTGTGATACTCTATATGTGTTTTCATTTGTAGTACAAAAAACCTACAGACTAATTTCAAGAAAATATTTACTTATTAGAAAACACAATTACTATTATTATTTTTTCCGCCAATCTATAATCAATAACCAATCATGCAAACAATATTGATTGAAATAACACAAAGTATTATGGATTTATTAATCTACCTACAACAATAGCGTAACACGCAACAGATGTGCCCAAAAACCACCCCTATTTTAATACCCAATCATAATATAACTATGCAGGGGTCTCTCTAATCTGGACCTTGCAGTTATGTTTGCTTTCCTAAATCAACTGTGAACTGAACTCGCGATTGTTTATTTTTCATTATGACATGTGGGGGTGCATGCGGTCTCAGATGTGAATATGAATAAGATATTCATTCGTTTGTTATTCGGGAGGGAACCTGCGGAGCGTTTTTAATTTTGGCAGATTTTGGGGAGTCTAGGGTGTTTAAAGAGGGTTCAACTTCGAAACTTTAACTTGCACTATTTTTATGAAATGTGAATTTTCATATTTCTTTATGTCCAGTGCTGGGCCGGTATGACTTTTATTTACGTGACAGTAATGGTGGCTGACGTCACAACAATACCGTAACAGGTCAAATACGATATGGGGCCTATTGCATAATAAAGTATTTACAAGCCCATACTATTAGTAAAAATCCATACAAAACCACTAATACTATTAGCTTGTACTTTATTATGCAATCCGCCCATGGTTTTTACGGCCGGGAGTAGAAGCCCTGTTGGTTTGCAGGAAGAAATAATATTCTCGAGTCTCTTTCATATCTATATTATATAATTATAATATCAAAGTTTGTGTGAGAGTGTTCGTAACTTCTCCACGCTAAAAGGGCCGAATGGATTTGGATATAATTTGCAAAAGAGGTAGCTCCTACCTTGAATTAAAATATAGGCTACCTTTATAAAAATACACTGTTTCTATGGTACAATCAACGTTGACAAAGTCACGTTTTAGTATTGCTATAGATTACACACAATATACACTAATATTTATATACAAGTAGATGCGCAACAGCCTCTCCGTATAGTTTCACTAATGATAATGACACCATTTGACATCATCCTAAAACACAAGTCTTTCGTTAGTTTTTCAATCCTTCTTCTCTTGTGCACTATTTTCGGCAGTTGTAGACAGAAAGGGGAGAACAGCCTGATTCATATTTAGCTATCCCATTGATTTACCGGAACTTGGCAGGTTTTAAACAGCTCATATTTTTGTGACACGTTTTAGTTCCATATTAATTTAAGACTTCACAGTTGATACAACATTGTACCAGTTTCTACTAAAAATCGATGTTAACAGATCTCAAAAATAAAGCTTGCTACAACTCTGTATTGTAATGCAAATATGGCTTAAAATGCACCAGTTCTAGCGGAATAGTCTAACTATGTAAGGTAAAAATCAAACTATCTAACTATGCAACCGTCGTGAAAATATCACAACATAGATTGGCTTAAAGCTAAAAGCGTCCTTTTACGCTCAATCCTAAGCTTCAAACAGGATCAAACAGAATTGCGGTTTTTATAAAATGGTTGTTGCATTTATCGTTATTCCTTTTCGCTTCGCTCTGCTTTGTCAATTACTTATTTCTATTTGTAATAGGGTAATCTTTTAATAGAAAAATCAAGGTTTTAAGTTCCCAGCAAACAATGGTGAAAGATCAACACAAGCACAGTATACTCGTAAATAGAAAATACTAAAATCGCTATATGTTTGCGTACAGTCAACCAATTTGATTCCTAGGCCACTATGGACTTTGTCAACGTGACGTTGTAAACCAAATCATAGGGAGTCTCTTACGTTTTGGTTGACAACGTCACTTTAACATAGTCCAAAGTGGCCTAGAAATCAAATTGGTTGACTGTACAATATTCGAAGAGTTCCCTTACTCCCTCACTGACCCCCTCATCGGATTCAGATTTGGTGACAATGGTGGTCCCAGTCGGAAGTATACTCTTAGAAAAATTCATACAGTGGTACGTATTACTTCCTCCTTCTTTGAACTCGGTTAAAAAGTAGTTCATCATCGACTCTTAAGGAGTTTCTGTTACCTATTGCCGCTCGGACGCTAGGGTTGCGTCGATGCGTGTCGCTCGATACTTAAAACGCAGCGACGGTGCGGCTCCAACTAAACCGTCTTGGTCCGTCCTGTTGAGTGTGCTTGTGGTAGCTCGCGGCACGTACGGTCGAGGTACGCACACATGCAAGCACCGCGATAATGCCTTTGTTTGAAAACTGTTTACCTATATACTGTGACACAAGTTAGCGTTGACCCACTTTACACGCGATGCGATGCGACTTATGAACTCGGCGCTAAATCACCCGGTGCGCTTGCTTGTAAAACTAGAAGGAATTCATTTGAAAATATACGTTTTCTTAAAATTCGCGGTATTGGCAGTCTAGTTTGGAATTTACGGAATCAGCGAACAATATCTTTGGCGCCATTATCTTACATTTATGTGTTAAATATGCTAATATACCTACGAGTACAATAGACTACGTACGACTACGTCCGCGTGGAAGTTGTTTATCGCTGTTCCCTAGGAAACCGAGAATTATTTCGGGATAAAAAGTACCCTACGTCATTCCCCGGGATTCCAGCTATTTTGATACGAAGTTTTAACAAAATCGGTGAAGTAGTTTAGCTGTGAAAGCGTAACGAACAAACAAAGTTGCATAGTATACTGTGCCCTTAGTATTATGTATGTATAAACCTAAAGTCTAGTATGGCACTACACTGTTAAATGTAACATTGTGCAGTGAATTATGTTTCTGAAGTAAAATGGATTGCATACATCACAATTTCGGAAGATTATGAGAAAGTGCCCAAGTAAAATTTTGCCACAAGTTCTATAAATTTTTCCTACTAATTCTGCTTCATCTCCTGTTCATAATTATTAAACGAGACTAATTAACTAATATTTCATTTAGGTACCTTTCAAACCTCACCTTCAATATCTCATATCTCTACGTACCTATGTTTATCATCAAAAAAACCCACCAAATCTCCAATAATGTCCCCACCCCAATAATGACCCAGTCTCCCTATCCTAAGCCAGAGCATAGTTTGTATGTTTCTCGAATAGCGTTGTCGACACACAAAGACTGTTACCAGTTTGACCTAAATCTTCTATATGATGCTGAGGAGACGATATAACTTAAATTAGTGGCGTCATTGTGATGACAAAAATCAGCTGTACACCGAGAGGATTACATTTAGTTTTTTATAAAAAAATATACCTACAAACTCTTCAACAAAAACAACTGCGAAATAAATAAATATAACATAATATGTTTATTTATTTTGCAGTTGTTTTTGTTGAAGAGTTTGTATATTGTCTTGTCTTTGTGTTGCTTAAATGTCGCTGCTTAAACAGTCGCTGCTTAAATGCAAAAGAGCCACAAAACAAAAAAAAGATACACTTTGATTTAAAACTTAAAGTATATAGCATTCCGAATTTAAATGCAACACAAACACATTTTGATTTGTGCCTCTTTTCCATTTAAGCAACCATATTCAGACTTCTGTCCGCAAAAAGTACACAAAATATCTTGAAAATGTTTGATTTTGCGGAGGATAAAAGTCGAGAGATGTACCTTGAGTTCTGTCAGTATTAATATAACCATGGCTCTATTTAAAAGTATATAAGTACTATACATACCTTCCTGTGGATGTCGTAAGAGACGGCTAAGGGAATAAAGGCGTATAGTTCTGTTAGGCGATGGGCTTGCAACCTGTCACTAATACACTAATAAACATCTTAGTCTAAAAGTGCAAAATGTGGTTACAGAATTGTTAACAAATTATTGGAGTTGTTGGTAATTCTGTAGCTCTGCCTACCCCACTCTGGGAATAAAGGCGTGAGTTTATGTATGTATGTATGTAAGTACTATAAGTTATGTAGTACTCGACTGAGATTGTAAGCGGTAAAAACAATATAGTTTTTGAGCTGTTATCGTAGTCAACTCTTATTAGCTCTAGCTGTTAGTTCTTAATTACTTAACAGTAATGGTGGCTGAGTTAAGAACAACACCATATCAGGTTAAAACGATTTGGATTTTATCGCCTAGAATATAAGCGCTGTTCGATGCTTCTTAAATACAGCAGTCAGCTACAAACATTATTCATAAACGAGCAATACCTACAGTGGGAAACACCTTACAATTCCGAATAACTTTTTTCCGAATGTTCATTTGTCCGAATTTTATTTTTCCCAAAAGCTATGTTACGCTGGAGCTATTTTAGATTATATAATTTGATTTTCTTACGTACGGTTAGGTTAGGTTAGGAATTTGAAATTATGTAGTGTACCCAACTTTATTGTGACATTTGAATTTGACAGAAAGATATAATACTTTTACTAAAATAGGTTTATAGTGCGTTTATGCATAAAGGGGTTTTTACAGCAGTTTTTATCCAAACTGAACTAGCTGTCTCGCTCACGGTATGCCATGAATATTTGAAAATGTGATATCATGATTACTTTGGAAAAACCTCGTATCTCATATTTTGTTACGTGCAATTTTAAACTTAAAAGCGAGGAGAATTAAGTTCAAACTCATACATCTGGAAATATCAGATAAGAGTGTTCTCTAAAGTAGTAACGATACTTCCCCATTCTTGCGAACCGCTCGCGCGAGTTATTGGATCTCGCCAACAAACACGCCGACAAGTTAAATTATTTACCATTCGACAGTTTCTCTTTATTGTTCGCAAATTGCTGGGGGTTTTGGGAATTTTCGCGGAAAGCGGAAGAAACGCTGGTTCGGTTGATCAATTTTTAAGCGGCTAGAGGATTGTTATTTGAAGGCCACCGATTTTTTACAATTGAACGTAACCTCTCTCGCCCAAACGTTTGTTGGATGAGATCTCTTTAAGGGATAAGATCGCCTTTCGTCATTCGTATTCTCTAAATAATGTATTTTAATCTCTATGTTTTGTACATTAAAGTGTTTATAATCATGACATACATAGAATTTTATAAACTTCTAGGACTATTATTAATTGTTTTAGTCCATCTTGCTTCGGTATCTTCTTGCTTAGTGACACTGTGCCACATAAACTGCGCGCTCAAAAATATGTGACACACTCTTATAAGTACCTGTAGCAAAAAAAAAGTGTCCGATATTTTTGAGCTTGCTGGTGACTGTACAAAGGTCATGTTTATATTGATAGGCGTTGTTTTCTTAAAACTACGCTATTTCTTAAAATGGTCATTATATTCTAAGTGTCACACATCAACTATATGATCACGATATCAAAGCAAGGCATAGAATATAAGTTATTTCCTTTTGATATGCGAAGAAAGTTAAAGTTATCCGTCAGATACTCTGAAGAATCTCGGATGATCGGCAAATCAGGCCTAAAGAGATAACTACTCAAGGAATTCTTTTACGGATATTCCTTGGGGATTTGTCCCACTTTCCGGGAGGAAAAGTAGACCCTGTCACTCTTCTTACCTATTAGGTCCTTACCTATGAAATTGGCGTTTTATATGGAGAATTTTATGAGAACTGTGGTTTTCATACATTTAATTTTGTGGATTATTTAGTAACGCCAAATGCAAACCAAACCAAAATTATGTCAGGAATATTGGACACTTCTAAGCTATATTAGACAGACATATCTTAATTACTTAAAAATAGTTAGCTTCATAAAACTCTACGTAATTGAAACACTTGAACTCGCAGCACATGAAAAGATTTGAGTTCACACTTTAATGTTAAACATTGAGTAATAAATTGAACCATGTTATTTGTAACTCAAAACTTTTTATGATAGTGTATTAATAAAACTTTACAATAATTTAGAAGTTAACATAGAAATGAATTAATTCCGTACGAAATAAAACCCGTAAAAAAAACGCCAATTTCATACGCCACCCAATTTTTCACCCAATTTTTGTGCAAAGTAGGTACTTTGATATGGAACAATGACAATCAAACAAAATGACCTTTCCTGTTTATTCGACGAAGCGCTGGCCTAGTTGGTAGTGACCCTGCCTACGAAGCTAGTGGTCCTAGGTTCAAATCCCGGTGGGCAGATATTTGTGTGATGAGCGCGAATATTTGTTCCTGATCCTGGATGTTTTCTATTTATGTATATATTTCTTTTAAGTATTTATATCGTTGTCTAGTACCCATATCAATTCAATTGGTCTGACATTGTCCCCCTGATATTCATTTATTTACATGTTTATTTACACAGTCAAAATGTTTAACGATTTTTTTGTACATATTTTACAATGTATGCGTTGCGATACCAGATCATTTGGACTAAAAAAGGAAGTGGTACTCCATTTGTATGTACCTATGTATGTTACTCGAAAAAAGTACCACTATGTCCGGGTTTTAAACTATCTCTGAACTAAATTTCACTTTGATATCTCAAGCGTTGAGTAATTAAGACGGAACTAAGAAACAAACACATTCACATCTAAATCATTAATAGGTATAAGGAAGAAATAATATAAAAACAAGCACAAGAATCCCTTGTTATCGCACGCTCCAAATGCCGTCATACGTCTAAAACATTTATACGTAACATTACGCACGTGGGAAGAAAATATGAGCATAATGAATAAGTAAATCTCTCTGATAATAGAAACGTCATAGAATATTAACGCCCCGGAATCGTTACACGTTCCGGGTAAAAATATCGAGATAAATAAATTATTTCGAGGAAATTTTCCATCGTGTTTTCTGAGAATTCCAAGCTTCGTGCGGCCTAAAATTTCTGTTGGGCTGAAAATACATCCGGAGGCATTATTAATGATATTTTTTTTACAAGTTTTAAGAAAGATTTATTATAAATTAATTAACAGGGGCTGAGCCGTAGATCTATTGTTTTAGTACCGAATCCCAATATACGTGATCACTGTGTTCTTATACAATGCAGAAAAACTCACGATCGCAGATTTCATCATCATGTGAACGTTGAGGCGATCCAGCTCCTTGACAACGAAGACAGTGAGAAGACTTAAAAAACAACACCTTTTGACCTCATTTAGTGAATCGAATATAGTGAAAAAAAGTGCACTGACTAGTGCTTCGTATAAAGAACACAAGAGCAAAGTGTCATTAATAGAGACAGTAAGAAAAGTGTTAATGAACACCTTTTTATTTACAAACCAATGTTAAGTGATTCTGTGACGACGAGGTCGACGGTGGACACGCTTACACAGAAACTGCAAATTCTTAACTTAGTTACAGTTAAGGGTATAAGAAAATTACTTATTAGCACTTTAGGCTAGATTACATACATACATAAACTCACGCCTTTATTCCCAGAGTGGGGTAGGCAGAGCTACAGAATTTCCAACAACTATTATTTTTTTTGATAATTTTGTAACCACATTTTGCACACTTAGGCGAAGATGTTCACCCAGTGTATTAGTGACAGGTTGCAAGCCCATCGCCTAACAGTACTACACGCCTTTATGACCTTAGTTGGCTTTTACGACATCCACGGAAAGATACGGAGTGGCACTATTCTCATCCGGCTACCACACAGGGGTTAGATTTACACAAAAAAACATGTTAATAGGATGGATTCTGACACATCATAAATTTTCACTTGTTCCCCTGCATGTCCTCATTAACCGGCCAGTTTTAAAACTTCAAAAAGCCAACCTAAATGAGTTTTTAATCCCCGGCCGGCGCAGCCGCAGGGGCAGATTAGGTAACGGCTGGCTGCTTGCCTAAACCTAGGCTTAAATCTAGACAAACTAATCAGACTAATCTAATAATGCGCTTGCGAAGAGGAATACGAAAACCGAGAAGCAGTGAGAAATTACTTGATAAATCTGATTTACATTGGTCCGGCAAAAGCATGCCAGTTGAAATACATTGACGAGTTGGTTTTCACGTTTGAGGCGAGAGCTATTGTAATGACGCAATGTACCTACTTCTAATGGCATGCCTTGTTTATAGCGTACGATTTGCCACACGTTTTTTCATGGTACGGGGAAGGCGAATACACAGGCCACCTGATGGTAAGCGGGATCTGTGAACCATAGACATTTCAAATTTCAATCTCAAGATTAAAATCTCAAGACTGCAAATGCGTTGCCAAATTTGAGGACTGAAATATAATGCCTCTGAACACAATGCGAACACTGTTGCTTGATGGTAGAATAAAGGATAAGATGGAAAGTGAAGTGACATGTTAAGAAAATGTAATATATATTTTGTAGACCCTCTCATTACTTTAATTAAAACATCATAGCCTAATTCACTTCCATAACCAAAACAAATCTAACATGTTAAGATGTACAAAGCCGTTTAGGATGCAGAGCGTGTCAAATAAATAGACATACATAATTTCACTCGAAAAACATAACCATCCTTCTGGCGGAGTCGGATAAAATAGTAGTTTATGCGACTGGTGCATAATACTACACGAGTGTGGTTTTATGAAACGAGCCGAAAGGTGAGTTGCATAATAAGATCACGCGAATGGTTAGTGACTAACAATGTGTATGATAACTTTTCTACAATATGTGAGAAACCTGCATTTATGGTTGTCCTGTATCTAAAAGTACCTGTATCTTAACGTTTGATGTTAACATTAAAATACAGCCCCATATATGTTTCGTAATATAGACCATTTGCTTATTGCTTTTGAACATTTTTGTTTGCTTTTGTGTTTTTTTTATGGCTTAGAGATGACAAACGAGCACACAGGCCACCTGATGGTAAGTGGAAACTGTGACCCATAGACATTCACATTCACAAAACTGCAGAGCAATCCTAAGACTGCAAATGCGTTGCCAACCCTGAGGACTAAGATAGAATGCCTCTATGTTAGTCATTTCACCGGCTGTCTTATCCCCAAACCGGAACACAACAATGCGAACACTACTGTTTGGCGGTAGGTTAATGGATAAGACGGTGGTAGCGATCCGGACGGAGCCTGCACAAGGTCCTACCGCCCGCGAAAATATTGTAGGGAAGTTTTGATTTGGATGTAGACAATAGTTATATATGGAACTGGTGCATGACGAGAGGCACGAGTATTTTAACACCTAATTATGCGTACAGTCGCAAACATAATTTTATCTACATGCATATCATAAGTTTTCTTCAATATGTGAGAAACCTTTATCTGCCCTGTATCTTAATGTACTTGTATCTTATTGTTCACATTATATAAGTAAATGAACATTAAGACGCAACTCCATCGATAACCGATACTTTAATAACATGTAACACTTCAACGTTAACATTAAAGTACACCCACAAATACTGGTTTCTTAATAGGCCTCTTAACATATTGTAGGTATGTTATGACATCACGCAACTATAGGTCATTAGTTTTGTACAAGCGCTTGAGAATTGGATCTACATATCACAAATAGGCTCGGAATTATATAACAATAAAGGCTAGAGTTCTGTCTGGGACGCGAGCTCGGAACGTTAGACACATTTACATAAACGGTTTGAAGATGTCTTAATTTGCACGTATATTATGCAAATTTTGCGACACATTTGTTTGTGAAATGTGTGAAATTTCTCTCATATTTATACCTGGGTCAGGTTTATGTTAATATCTTATTATTATTCATTAGTGTGCTGAAGTGCTAAGTAAAATACCTTCTATTGTTATTAGGAAATTCGGTTTCTATTCATCACGGTAAAACTAAAAACCATATCGTTTTTGAACTGTTATTGTATTGTCAACGTTTTGATAGCTTTTATGTACTTAACAGTAATGGCGCCCGAAGTAAAAACAATACGATAACCTAAAAAAGGCTATATGGTTTCATCTAGCAGAATTGAGTCTCTGAATCCCTGATATAAATATATTAATCATAATGTTTATGTTTATCACTACATAGTATGTCTGTCCCTATGTATGCATGGATCTTTAAAACTACGAAACGGATTTTGATACGGGTTTTATTAATAGATAGAGTAGTTCAAGAGGTAGGTTTTTATGTATAATAAACTCTGTTTTATGTACGGGTGTTACAGAAAACTGACATAATCCGAAGCTGAGCGAGGGCGGGTCGCTAGTAAAAGAAAAATACAAATAAATACGTAAACATCAATAAAAGCTTGTAATAATAAACATTAATTACAATAATCAATCAAATATACATAGTGGTAGTGAGGGAGTATAGTATGACCAACGCGAATGTTTGTTCCTGAGTCATATGTTTTATATAAGAATTTATATCGATATAAGAATTTATATCGAATTTATATCGTTCTAGTACCCATAGCACAAACCTAGAGCTTCGTTTGGGACTACGTTAATAAGTGTGACATTGTTCCCTGATATTTATTTATTTATATACAACTGAATCAGCTTGAAACAGGAAAAACATGCAAACTTGATTGGTTATACCAATCTTACATGCATCAAAGCTATTTTAAGGTAACTGTCTCCATTTAAAAAGGGTAGCCGGCATGTTGTTCTAAACGTTTGCGGAATTATACACGCCGTAACAGATCGACTTAAAAGGTAACTTGAAACTTCCATTCGACTGGCTTCCGAGAGGTAAATTACGTTGCCTCGTCTAAAGTAAGACGTTAGTTAATTAGATGACTTATTTGTTAGTAATAATATGTTAGAAATAGAGGTAAACGAGTGTTAGAGCAAGCTTTAAAGTGACGGGTTACTCAAACGCCTTTCCATACTAAAGTGCTTTGGGTAAATTTGTTTGAAGAATATTGTCCTTTTTTTTTCAGCGGCTACGTATGATTTTTACATAGTTATTTAAATAATTTATGGTGTTTAATAATATCGGAGCCGAGATATTTAAGATTTAAGTGTTCAGTTTTTGGTACACACAGCAACACATCTAGCTATACACTTCAGAAATCTGAAATATTGAGTGAAAGAGAGTCGCACTAGAATCAAATGTTGTTGACATAATACACATTTATACATCTCTTTCTTTTTCTCTCTGCTCCGTCTTTAATGGTTAGTTAGGTGTGATGTTGTGTGTACTAGAAGTACGCCTAGGTAAGAATATTTACGTAACACCTGGCCATAATGCGAGTTTTATCGCACGCTGCGCGCACGGTAAAACTCGCATTGTGGCCAGGTGAAGACGTAAAATTGTGTACTCATCACGGGCAGTAAAAAAGAAAGCCCTCTATCGCATATTTACAACCCTCGCCTACGGCTCGGGTCTCAAATACCTGCGATTTCGGGCTTTCTTTCTTTTACAGCCCTTGTTAAGTAATGTACTATTAATATCTCGGTTCCGATGCACTTAAGAGTATTACATTACTTAAAAAAACATGTTTATTTTGAATTATTCTATCATAATTTACCACTTTTACTAATGGCCGCTCACCTTGAAAATGTATGACTTTTACAAATGACCACACTTTTACCCAAACCCCTTTGTGCAAGATTTTATAGACTTAGTAAGGTTGAATTCACATACGGTCACGAGCGTTAATTTGGGACCCATTTCAAGGAAAATGTGCTTGAAGTCGTCAATGTCATTAGAGTTGTCTAGTACTTTGTAACTTTTAAGAAACTCAACCTTATTATTGTAGAATGTCAGATTGACTTTAGTCCTTGGACTAAATTTAATCTCGTGACTGTACCATTTTGCAAGTACTACGAGTATTAAAAACTGTTATTGCCATGGCAACGCTCATTATACAATTGTTTTCACGCTTCGGTTACGCTATATGTGGTATTCTGGTACCATTAACGATATCAATATTAGCGGTTGCGCGAGTAGAAAAAATCTTTTAACTATACCTACCAAATAAATAAGATTTACTTTCAAGTATACTTATCGGAATGTGTTACTGAAACTCCCAGTTGTTTCGGGAAAATGTTATCCTAGGGGAAATTCGCAAAAACTACAAACAATTTGCGAAACAACAAGTCAAGTACGCGTCGAATAAATTTCCAAGCTGTTGTGAATTATATTTCCTATTTCAACCGTTATTTTGTATCAACTCGAAACAAGACAAAAGGAGACTTTGAGGCGATTCTCGCACTTATGTTTTGAACATTTACCTATTGCGTTTCCTTTGTTTTGTTATTTAACTATGTCTATTGTGCTCGGTAAAAACATTTTTTTTTTTTTTTTTTTTTTTTTTTATGGCATAGTGATGACAAACAAGCACACAGGCCACCTGATGGTAAGTGGAAACTGTGACCCATAGACATTCGCATTCACAAGACTGCAGAGCAATCCTAAGTGTGCAAATGCGTTGCCAACCCTGAGGACTAAGATGGAATGCCTCTATGCTAGTCATTTCACCGGCTGTCTTATCCCCAAACCGGAACACAACAATGCGAACACTGCTGTTTGGCGGAAGGTTAATGGATAAGACGGTGGTAGCGATCCGGACGGACCCTGCACAAGGTCCTACCACCTGCAAAACTGCTTACACTACTGCTTTTGATATGTTATCGTATTGTCAACGTTACGAAAGCTCTTATTTAATTGACAGTAGCGGCGACCGAGTTTAAAACAACACAATAACATGTCCAAAGCAATATTGAGATTGTTCTAGACAAAATAAATAAATATCAGGGGACTATGTCACACCAATTGACCTTGTCCCAAACTAAGCTCTAGGCTTGTACAGTCACGTCTAATAATATGGATACAGTTAAACTTTCAAAAATATGGAAACACGACTCTACTGCAATTGAATAAAGTTGTATATATATTTCTGAAACGTTGTTAACTTTAATTATGAGTAAATAACCTTTTAGTTTATTTAAAATCAATGTTTTTAGCTCTTTTAAAATCAGATATTTGACAGCTAATTCCTTCAGGAAACTTTTCATTAGAATTTATTGTTATCGTCTTGCATTTTATTTAACGAATTATTGTATACATATTTATGATGCTGACCGTACCATGTGTATTACACAACGATAAAAATACTTAAGTAAAGAAATATATACCTAAATACATAGAAAACATCCATGACTCACGAACAAATATTCGCGCTCATCACACAAATATCTGTCCATACCGGGATTAGAACCTAGGACCGCTAGCTTCGTAGGCACTACAAACTAGGCCAGCCGTAAAAAAAAACTTTATAAAATCAATAAGGCAAAGGCCCTCTGCCAAGCCACTCGACCGGACCGCATCACGAACTAACAGTTTTCCTGATTATATTAATGGGTGCGTTCTGCCGTTCCAACCCAATAGGCATTATCTCTGGTAAAACTCCTGTAGCAACATCCACCTTATTACTAACCAACGAGGATTAAAACTGCTTTGGCTCGAGAATTGTAGATACTGTTTATTAGCTTAGAAGGAGAGCGTTCTGGGAGGAATTTCTGGAACGCTTCCGCTTATGGGAGTTTAAAAGGTTGGCGTTCTTGCCAATGGACGCCACTTTGGCAGTGGAAATGTGTTTACAGATTTAGGGTTATGAAGATTAGATATATGCATATTTGTATACTACTATATTCTGCCAAGATATTAATTCTCTTTTTTGTTAAATACCAGTAGATACAGTATAGCAACTGTGTAAATATAAGACACTAGCGACTTGCCCTCGCTTCGCTTCGGTTTATGAGAGTTTGCCCCGTACATAAAACAGAATTTATTATACATAGAAACCTTCCTTTTGAATCACTCTATCTATTGAAAAAATTTGCATCAGAATCCGTTGCGTAGTTTTAAAGATAAAAAAAAGCATAGGGATAGACAGACAGCAGGAAGCGACTTTGTTTTATACATGTCATGTGGTGATGATACAAAGATTTTAGGAACCATGTAATCGATTTTAGTGACCAGAAAAACTGCATACATAAAAATACCTAAACGCGTGCCTTCATTGCCAGAGCTACAGAATTACCAACGACTCTAAAAATTTGTTGATAATTCTGTAACCACATTGTGTACAATTAGGCTAAGATGTTTACTAGTGTACCTATTAGTGACAGGTTGCAAGCCTATCGCCTAACAGTACTACACAGCCTTCATTCCCTTAGTCGCCTCTTACGACATCCACGGAAAGATACGGACTGACACTACTCGTATAGGTACTAAAAAACAATTTTTTTAACTTGTTGGTAATTCTGTAGCTCTGCCTACCCTAATTTGGGAATAACGACATGAAGGTATGTATGTAGGTCGTATAAATTGGAAGTACAATAATATCAATTTTAGCATGAATTACGACACGTGTCGGATTAATCAATACTGCACACTGTTTACCTATAATTTGATTTAACGCAAGTATCTCAAGCAATTAATCTCACTTGAGATATCGACGAAAAGCCGATACGATTTCTATTAGTTTCCGACGGTTCTAGTCAAATTGATTAATGTTAATTTTAATGTAAATTGATTCATGAATTCCGGAGCTTAGGGTGTGGTGTTATCAATCATAGATCATAGATGTCGCCAGTTTGTTTGGTTAACGCTGATTGGTTGTTAAAGGATGCTTGTGATTGGTCGGAAATGAATGTGACATTTTGGTTTAAGTTCCCTTTTTTACTTGATAATAGTTTATCTGTTAGACTGTGTGTGTGTGTGTATGTCTGACTAAGTGTGTTTATATTAAAGAGTGTACTTTACATACATACTTACTATAATCTTAATTTGTATTGGGAACCGATGTTTGATTATTTTGATCACTGTCATTAAAATTTTAAAACTGTAATCTCAAGACGTCATTTCTATTTTTATGTATTATTCTCATTTGGTTGGCTCTGTTTTACAGGTAGCGAATGCCTTAAGGCTTTAAGTCCGTCGTTCATTTCGTGTTTTGTGTGTTGTGCAATTAAGGTTAATTCATAACTCTTGAGTTGTCTTGAGACGGGCGTCTCAAGTTCAGTTTATTATGACGACCGGCGGTCTATAGGTCTCAAGCCCTACTTACTCAGGTGGCCTAAAAACCTGTATGCCTTCTTCACGATATTAAAAATATCTGCAATATATTTCCAAATCCGAGATGCATTTGTGTCCCAATCAAGTGTGAACACAAACAGCTCACGTGAACATTGTTCTGGGCTCTAATCAACCCTGCACAAAAGCTTTGGCAGTCCGTCGTGTTTGCCACACAATGGCAGGCGGCAAAGAAAGGAGTTGGCGTTAACTGCTGCAATAGGGGAAGGGCTAAGAAATATCGGTACAGTCAGTAAATATCGATACAGCTATCGCGTCAAATATAAGTATGTGCACAATTTCGAGATTGTAATCTCAAGACCAACTTTCTATTTTTTATTAAATCTTTCTGAATGATAAAGAAGTACGTCCGTCGTTCTTATCTATTTTGTGTATTGCGCAATAAAGGTTAATTCGTCTTTTGACTAGCCTTGAAACGGGCATCTCAAGATCAGTTTTTTATGACGGCCGATCTATAGGTCTTAATATCTACTTACGAAGATGTTCTGAACGCTCGTATGCAAAAAAATAACAAAAAATTGTCACTAATATCTGCAATTTCTTTCCAAATTCTGTACATCTTTTAATAGGTAATATTCATGACTTTATTTTACAGTTTCAATAAAAGCTGATTCAAGTAACAAACAGTCGAGTTTTTTTTTTTTAATAGCTGTAAAAATAATCAAGGTTTGTTCCTATCAAAGTTCCTGCAAAACAGAACTTACCATGGAGTGTATATGACCGACGTGTTACGGTCACAAGCGTTAATTTGGGACCCATTTTAAGAAAAATATGCTTGAAGTCGTCGGTCATTAGAGATGACAAGTCATTTGTAGCTTTTAGGAAACTCAACCTTATTATTGTAGAATGTCAGATTGACTTTGGACCTAAAGTACATATCGAATCTCTGTGTATTGTTAGAAGTTTAAAATGCTTGTATCATCCGTAATTCACGGCCGATTTTAATTTTAATTTTACTCTCTGTGATCTCTTTTACGGTATTTTCATATTTTGTTAAAAAATGCGATTCAGAACATCCATATATATTTCCTATTCCTTTTCTCAAATAAATCGATAGATTCAGTAAAAGATCTGTCTTCTGTTCACTGTGCAGAGAATGGAAGAATATGGATACACATACGGGCGGAACTTCGTGCCCAGCGCCGAACAAAAAGGCGTTTGGAAAAAGGGAAACTTGGGAAGACTTGTTAATGATAATGTAGTCTCTTTGATTTTTAATTGACTTGGTCTATAGCAAGGTTAATTAAGTTATAAAGTAAGTTATAGTGATGTGAGACCACGCGGTTAGGTTGCCTTGGTTTGTGACTCTGTCAATAAAGTGGTCCCATGTTCGATTCCATGTGAGGGTAATTTACAAAAAAAAACTTTCGAGAAGGAAAAATAAAGCACAGGCATTAAAGCAAAATAAGTACAGCGGCGTACTTTTAAGGGATTTATTCCAGATAGGCTTGAAATAATGGTATAAGAAGTAGCCTGATGACAAAAAACAGATACCACAATTCTAATGTTTTAGTTACAAGCATAGTATCTGTCCCTGTGTTGTGTAAAGGATTATTTATATTCTGTCAATAAAAGATAATTTAACTAATAAATCTCAAGATTTTTCCCAAAATATAAATGTATTTTCAAACTTGAACTTATTAAAGGGTAGGGTAACCACGATTCGCAGACACAGCGAGGATTAAAGTTTGCTCTGAGCTGATTGCGCCGCTGTGGCGCTCTTTATTTGAACGATGCACTTCGCGGGCAGTAGGATGACCGCACTACAAGGAGTAGAGGGATAAGTCTCCGTTATTTTGACAGCCTTCTACGTGAAGGTGTTAATTGAAATGGGCGAAGATGTACTCTTTAATACATAACCTCTAGTTTCATCAACCGTGTTTTTATTATTAAAAACGTTTTTTTTTAAATGTATGTCTGTTTGTTGTTGGAGAGTAATATCCAACTAAAAACAACTGTTCTATTTGGTTATAACTAACTCAAGACAATTATATGATTAAAAACTGAAAACGGTATCACGGCACGTGATAATAGTAATATAGCAACCTTTATTTAAAGGACTTGCATCAGAATTGCACTTACCTCCAATGGACAGTCCATATAGTAAATAACACTTTCGTGGATACCTATGTGTATCGCTGTCGCTTACCTGAAACAAGAAAGTAACATTATTTCATATCTTTTAACGACAAATATAAAACATTTGACATTTTCTGATTCTTAGGTTCGCAAAATACCTTCTCATTCTAGGCCCATAGACTCTTAAACGCATGATAATCGCAGCTAAACGTCAATTGGCTACGACTATATGTAACACAGAATTAGCGCCCCTGGTAAGCTAATGTGCATAGGCAGCGGTAAATACTTTCCATTGCGTCGACCGTTTGGGCGTCAGCCTGAATCTGGCAATATTAAATGGTGGACTGTCCATGAACGCCCGAAATTATGGTCACCCTAAATAATAAGTATGTCCAGGTCGCATAGCTGACGCAGCGCACAGAAGTAGTTCGACGTCTTAGGAAACCCAACAAACACTTGATATTTTACCCGATGGATTATTGAGACTAGCTTCTCCCTTGGATGCGGTTGCCAGATATAAGGAAGATATTAGAATAGTGCCACTCCAAGTCTTCCCGTGGATGTCGTAAAAGCCGACTAAGGTAATGAAGGCGTGTAGTACTGTTAGGCGATGGGCTTGCAACCTGTCACTAATACACTGGTAAACATCTTCGCCTAAGTGTGCAAAATGTGGTTACAGAATTATCAAAAAGTTTTTAGACTTGTTGGAAATTCTGTAGCTCTGCCTACCCTACTCTGAAAATAAAGGCGTGAGTTTATGTATGTATGTATGTAAGAGGGCAAATTATGGCAATCTCAAGACTGCAGCCCCAAGACAGCATAGGTTACCATGCGGAGTAATATGAAGAAATGCCTCTATGTTAAAGGTTTTACTGCTGGCCTAGTATAGCTGCGTCACTTTTTGACACGTGTACTTATTTACGTGTCAGAAGGTGACGGATGCCTTATCTAAAATTTGTCACGCGATGGCCCCCTGGTTATCTTATTCCGATTTATCTTCAGAATACAATTCGAAGACTGCAAATGCGTTGCCAACCCTGTGGATTAAGATGGAATACCTCCATGCTAGATTTTTCACTGGAACAACTGCGAATGCTGTGTGGCTTTAGGTTGAAGGTTATGGATGGTGGTAGCGATCCGGACGGACCTACCAGCACGAAATAAATATAAGATAATAAGGCGGAATAAGGAAGCAAACTAAGAGTTTTATGATCAGTCATAACGACAGGAATGGTACTCGTTTGATTTCTGATTTATTAGATTTTTAATATAGTCGGTTAAGTACATCGGTCACGGCAAAAATCACGAACATGAAAAAAGCGTGCAAATTGATTAATTTTATATTAAAATAAAAAATTAAAAGCAACGGTTATTTGGAATTGATTTAAAACCTACATGTAACAGTATGTACTTACAAGTTCTAAAGTAAATGATTAAATAAAATACGACCATCGCGTCCCTGAGATATGGGACTCTTAAATTCATTGACAATTGACGAAAAAATTGAGCAACATATCTACGGAACAAAAAACAAACAATGATTGAATAAAAAAAAAACCAACGAATTCTGAATACTGAAGCTCAATAAGCCAGTTCAGATTCGAAACACTAAAATGGTTGAAATACTGATTTTTATAGCACTGGGTAACCGAAGAGAATTAGTGATAACGTTGCAAGCTAACACGGTGCACGTTGGCGTCATGCACTTATTAAATAACTTTAATCACGTGAAAACAGTTTATATAATGCACCTGATGATATCAGTGCACTCCATCGGGGAAAAGGCCTATAAAGCTTGTAAAAACTACGGGCAAACTATGCTGGAGTGTCACAATGTTTACTACCCTACTTCAAGAGTAAGGGTCCCAATAGACCTCCTTCTCTACCCCCACATGGTCCTCATAGGATTCAGGGAACAGACTGCCTCAAAAAGAAAGGAACCAGCTTGGAAGTGCGGAGGCTCTATGATCAGTGAAAGATGGATCTTAACCGCAGCACATTGTGCTGAAGACCCAACAGACGGACCAGCTGCTACTCTTAGAATTGGAACAGCTACCTTCGAATTTGATGAAGTTGAAGAGCTAGCACAAGAAAGGCATATAGCTGAGATCGTTGTGCATCCAGGCTATCATCCCCCTTCTAAATACAATGATATAGCGCTCATGAGAGCTGATATAGACTTCATTTTAAACAGAGATATAAGGATAGCCTGTCTGCCTGTGACTGGTGAAGTTCCTAATCTGAAATTGACTGCTATTGGATTTGGGACAACTGAATCTGGAGCTGCCCATGGTAGTCAGACGTTGATGAAAGTTGATGTTGATATAGTGGACAATTCCGTTTGCAATAAATCGATGAGGTACATGATAAAAAGAGGAATTCTGGCCGATGGAGTTACCTCCCAACAACTCTGCGCAGGGGATTATCTTCATGGGGGGAAGGATACATGCCAAGGAGATTCCGGTGGTCCTCTGCAGTATATGCCGGATAGAGTGGACTGTGTGGGGACTTTTCCCCTGCACACTGTGGTGGGAGTTACCAGTTTTGGGAGAGATTGTGGCAGGAAAATGGCGCCTGGTGTGTATACAAGGGTGTGGAAATACCTAGAGTGGATAGAGGGGATTGTTTGGCCTGGTTATTTAATCTGAAAGGTATCAGTGAGTGAGAAGACGAAGGACTAAGGAATTGTTTTAGTTGCAGTAAGAATACGTTTTAAGGTATATTTGTTTCGTATGAATCTTAATACCTTTTGTAAATAGATTAATAAAGAACTTGTTGTTATAGGACGCTTAGATAACGAAATGTTCATGTTATTTCAAATTCCTCTGAAATAACACTTCATATTGTAAACGTGAAACCTTCCGCAATGGAATTCCCTACTGTACGGCTTATTTAATGATTCCCCACTAGGGTTCGCAAAAGGATAACAGCCTAACCTGAAACAAAAGGTTTCATGAATAACATTTTGTCAACCCTAAAACCGCTTGGGATCGCGTAATTTGATTCTCAAACAGGAACGAAATTATTATTTTGTACAGAAGACGTCATTATACAAATAAATACTCGGCGTATAAACAAGAGAACAACGAAATCTTATTTTATGCGTTTATCTTTAATATCAGTTTTTTACGTGACATTATTCAAATGAAGTGCTATATATTTCATGACAATATTTATCATTACAATACTTTCATGTAATTGTCGTTGAGACGACAAAAACCAGAATTTCATTCCAAATTCCCTTCAAAATACTTGATCAAAGATCACAGAGAAACCCAAGCAGAGCCAGACAATATCAACGAACTTCGACGAGAACTTTTTTGAGCAAACCATCTTTGGGACATTATGGAAAAATAAGCCATTAAAGTTAAGATTAAGTTTAAAAGTCATCTTAATACACAAAAACACAATTTACAACTTACACGAAAATACGTAATATTCATTTAAACTTTGTCCGACGGTTTAGGAGACGGATTTTGGGCAATTGATGTACACACAGCGGTAACTACTGCTTCGGTGAGAATATGGCTGTGCGTAATTGGCGAGGTCGGTAGGATGGAAATTGCACTTTGTTACTACACGTGTTGGTTAGCGTTTATAGACTTACAATCATAAATAAAAAGTGAGACGGTAGTTATAAATCGATAAAACGAACCCTAACCCTGCCAGGATGCATTACGCTAACTAGCGTTTCTATTCGTTTCGTTTTGAAACCAATCGCGTCACTGATAGATCACGTGACTTTTCGTATCACATTATCTACCAGTGACGCGATTGGTTCAAAAACGATACGAATAGAAACGCTATTTAGCGTTCGCAAGGGCCTCAGGATTCCGCGAAATCGTCCACAAAAACGAATCATATAAATATTCTTTAACTTTAGAGTCTTCCTTTTGACATCATTTGATATGGGATGCCATAAAATAAAACGGATTTGGTTAGTGGTCTATTATAGACAAGATATAGGAGAAGTACACTGGATAGTACCCAAACGTAGGTATTCACCGGGTATATACAAATATTTTCAAAAAACCTTGTTACACACTTACACCAACCATAAACATTATCAATACCAAAATTAAATGGCTTAAATAAAGAAGTACCTATTGCAAACATGCTCATGTTAGATTCATTAGTATTCATTACCATTCCTTTTTTGTGTTTAATTTATACCCTCAAACCCTCAAACACATTTGAAGGCTTTTTGTCCGTAGTTTGCTAATTATTTGGCCGTGTGGTTGCCGGCAGAATAGAATAGTACCACTCCATACCTTCCTGTGGAAGTCGTAAGAGACGACTAAGGGATTAAAGGCTTGTAGTATTTTTAGGCGATGGGCTTGCAACCTGTCACTAATATACACATGATATACATCTTAGCCTGTTTGTGCAAAATGTGGTTACAGAATTAACAACTGGCTGTTAAAGTTGTTGGTAATTCTGTAGCTCTGCCTACCCCACTCTGGGATGAAGGCGTGACGGTATGTATGTATGTATGTTTGCTAATTATTTACATCTGAGTAAAGACAGGTTTAGAAATAGAAAAACGAGTATTAACATGAAACGTTCACGACCTCACTCACGTAGAATTGGAATCGCAACTCTCCCTATTCACTCAAATTGGGTATGGATTTTCGAAAACCTTTCTTAGTTGTCCTAGGGTATTCTAAATATATTATTTTTGTTCAGTACTTGTTTTGACCTTTTGTTAGATGTCTGAATAAACCTTTTTTCTTTCTTTCTTTCTTCGAATTTCTCTATAGGTCCAACGGTTTAGATTGTGCGTTGTCTTTCAGTCTGTCCGTCAGTCACAGAAAATACCCTACTAATATTATAAATGCGTAAGATTGATTGTTACTTGGTTACCCTGCACCTTACCTTGGATTAACACAAAGGCTAAATGCAGGAAAATTTAAAAGTTCCTGAGAGAATCACGATAATCGTAGTCGCGGGCAAAAGCTAGTATGAATACAAAAAAACATATAGAAGACCAAATCTAGTCACATCTTCACATATTTTTATAAATACAAACTTTTTTCCTGGAGTTTAATATCCCTAAATATCACTCACTCTTAAATATGCCATGATTGGGCACGGTGTCTGTACACCCATGGCGTCCCTCAAGTTAACAATCTAGTCCCCTTTTTATCGGGGACAATTTTGGGACCATTTTTTATAATTGCCAATCTGCCCCGGGCCCCGTCCGAGGTCGGCTCGATTAAGAAATTTCGTATATAATTAGCTTTTGAAAAACTGGGAGTCTGGAGAGTTGCAGAGCATGAGGTTTAAAGTTGGAAGGATTAACGAAGGAGTTCAAAGGAATTATAAACAAATATAGAGTTTAATTTGCTGTTTATGAACAAAACAAGACACGTCACGCCTATTTGGTGAGAACACCTTCCGAACCAGGGATTGTAACCGGTTACAAATAAACCGGTATTTATTTAGGTTAAACCGGTTAATAATTTAGGTTACGTTCGAACGAAATGATTTGGGAACGTTATTTCGAAGCGCTCCCTAACCGGTTACTCTGTGTTTCGATACGGGATGAATGACCGCTGTCGCGCGTCGAGGCGCTGCTGGTGGCTGCGCTATCAATCTAATACCATAGCAAACCAATCCTGCCTCCTTAAACGAGCGGTCATTCACCCCCCACACGGAGGAACCGCTCTCTAACCGGTAAATTGATTTCGTTCCCTGTTTACGCTCCGACATAGAGATACCGGTTAGAGCGGTTCTTGCGAGCGTAACCTTTATTATGGGTTAGGCTCTCAAAGTGCGGCTCTAACCGGTACGGAAAATAAACCGGTTTTCAATCCCTGTTCCGAACTACTTTTTTCAGAATATTCATTTGTCCGAATTTTCATTATTCCATAAGCTATGTTACGCTGGAGCTATTCAAGATTTGTTAGTTTGCGTTCGGAATTATGACTCTTTGGAATTATGTAGTGTAGTGATATTTGGTAGTGACCCTGTCTACGAGGCTTTTTGTCCCGGGTTCAAATCCTGGTAAAGGCAGATATTTGTGTGATGAACTCGAGTACTTTCTCTACATATATAACTAAGTTTATCGTTGTCTAATACCCATAATACAGTCACGAGATTTAACTTGGTACCCACCTTAGGTTCAAAGTCAATCTGACATTCTACAAAGACATTCTAGTTGAGTTTCGTAAAAGTTACCAATGACTTGACATCTAATGCCATCGACTTTAAGCATATTTTTCTTGAAATGGGTCCCAAATTAACGCTCCTGACCGTACAAGCCTGGAGCTTAGTTTCGGACTAAGTAGATTTGTGTGGTTTATATAACGTTCAAGATAATAAAAAAAAAAACTGGAAATAACCGACGTGCGTGCATCCGTGCATGACTCGATGTATGAATGTGGAAGTAACAAAGAGATTTGTCAGGATCGTAGCAGGTGGAAAGAAGTGATCTCTGCCTACCCCTGAGGGAAACATGCGTGATTTAATGTATGTATGTAAGTCCAAGATCGAAAGAGAAGGCGTGCATTGAAAAAAATATATGTTTTTTTTTATTAATTATTTAATTTAAAACATAAAAGACTTCCCTTATCATCGTTATGCCGACCGCGTATTCTTTAGAGACCTTAGCTGATATTATTAATCAAATTGAAAATTTAAAAAACCCCCGACTCTAAGCAGTCGGTAAAAAAACGTCTAAAAAGCAAAAAATAATAAGTATTGGCCCTATAAGTTTAATTATAGTAGGTATTAATATTTTGATTCAAGCGTCGCCACGTGTCGGGGACCGCTAAGTAGCTGGGGTATTTTATATTATTTCATTTACTTAGGCGGTCCTCCGATGTGATGAAAGACTTAGAGCAGGGAAGAAAGTAGGCAAATATTATTGCTGGGTAAGTAAACAACAGCTTACAGCGCGCTACCGAAGTTTCTAAAAGACCGATCAAGGTTAAGTCTTCAAAATATTATTATTATATCAATTACAATGTTGTTGTTGTTTACAATTAAGTTACCTTTGACAAAGTTACGATAGTACTTAAAGGTTCAAGCCCAGGGTTAAAATCTTTTATATGAGTTACCGAAAGCAATTCTTAGATGTCAATGTTTCATTTTAAATTATAAGAAAGGTTTGTTACTATTCATTTACATTTATAATTATTAATAAGCTCAGTTTTATGTAACTAAATAGTTATGGCTCTATGGCTGACCACGGGTGAGATCAAATTCAGCTAATTTGTGCTCACGCTCTTTCCACAAAGCATGTAATCATTAAAAATAATGGTTAAATGTAACGAAACAAATGATTTTGATTTGAAGTGACTATACTCCTGCGTGATTGTATGTATGTTTGTATGTTAAATAAAAAAAAATATTATCATTTTCAGCAAAAAAAACTCGCTTAAAAGTACCTTGTTTAAAGTACCTTTCCCATTTCTATCAGAACTAGAAATATGTAAGATTTTACGTGTTTCACTAAAGGAATTAATCAGTTCTTTGTGCAAAAGTTTTAAACATCTGAATAGAAGTTCCCACAAGAATGTTGGAGTTCCGCGGTAAACAGATTCCTGGGGGGCTATTATGATATAGCAATTCAGTTCAGTTTACGCTGAGAGATAAGGACAGAGCTATATAACTGCTATAGCTCTGTCCTTTACTCTCGCCGTAAAATCAACTGCATAGCTATGTCATAATACCCCCCCTGAACGTTGTTTTTTATTTTCAGTTCTTTGGATCGTCTGTGGATAAGTTTTAATATCATTTAAAGATTAATCTTAAGAAGTTAACAAAATTGTTAGGATTTAATATTTTAACTCTTCTCTTCTCTCTTTAAATCTTCTTTAAACTATGTATAGCATGGTAATTATAAGTAATTAAACTATATCAGTATCTAAGTAGTACAAAGTACCTAAATAAATTGAATATGAATTACGGTTTTTTCTACATAATGATATAATTTATCTTTTGCACATACATACCTTCACGCCTGTAACACATATCTTGTTCATATTTTGTGTTCAAATAATTATGATTAGCCTTCCGAGGTCTGATGGTTCCAGCGGAAGACCAGGGTAGTGATTCTCTAAACAACGACGGTCGGACGGACGGACGAGTGAATGTCCAAGCGGCGAGTTTATAGTCCCGTCAGTGCGAACAAAACATATTTTAGCGCGTTCATTTTCAATTTGACAGCATGGCTTCTGTCAGTGAGATCGAACATATAAGGCTGCCTAATTGAGAATGCACACGCTAAAATATGTTATGTTCGCTCTGAACGGACTACTTAAACTAGCCGCTGCGACATCGTTATTTCAACCGTCTTTTTAAGATAATCACACCCCAGTTTTTTTTTCATTCGTACTTTAAGTGACCAGGACATCATAAATCAATAGCCATTCCAAGCATATCAAACATGGCCGAACGCAAATCAATGCTATTGATTACCTTGATTACATTTTCACGTTTTGATTTAGGTTGTTAATTAATGAAAGAAATTCGATACGCTGCCGTAATCAAACTGAGTCTGGATGACGAGCAAAGCAAGGCTAATACTGCATGTCATAACGGCTAATTTAACCCCTGATTCATAGGTAATAAAGGCGTGTAGTATTGTCAGGCGATGGGCTTGCAACCTGTCACTAATACACTGTTAAACATCTTCGCCTAAGTGTGCAAAATGTGGTTACAGAATTATCAACAAGTTTTTATAGTTGTTGGAAATTCTGTAGCTCTGCCTACCTCGCTCTGGGAATAAAGGCGTGAGTTTATGTATGTATGTGTACATGGAGAGGTTATGTGTTTGAATTTGTGTGTGTGTCCGTGCGTCTGGCATCGGTTAGGGCCTACACAACTCAATCAGTCAATAATTACACAACAATATTTCGAAGGTCATGTGTCTATCTTTTTACTTTACCATCAGCTATCAGATGTTTTTATCAAATTGAGTGGTGGGGCGCGTCTTCGTGGATTGTATATACTATACTGCAATTCAGCCATTTAGTTATAGGATCTTGTTAAAAAGGATGTTCTTTAAGTAAAGATGTTTTTTGTGCCATGGAGTTGGCAAAAGAGCACACAGGCCACCTCATCGTATGGGACCTGTGACCCATAGACATTTGCATTCTCAAGACTGTAATTATAAGACCACAATAATTGGGATTGTTTATATTTTTACAATTAGGTACTCCTATTCGAAAACCATTTCGAGGAATAGGGTTTTAAAGCCGTTCTGCATTATTAAGTTTTTGAAATATTTATTTAATATTGGATATTTTGGCAAAAGTATATTTAACCTTTGTTTGACTTTCGTTTTGGCTTGAAGCCCTCCTAGGTGTATCTTACGGGTTAGGTTAGTACTTAAAAGGTGAAAGGTAGTAAGTACGTAACAGTTATTTATTAAAGCAGTAGTTAAACGAGATATAATATGGTACCAACCGTACCGAAACAAAATTTTCGATTTTGTTTTGTATTCTACCGTCTAAACGGTAATTATTTCGTCTTTTGTGTAAATATAGTGCAAATAAAACCAGTCTGTGTGAGTCTGGGTAACGGAACCTTGGATGCGAAAGCTCGACTTGCACTTCATTCGCAATTATTACTTTTAATATGACTATGGCAAAAAATAAAACTAGTTAATGAGCAAATTTTGAAAACCGAATCCATGTCGTTTTAATGAGCAATCCCGCAACATTTTTAAATCTGTTCAAGCACAAAGTTTCCTTTGACAAGCCCCAACGCCCAATAAAGATAGAAAATTCCAAAGTGTCGAACAGTTTGAAATTAAACTTTTTCAATCATCCCTCGGATTGTCCGGGCAAATCCATTTTGTGAGGGTTTTAAATGGATAGCCGTTTTAAAAATAGGTTGCCTATCGAGCCGGCTTGGATAGAGGTTAGGTATTAACTACGTGTGTTTGTGTCCTGAGTAACATAGCAACTGTGAGTGTGTGGCGACTAAATAAGTAGTCAGTGGTGGAATATGTAGTAGATTGTTAACCAAGGAATAAATAAATAAATAAATAAATATCAGGGGACAATGTCACACCAATTGACCTAGTCCCAAACTAAGCTCTAGGCTTGTACTATGGGTACTAGACAACGATATAAATACTTACATAGAGAAATATATATACTTAAATACATAGAAAACATCCATGACTCGGGAACAAATATTTGCGCTCATCACACAAACATCTGCCCTTACCGGGATTTGAACCCAGGACCTCTAGCTTCGTAGGCAGGGTCACTACCAACTAGGCTATCGTGTTGTGTGTGAATGACAGTAATCAATTGCAGCTCGAGCTGCACGAGCGGCAGCGAGTGCGCCTATAGTTCGAGGGTGCAATTGATACTTCACCCGAGTTATACACTCTAACTTTTCATTTCAATTATGAGGAAAGTAAAAAAAAAGTTATTGGGAGACGTCCTTGCTGTTTCGTGTGCGCCGCACCGCCTGCGATCTAAGTTGCGCTACTCACCTCCTAATTACCGCTGCGCTCCTGGTACTTTATTTGAACATGCAATTACTTTTCTTCCTTAGGGTGGACATTGTATCACTTTCAACCCGCTTCTAAGATAAACAATGGCCTACTTTCAGAGTATGACACATTACAATAATAATATCTTATTTCGCCATGTCGGACTGAGATAATAAAATGTGTGGGGACATACATATATATACCTTAACGCCTATGTAACGCCATGTACACCAGTCTAAACATACATAACTTTAACTTTCTCTCAATCAACCTCTTTTAAAATTGTACAATAATATAATTAGTTATTGGCGTCATAATCTGTTTTGACCAGAGAAAACATAAACAATACGTACTCATAACGTTATTAACTTTATTTCAACGGTTAGCTGGAAGATTCTTCATATTTCTTACACAATAAAAAATACATACATACACACATCACGCAAAAAACATATTAACAACGTCTTCCTTCTCAAGGGGTCCAAAACGCCCCATATTACTTCTTCATACTGTAATATCTGGAAAAATTCACCTCCATGCATTTTTCACTAGCATTTTCCATCGCCATTTTTAAAATGAAGCTAGTTCTATCAAATCTCGGGAGCGTTTTTGCGGCAACGTCTGAGGTAAAAGGGATTCTCTGACTTGACACTTCATTCTATTTTATTGTGAACGAAAAACTTAGATCGTGTTATGTCCATTTAAAGAAAACTACTTTTAAAACGGCATCCATGTTTGTGTAAAGTTTAAGCTTCCATTTTTTAAACGGAATTTTTAACGTTATGAAATTTATACAACTTTGTATAAGATTTGAAGACGTTCGCTTTATCAGTAGCAATCTAGCAATGTACAAGTCGCAAAACATTCTAAGAAGATTGAAAATGTTATCAAGACATTGATAATGTCTTATTTCCACACAAAAGTTAAGAATATTCTTAGAAGTTATTGAGACTTTCCCATCAGAAATATTCACAATTTTTAATTTAAATAATAAAATCACATAACAAACTTAAAATCGGATAAATAAAGTTATCAAGTTTGACGACGCGCTGGCCTAGTCGGTAGTGACCCTGCCTATGAAGCTAGCGATCCTGGGTTCAAATCCCGGTAAGGGCAGATATTAGTGTGATGAGCGCGAATGTTTGTTCCTGAGTCATGGATGTGTTTTATATATTTAAGTATATGTATCTATATAAGTATTTATATCGTTGTCTAGTACCCATAATACAAGCCTTGAGCTTAGTTTGGGACTAGGTCAATTGGTGTGACATTGTCCCCTGATATTTATTTTTTATTTATTTATTTAAAGTTCAAATCTGCTTAACCTTTCTCTATGAAACAAACAATGCTCATGTTATTTTAAAACCGGGTTTACAAGACCCAGCTTAAGCCAACTAACACTAAGTGAAGTGACTTTGAACCCTTACCCAGTATATGTTTATGTAGAAGTTGTGAGTCGAGACAAACTTACACCTTAATAATATGCAGAATTCAGACCAGATTTAATTGCAGCATAATTTCCATAATTGTCGGAGACAAACCAAGTTACTACCCTTCAAACTAACTCAATAACTTAATTCCTCATTAACACATCACCGCCCATCCACGTTAGCTGTAGGAACTGCGACGCACCGGGTGCGTCACGGGCCGTGAATGCGTGCTATTCACTAATTAAGTTATCTAACTGTAACTGTAGTTAACTGTAATTAGAAATGGTAAATACGTCGCCTCCCAATTATATAGTTCACCTGTCGCACAATCATTAATACAATTGTGGCAAGGAGTAGAAAAGATGGCGGAGATGACGTGTGGTCTTGTTCTTTAAGGGTCATACGGCCACGAGCGTTAATTTGGGACCCATTTCAAGAAAAATATGCTTGATGTCGTCAATGTCATTAGAGATGTCAAGTCATTTGTAACTTTTAAGAAACTCAACCTTATTGTTGTAGAATGTCAGATTGACTTTGGACCTAAGGTGGGTACCAAATTAGATCTCGTGACTGTACAAATATCCATACAAATTACTTTGAATTAAAACAATGTTTTGAGGACGATTTTTGTTGATTTATAACTATTTTAATTAATATTTAGGAGATGGTTAATGATCGTACAGTCTTCCATTTGTTGTAAAAGTAACGCATAAATAACACAAGTGAACGCAAGAAAGTTTAAGTCAATCAATACACTTAAAACTTTTCTATGACTTGCTGACTGACTAACAGACACACACAACTTGTTAAAATTTGGGGGGAATATTTCTTGGGTACCCTAAAGGACCCTTAGAAGGGATTTTTGAAAATCAACCACCAACAAACAACAAATTTCAATTTTCAAAACAAATATCTGTTTGATTATTTTGGTCGACTGGTAGAGAATGCCATTTTTTAGGCATTAAGTCCGCCATTTGTTCTTATTTCTGTGCAATAAAGATTAAATAAATAATAAATAATAAATAACCTGAACAAATAGGAGACGTATGGAACTTATTCCACACGCTCGAAGAGGCGTTCTTTAGGCCTAGCGTAACGGACCTAGTAATGATGCACACTTGATTCTTATTTTACAGAAGATAAGGGTTATTCATTTGTTTTGCAACAATCAATTTCGGACCGTATGAAATTTTAATTACGAGTACATACATACATACATTAAATCACGCCTGTTTCCCAGAGGGGTAGGCAGAGACCACTTATTTCCACTTGCTACGATCTTGACAAATTTCTAATTACGAGTGAAGTATCCATTTACTTTTTTTCCCTTGAATCTGCAGAAACCCGTTAAGTGATCTCCACAGTGGTATCTGCCCCATGTTTTGCGGCATTCACGAAATTAGCATATATTATTAGACCAAAGGCTTTGTTGTTCTAAGGTTTAACCAAACACGCTGCCAGGGTGTTAGACGAACGCGTGTCAAACGCGAGGGAAGTGTATCAATCAATCAATCAATTTTATTTGTAAATCAGGTAACAAAGAAGACCATTAGGTACCTACACATATTTATAATGGACTTCGTCCGCGTAGATTTCGATTGTCGTTATTCCCTCTGGAACTTAAATTTTACGGGATGAAATGTAGCCTATGTGTCAATTCAGGGTATAAGCTATCTCCATTTCTAATTTCATCCAAATCCGTTCAGCCGTTGCAGCGTGAAGAAGTAACAAACAAACACACACACACACTAACTTTCGCATTTATACTAAAAAATCACTATTGCTTTACGATTCCATTTTTACTGGTGTATTTATTTGTGAGCGCGGTAAAGGTAAATATCTGAATGTTTACAAAAACGTCGCTTTATTTGTGACGAACAGGCAAATACAGACATGGCAAAATTAAACCGTTTCCTAAAAAAAAAACATACCAACGGAACTAAGCTCTAGGCTTTTATTATGTGCACTAGACAATAGATAAAAAAAAAAGATAAATGACATTTATTCAGTAAGTAGGCCGTACGGGCACTTTTACACGTCAAGAATCTACCAGCGCTTCCCAAGAGGAGACACTGCTGAGAAGAAACGCCGCAAGAAACTCAGCAGTCAGTAATTTTTTAAACATAGTACAATGGTACTATCTAGCATTATATAAAGCAAAAAATATTAAATTCAATATAATATCAAATAACATGCGTAGATCAGCAGGAAAACATGCCAAAAATCTTACGTGAGAGATAAAGGAAGAAAAAGGAAAAAAAAACTAAAACCCACCTACTCATATTTGTTTATAACTTATAACACAGTGCAAGTTGACCACATAAAAGTTTCGATATGTTTTCCTACATCAACGGTGTCCCCTAGACAAGATAAAGCTGCAATTGATCAAATTACTATTGACTATGTTTCGGGTTTAGACCATGCATTTTTGTCTGTTAGATAGCCCTCGACCCTGTAGACATTAACGACTTTTTCAAGTAATTGTTAAGTGCTGGAAAGGGTAACTTTAAAACTACGTCAGGTAATTTATTATAGAAATGAATGCATTGACCAACAAATGATTTATATACTTTACGGACTTTAGAGAAATACATACTTAAATACATAGTAAACATGCAAGAAACACACATAATACCCATACTGGGAATCGAACCCAGGACTGCTAGCTTCGTAAGCTTCACTACCACTAGGCTAAAAGCGTCTACAAAGCCCATAGTGCCTTGCTTTGGACATTGGCAGTAAATACGCAATTTTGCTCTAAAATGCGATATCGTGGCGTCTCGTACCGCATAAGCTGTGCAATTAAGCACACTCATTAAAACTATGATTATACGTTCCACTATAATATGGTAATCAATTTATAGTAGGGTTGTCACTAATAAAATTAATGAATATTGAGATCTATCTCACTGAAATTGACCAACCAGCGATCCACCAATATATCGTTATATCATATCCGCCAAGTAGCATTCAAATTGTTGTGTTGATAGTTTTTTTTTTTTATACTAGCGACCCGCCCTCACTTCGCTTCGGTTTATGTGAGTATGATATATAGCCTATAGCCTTCCTCGATAAATGGGCTATCAAAAACTGAAATAAATTTCAAATCGGATCAGAAGTTCCTGAGATTAGCGCGTTCAAGCAAACAAACAAACAAACAAACTCTTCAGCTTTATAATATTAGTGTAGAAGTATAGATTTTATGGACAAAGAACATAAATGACGAACTTAGCGAAGTCAATTAAAATGACGTACAGAAACTACCAGGTACCAAAAGTACTAAATAAATTAAAAAATCTAAAGGTCATTCCGGTCAATATTCCGTAAAATTGTCAATATGTTTAGTTTCTTTTTTGTGTTTTTGTGTTAAGCGTCTATAATAACTACACTTACATTATAAAGAGGAAAGATTTGATTGTTTGATTGCAACTTACTGGACCAATTTGAAAAAAAAAACCATTAGAACTATACATTTTCTGCGCGGGCGGGTGTCGCGGGCAACAGCTATTTATGAATACTTTGATATTGCTGTAACTGACAACCCTATTTCAAATCCCTCTAATACTCGAACGCCATTGGTCGACGATACTTTAAGCGTACCAGCGCTCGCGCATTGAATCTATTGTTTAGTGAAACGCCACCTTAATCACGAGGATTCGAGGATTAGGGTGCAGTTCCACAAACAATAGGATAGTATTGAATTACATTCAGTGCGTCATATGGTTTCAATGTTATTGTAACTATGAAAATAAAAATATTAACACATAGAATTTAGTATCTTTCCGTGGATGTCGCAAAAGCCAAAGAAAGGTGTGTAGTTCAATCAGAATGGTTCTTTAGCTAGGTTTCATGGATTTATTTAATTTTGTAAAATAAATAATCAAATATAAAACTAAAATACGAGTGCCGCCGGCAGCGGGGCAAGGCTCAAGCTGCAGGTGGTTAGGGCTGCAGAGAGAAAAACCTCCTCACGATGCGTGCCGTGTCCAGGAGTACTGCCTTTTGTATCTGGCACTTGATACAGCCATCTAGCGAGATTTCCTTGAGGTGTTGATCGAGACTCTTCGCTATGAAACCATTTGCCGCACCAAAAAAAAGTAGATTGTTAACTGTTATTTGTGTAGCATTTAAAGTGTTGTTAAGTTGCGCTACGCCTCCTAATTACCGCTGCGCTCCTGGTACTTTATTTTAACATGCCATTACTTTTCTTCCCTAGGTCACTTTTAACCCGCTTTTAAGATGCCCGTGTGGTTGCCGGGTTAGAATAGCGCCACTCCATATCTTCCCGTGGTTGTCGTAAGAGACGGCTAAGGGAATAAAGGCGTATAGTACTGTTAGGCGATGGGCTTGCAACCTGTCACTAATACACTGGTAAACATCTTAGCCTAAAAGTGCAAAATGTGGTTACAGAATTATTAACAAGTTTTTAGAGTTGTTGGTAACTCTGTAGCTCTGCCTACCCCACTCTGGGAATAAAGGCGTGAGTTTATGTATGTACTATCAGCCCAATGGAACCCTGAACCACCATAGAACGATGTCACAGTGACATTATAAAACAATTTGTTTGACACTTCTTATGACTTGAATCATAACGTCTCTGTGACACAGTTCTATGGTGGGTCAAGGTATCCATAGTATGTTAAGATAATTAATGACCTACTTTCAGAGTATGAAACATGAAAAAATTAACAAATTAATTTCAACGATATTTTTCACATCAATATCGCTCCGCAAAACCGTTGGATTGAGAGATAGAAGTAATCCGTCGATATATTATGGGATTACCTTTTAGTGCGCATTATATTCGCACTGCCAATCGGAGCTGCTATTCAATTAAAATCATTGCAGTGTGGTACACTGGCGAGCAAAGAAAAATGTCTACCATTTATTTTTCATTTAAATTGTTAGGTGTTAAAAAAGAGAAGAGAGTAACTTCTAAATACTGAACGATATTTTCGATATTTTTTTAATGTTTTGGCGCTGTCTGAACTGTCTCAAAAGACCCATAAATTACCTGTTCGTAGTAAATTATTGTGTTTTCTACCACTTCCAAAGTTAGGAGGCTTAATTAAATATTGTAGTGGAAAATTTTAGGAAAAAGTGAATATCTTTTAGGCATTGTAAAAATTGTAGACGGCTATTTATTCTCGTCTAACCAGGTTAAGTTGTAACAAAAAACCTTTTAACGAAAGCAATTTCTTGTAGATATTTTTTTAATTTTCTCTGGCGTAGCTTCAATTATAATAAAATTACTGTTTATACCTTAAAAGGTACCTAATTGTAGATGAGAATTTTGTTTAACAGCAAAGACAATGTAGCGGCACGCACCCTATAAAAACTCGACTGTGATTATTTACCTAAATTATAACTGTTTCTGATGCTGTATATCAGAGACATAAAACGCCTAGTGCCTACCTTTAAATAAGCAGTTTTGATGGGACCCCATTGGAATATCAACAAACATTTCATCGAATGTGTCATTTAACCGAATTTCATTTCACCGAAAGCTAATTTCTGCTGGAACCTTATAGTTTTCAGGTTATCTTAAGCATTACCTAGGTTAGGTTAGGTAGGACTTGTTACCATAAAAACAAAGCTCCTCAGGAGGTCAATGAAATTAAAATCCGACGAAGTGAAACTTTCTATGAAGTTACTTTCGATATTCCAAGGGTTAATGAGTTTTAACATTGACAGATGTCGTCCGGTAATCATAGAAATTAAAGCCTTCAAGAAGGAATTGCAAACTGCAGTTGTTAAATTCATGAATTAATATTTATTACACACATGTCATGCTCACGCATAGATCATTCGAGAACAACCTATTGCACGCTGTGGTTGTGTGTAATCTGTGTAGCATTTAAATTTAAACTTCATATTAATTACACTGTCGACAATCCTAAATAAATAAATGAACATATTTTTTTATCTTCTTAACAGATTTTAATAACATTTTTTTTATGACACCCGTTAATTTGTCCGCAACATCATCGATATTAAATCCGGTGTATCGTAATCCGGCGGTCGTGATGTCGCATCACTAATAGCGTCGTTTTGCACCGGTTTTACCGGCTAGTGATGTGTTTTGTTCCAATATTCAAATGAGTCCGTATGGCCGTTTTAGTGTAAGCTTTTAAAAAGCCGTCCGATTCAAATGGTACGGTCACGAGCGTTAATTTGGGACCCATTTCAAGAAAATTATGCTTGAAGTCGTCAATGTCATTAGAGATGTCAAGTTATGTGTAACTTTTAAGAAACGCAACCTTATTGTTGTAGAATGTCAGATTGACTTTGGACCTAAGGTGGGTACCAAATTAAATCTCGTGACTGTAGGTACTTGTATTTTTTAATACTTTTAAGGTTCCGCACCTTATAGGTATAAGGTGCCTGGCGCCTGGACCTCTAAGAATCTGCTGACTGTCCGTACGTTCGTCAGTGTATATTTATTTATAATGCTATGGATTGTTGATTTTTTCCGCAATCGGTAAATTCCGCTTGCCTCCTATTTCTAAGTAGTTTTGGCTCTCCTTGCCTGAAATAAAAGAAACTTAACTTACCGATGACTCTGTCAAAGTAGATTTTTTAGGAGCAACGACGATTTAATTTGCCGATTGCAAAAAAAAACAACACGAAAAAAAAGGTATTTATGAATAGATACCGTAAAACGGGGTGAATAGGGACACGACCTAAAATAAGTCGTATCTTGTTACAAATAAAAACTAGTATGAAATGAAGATTGGAAGTAATTACATACATACCGTCACACCTTCATCCCAGAGTGGGGTAGGAAGAGTTACAGAATTACCAACAACTGTAACAACTAGTTGTTAATCCTATAACCACATTTTGCACAACAGGCTAAGATTTTTCCATGTGTACATATATTAGTGACGGGTTGCGAGCCCATCGCCTAACAATACTACAAGCCTATTACCCTTAGTCGCCTCTTACGACTTCCACGGGAAGACATGGAGTGGCATTATTCTAAGCTGGTAACCATACGGGACTTAATTTCAGTCTTATAATTAGTAACACATGCTGAATTTTACTCACCCCTTAATCCTTACTCGACCCGTTTTATAGTATTCAATTAGACAGCGAAAAAAATGCAACTCAGAATAGAGCTTCATGAAAAATGGACTTCGCAGAAATCTACTAACAAATCCTCTATTATTTTGTGTTGCTTTACATCCAACTTGATTTTTTCAGCGACAGAACCAGACTATAAATCAGACGCGTGTGTGAGTGACGCACACAACGTAGATCGATGTTGACAAACTGGGGCAAGTGCTAGTTGCAGCTAAGATATATCATTTCTGTGAATTGTAGCAACATTTAGGAGAATCTATCGGTCTTTGTGTAAGGATCGTCTGGAGCGCTAGACAATCACCCTTAAGCCTATACTCTGTGCCAAATTAGATTGGCAAAAATGTAAACAGAACCAAACGAACCAATTTGTTTGCTATAGGAAAGCATACATTAACCCTTTAAAGGGCTATTTTAAAACCTGGTACTAAAAATGACCACTTACAAATAATACTTTTTGTATTTTTTATTGAAAGGATTTTGTGTGAATATGAGGAATCTAATGAGGCTAGAATTCAGGTTTATTTTTAATTTTGCCCTATAAAGGGTTAAATACATTAAATCACGCCTGTTTCCCAGAGGGGCAGGCAGAGACCACTTCTTTCCATTTGCTACGATCTTGACAAATTTCTTTCGCTTCTTCCACATTCTTACATCGAGTCATGGGTACTAGATAACGATAGCTATACGCGTATAGATAGATAGATAAAATAATTTTATTATTGTACTGGGAATCAAACCCCAGACTTTTACCTACAAACTAAGTTTTTCGTCAAATATTGAAATCAGTCCAAAAAAGAACTGACGAATATAAAAACTATTAATACGTAACAAACCATCAGAAGCTAAATTGTCATATTTCCTTTTTTTTGTCCATTACAAAATTGCGGAAGCACGCCCCGGGACTCAAACCCAAATACTTGGAGGACGAGGGTGCATATTTGCGGTGATTTCTAAGGAGCCAGGACCTCAAGGCATTTCGGAAACCTTTTGGCATTTGCGAACGATTTCCATAAATTGTTTGTGTATTTTTTGTTTTGGGTATTATACTCGGCCGCCATTACTGTGAAGTAAATATGAACTATCTTAAGACTGTGCCGAGCGTACGCCGGATGTACAGTGGCGCCCTCATTACTATCATTGTGTTTTCTAATAAACTAAAGTATTTTCTTGAAATTGGTCGGTAGGTTTTTGTACTACAAATGAAAACACAACTTATAGGGTATACCACATAGTTTAATAACAATTCACCTTCGAGTTATCAACTTAACGGAAAAAACTGGCCACCTTTTCCCGTTAAGCTAACTATTCAGAGGGTAATCTTTATTAAAGCTTGTTACGTATCCCATAAATTGTGTTTTTACTTGCGCTACAAAAACGTATCGTCCGATTGCAAGGAAATTCTTTAGTTAATTAGAAAACACAATAATAGTAGGGAGTGCAGTTGTAACGTTATCGATACCTATCATAACATGTCAAACGCAATTTAGCCAAAGTAGTATAGAGCCCCTGAAACTGGCTGTTGCCCGCGACTCCGTCTACATAGAAAAATAAACCATGGCCAATGTTATTCAGGGATCACGTAGCATTCTAATGGTGAAACATTTTTTTAAATCGGTCCAATAGTTTTTGAGTTTATTCATTACAAACATACAAAAATAAAAAATTAACTCTTTATTATATTAGCGTCACTGTGTAACATGAGGAAACCGAATCATTTTAACAGTGAATCCTTGAGCTCACAAGAATTAAACAATGTTATATGGATCCAGGTCGGAATATGATTTTTATTATTTATCATAAGGGTTTTTTGTACTGGAGATTTCATGGTGGATAAAAAATCAAAAAAATACTTCGACCTGGGTCCATATAACATTGTTTGCTTTTTATGACCTAAGGAATACTCTGATAAAGTTATACAGTTTTCTCATGTTACACTTAGTATATAGAAAGAATAGACTAATATACACTTTAGCATTAGGAATTAATATGTATGTAAGAGGGTATTTCTTCGCTGAAAGGGCAACTTTTGTGAGATTGTATATATTTCTTTTGTAAAGAATTATGATATATACTATATTTCTGTTATGTAAAGCTGTTGGATCTCCTTGAATGAATGAATAAATAAATAAATAAATAAATAAATAAATATAGAGGGTAAAAAAGGTAGAATAAACAAATATCGGGTTTTAATACGATTTGATAATCCAAAACGGATGAATTTAAAGAAGAATATAACAATATATAAGTTTTAATTATGTCACTTTAATTAAGTATTCAAATACGGTTTTATCGAATCAACCGTAACAAAAGCCTAAAAAAAACTCCATTAAACTTTATCCCAAACCCTCACATCGAGAAACATTCAATGAATCAACCGGCGCACTTGATTTATCTATACTTTGAACAAAACTACATCAATCACGGTACAGCAACTGGAATCCTAAGAAATCCTTAACCGGGCAGATCTTGCGTACATGTCGTCAAACCAGAATAGCCTGACCCTTTCACACCTTCGCAACCACCCCTGTAGCTCCTGTGCTTGGTTCTGATCGAAGGGGGGACGGAGTTCTATTTGAGTTGGGCGGCTGGTAGTGTAGCAACAAGATCGAAAGGTAATTGTGACCATGAATCAATCCTATCTCTAAATCTCCCTAACAATGCGCGATCAAACGTGTTTACCAAAACATCAACATCCGTTGCTGTTTGTTGTAGTGTCTATTTATTTTTTTAGTAATAAAAGCAGCAATGTAAAAGGGACCGAGGTGTTAGATCGTGCTTTGGCGACGTCGTGGTATCAGCCCCTTAACGTTAGAAAAGCAATAGTTTAGGAAACTAATATAGGAAATTCCGGACAATTTTCTTATAGGCCTTATTGGTAGTAAAAGTGTCGGCGAATGCCTTTTGCCTCTGATATACCTATTTGAAGTTATTGGAATAATATATTCTGATTATATTATTGTTTCTTTTGCGGATAATATTAACTTGAGTGAGACAGATTGCTTAGAATTATATAATAAGAATTATTAGAATTATATAATAATAGCCTTAAGTTTTACTGTGCAAATAGTGCCTAATATTAGGAATAAATTAAACGATAAACGGACTTTAATATAGTTGGCACCTTTTATCCTATTTTTTTTTACTGGAAGAGATCTCTTAAAGGGATAAGTTCGCCTTTGTACAGCCCTGTTATATTTTTGTCTGTTTTGTAATTTTTATCTCTTGTTTGTGCAATAAAATGTTTACATACATATTTACATTTATCCATGTAAATATATTTATTTATTTAATCTAGATTACACAAAATAATAATCTTGCCTTAGTTAGGGCATTCTCTCCAAGTTAACCTTTAGGGAAAGGAGAGATTATAGTGGCGATGCAACATCTCACTATGTATACACCTCATAATAATATATTAAATTTATATAAAAAATTGCATAAATTGCACTAATAAATAAATACATACATACATATATGATGAGGTTGGAACATCACATCAAAGAAAATATTCCAGTGTTCCAGCTTTATCTCCACACCGGAAAAGAACAATGCGGCATGCGGCAAGTGGCATTGAGGCATTTCATCTTAGTCCACAGGGTGTGCAACGCATTAACAGTCTTAGGACAGCCGTCTTGAGATTGTTTAGAAATGCAAATTTGTTTGAGTCTCAGATCTCATTTACCATCACGTGGCTTGTGTACTAGTTTGCCTTATCTGAACAATAAAAAAAACGCTTTTACCGTCAAGTTAATAACAGGTACCATATCGTTAACTTTCAAAATATTGATATGGTTAAAAACAATGTGAGATAGAGATACAGGTTAACAGTTAATTCATTAGTCTAACCCCCTTATTTATAAACGTGGAATAAGCTTGGAATAGTTTATGCCATGCTTTGTCACTTTCTGTCAGATGCAAATGTCACAATTACAGATAAGGACAAAGCATGGCATAAACTATTCCAAGCTTATTCCACGTTTATAAGTAAGAGGGTTAGAATAAAACAAACAATAAATATAAATACATCATTATTTCGTTTTAAAGCAATTCCAAAACTTCTTTATGAAAAATAACCTTACTTCAAACCAGCAGTAAAAATACCTTTTGTTAAGAAAATGCATTTTAAAAGGTGTCAGAAATAAGATATATGTCGTTTTCTCGCACCTTTGAAGCGAGTTTTATATTCACAAATGAAACGTTCGAACATATTATTCCACTTTATATGTAAAATTTTACATTTTTATTGTGGGCGATGCATATTGAGACTTGTATGCTGATTTCAATGTGGTAAACCTTACATATACATAATTGTATTGGTACAAGTAAAAATGCAAAACAAACCCTTCCATCGTTGGATACCATATTCGCAAAACATGATATTCTGAAAAATATCATAAAAGCAAAACATGACATTCGCAAGTCATCATAGTAGCAAGACATCACATTAGCAAAACTAAACTATTATTAAGACATGTACTAGATGGTGTCAACGGAGCTCCGCTACGGCGGAGCTCCTATTTCTGGGTAGTTTGGCCCTCCGGGCCTGATATAAATCTAACATAACCTAAACCTACCTAATGATTTTATAACAAGACCCGACTATTTGTAAATATAATGTTTTGCGAATATCGTGTTTTGCTAGTATGATGTTATGCGTATATGATGTTTTGCTAGTATGATCTTTTGCGAATGTCATATTCTGTAGAGTAACCGAAACAAACATACAGTTTTTAAATACACAGGATAACGTATGTAGGTATCTTATCTTATCTTTTATTATTATTATTATTATCTAATCTTACAGATGGGCTCTTTCGGATACACTTCGACCCCTAACCCTTTTCCAGGCCTTGGTAAAATAAGAATACAAGCAAGAAATGGAATAGAGCCCCGAATTAGTAACTTCCTGAAGGAATACTGATCCATGAAGTCATATTTCAGGAAAGTTCAATATAATTTGTCATAAATTTAGGTAGCTAAGTTCAATTTTGAGCGACATGAATGTGGTCGATGAAATCGCTCATTGAATGCAAAACGGACACATTACAAAATAATTTGCTCTTGCATTAAAAATCATATACGAATAGATTCTAATTTTAAAATGCAACACTGACTCATTTTGGAATGTGTCCGTTTTGTATTCAATGAACGAAATGTACTATGCCTGGAAAAGGGTTCAGGATCTTTTGTGCAATTACATTACACTCTTACACACTCAGCTGTTCAAATGTGCAGGTTTCCTCACGATGTTTTTCCTTCACCGTAAGAACATCGGATAAATGCATTTAAGTTACAAAAACTCATTGGTACATGGTGACCGCTGGATTCGAACTCGGTACCTTACGATCACGAGTCGACCCCCTAAGCCACTAGGCCACCGACGCTCTCATCGTATCTAAGTAGGTATAACTGTCAAAATGCTATCACTACATAGTATAAAACAAAGTCGCTTCCCGCTGTCTGTCCCTATGTATGCTTATATCTTTAAAACTACGCCACGGATTTTGATGCGGTTTTTTTTAATAGATAGAGTGATTGAAGAGGAAGGTTGTTATGTATAATAAGTTCTGGATCATGAACGGGTTTTACAGAAAACTCACATTAACCGAAGCGAAGCGAGGGCGGGTCGCTAGTATAGTATAAAACAAAGTCGCTTCCCGCTATCTGTCTGTCCCTATGTAGGTATGCTTAGATCTTTAAAATCACACAACGGATTTACATTCAGTTTTTTTTAGTGATTCAAGAGGTAGGTTTTTATGTACGTATAATCAATTCTTTTTTATGTTCGTGTGTTACAGAAAACTCACATAAACCGAAGCAAAGCGAGGGCGGGTCGCTAGTTTGAAATAAAACGCTTACCTCGTCTGTTAATAATTGATATCGTAAATATTTTTTCCTTGTTCAAAATCAGTTGCTTACCTGAAACAAAAAAATGTAAATACATTATAAAATCTAAATATTCGAATAAATTTATGTGTGGTTACCCGTGTGGTTGCCGGGTTAGAATAGTGCCACTCCATATCTTCCCGTGGATGTCGTAAGAGACGGCTAAGGGAATAAAGGCGTATAGTATTGTTAGGCGATGGGCTTGCAACCTGTCACTAATACACTGGTAACATCTTAGCCTAAAAGTGCAAAATGTGGTTACAGAATTTATTAACAAATTTTTAGAGTTGTTGGTAATTCTGTAGCTCTGCCTACCCCACTCTGGGAATAAAGGCGTGAGTTTATAAATAAATAAATAAAATATGTGTGGTTGCCGGCTCAGAGCCATAAGTACCTAAGACGCTTTTTTAACGAAAGTGGCATTTTATCCGGCAATAGAATTATATAAAACGGTTCATGTAACGATGCAGCGTTTTTAGATTTCAGCAGACATTTTCTATCTGGCGCAAACAGCGCCAAGCGCCAACCTTGTTAGGTGATTCGAAGTCCAATAAGGATGTGTACCTACTCGTACTGTGCGCTTCGAGTACGGCCACTTGAAATTGACGACAAATCTTATTTCGGCTAGTGTGTGTAAAGTTTTAAAAAGTTAGGTAATTTTTTAAAATTTTAAATTGTTTTTCTTATATAACTTTAGTTTATTAGGTAATTTATTAGGTTATCTATTAAAAAAGTAATTACTCTTTTTTGGTGAACGCTGTGGCACTCCTGTAATTGGTATACAGGCTAGTCTAAAATCTTGTGTTACTCATTTCTAAAATGTAAGCCATGTATATTGCTGGTGTGTCTATTTAAAAAAAAAAAAATTATATAAGAGGACAATCTCACACCAATTGAACTAGTCCCAAACTAAGCTCTAGGCTTGTACTATGGGTACTAGACAACGATATAAATACTTATATAGAGAAATAAACACTTAAATACATAGAAAACATCCTTGACTCAGGAACAAGTATTCGCTCTCATCACACAAATACCTGCCCTTACCGGGATTCGAACCCAGGACCACTAGCTTCGTAGGCAGGGTCACTACCCACTAGGCCAGCACATTGTCAAAAAAAAAAAGTTTCTACCAATATTCCTGACCAGAAAAAACACTACTGTTAAGGCGAAGAAATAAAATAAATATTCTACTGTATGAACGTTTTACTTGCAAACACTTTTAATCCAACCTCCATCAATCCACCTCTCTATTTATATTCTAAATCAAATCTACCCTTCTTCTTCACAGTATTAAATCGGTTGACATTTATTGTCCCACATTGTAGATAGATTATGAAGGTAGTTAACAATAAAGGATAACAGGTGGCGCTGTCAAGACTCACAAACTTATTATTATTTACTAGATACCCCCTTAGGGGATGAATTTCGTGAAAAAAACTAACCAATGTCCTTTCCTAGGATTCAAACTATCTTTGCACCAAATATCACCTAAATTGGTTCAGCGGTTTAAGCGTGAAGAGGTAACAGACAGACAGACAGACAGACTACACTTTTGCATTTATAATATTAGTATGGATTCTAACACTACCCATTTTCTTCCCAGCCGATAAATACCTACATGGTTACAGTGTGTACGTATCCACTAATAGTGCAATCGAACGTTGAAAGCGCGATAAAATACGAACAACGAGAGCCCGTGGTGTAATGGTCATAAATAACTGACGCTTTACACGTCACGACTACGACACGACAAGAAAATCCAGAGCGGTTACGTAAAAAAAACGTTTGCAGTTCAGTTTACGCTGAGAGAATAGGACAGACCTATACAACTGCTATAGCTCTGTCCTTTACGCTCGCCGTCAAATGAACTGCATAGCCATGTCATAATAACCCCCCTGTTCACTCAAAAAGATGACCAACTAAGAGATATTCTCTCTTAGTGGAGAAGCAATGAATACCTATGATATTAGGTATGTATGTAAATTCTTTATTGCACAGAAATATAAATATTAAAATAAATAAATTAAATATCAGGGGACAATGTCACACCAATTGACCTAGTCCCAAACTAAGCTCTTCAGAAGACTAGTACTCCAGACTTAGCCCCTTTTGTTGTCGCGGTGGTCGTCTGTCACCGTTGCTGCTTCGCGCAATTAAACTCACGCCTTAAAAGGCTTCTCGAAAGAATACTTCTCGTGTCGTGATCGTCGGGTGTAAAGCAGACCCGAGGTAGCACTACTTATGCTAGGTTTAAAAAGGTTTTCGGCACGAATCGCCAGTGAAATTAATGGCTGTTCTGTTATTCCAAATAGGCTCTTTATTTACCATTATTGATAATGTTCATGTGCACGATAATAGAAACTCTAACACAAAGTATATCCGTACTTTTTAAACATAGACGGGTTTATTTTTGGCTTTTGTCGAGACCAAAGAGTCAAACAAACAAAGTGCGGAAGCAACGAAGGAAAGTGTTAATCGTACTTTTAGAGGACATAGGGTCGAAACCAAATGATAATTTTCTGAATTATTGATAATTAGGTAATATTTAAAATTTCAGTTTTATGACTTTGCTAGTTTCTGGGAAAAGGTGTAGGTATGTTGCCGACAGACAGGCGTTTAGACAGACAAACAGACTGCTAGTAAAACTATAGGGTTTCCTAGTTTGACCAGGGAACGCTAAAAAGTTGTTGCCTAGGCGCGGAAAGTAAGGGTTTTCCTGACGAGGTGGTAAAATACGAGTCAGGAAATCCTCGTTTCCGCCGCGGCATACATAATGCTTTTCTCAAACATGTGAGGAAATAACGCAAATACATTTTTAAAAAGCAATTAATTTAATTTAGTTCTCATTAAAAGTTATGTTGGTCATGACTGTTTGGGCAATTTGTAAATGTAGGCGGTATGGTACCTATTTCGTCGCTTTCGTCGCTTGAGCTAATTTTTTCTAGTAAGTATTTCGCACAGCAATAGTTTTACATTTGGTTTCACATATGCAGAATGAACGAATGTTACCGACTGTCAATTGTTTTTAAAAACCATAGACATTGGAATGCAGATTCAAAAATAAACACACGCACTGTGCTAAAAAAGCGAGCAGTTACCTTGGCTGTTTGGAATTTGTGTCTTGGTCCTTTAGATTTTGTATGCAATTGACAGCATTTTTAAGAAAAATATGGATGGACATGGGCGGAAAGTGTTTTCATATGGTTTTTTTACTCCTAGGAGTAAAATGAGGCACTTTCCGTCCTTGTCTTTCTATCGGAAAACCGTTGTTTCCGAGCATGTTTGAGAAAAATCAGTATCCAATTCCACTTTAAACTGCATCAAACGAGTCAGCTTAAACTTCCAACGGTTATTTTTAAATTTGGAAACTACATCGAACGCGAGCGCGGCATTAAAGTTCGAAATTCAAATAGATATTACGGCAACAACCGCATCATTACTCTCCGGGAGTGCCGACGACGTTCCAACCGCAACATAAGGCTAACAGAGGGTTCACTGAAGCCAAACTACGCTACATCATGCGGACATGTGTACTAATTTAAGTATGGAAAGACCTTGCTGTTGGTAAGTAATTTGTGGCTGCGTTGAAGAAAGATCACACCGTAGCACATACAGCGGGTTCGTTTTAATACATTACGGGTTTGTGTTCAAGCTAATGTTGGAGCATTTTGTATGGATGGGATATTCTGTGGTTAGCTAGTTTGAGCAAAGATGCCTGCGCGCGAAAATTTATTCAGTGTTTACCCAAACTGCAGCGAACAATTGGGCGGGAGTTGGAATTTTCCGTTCAGTTTTCATACGTTCCAATTTTATTTGCGGCCAGTGCGTCGACTCAATTTCATTTTGTTTTTGAACGGATGAACCTCGTTAGTTTATAAGTTTTTTTATTATGCGTAAAATGAGATAGAGCCTTTCTACTGCAACACTTGAGAACAGCTCGACCGATTCGGATGTTTTTTTTTTGTGTTTGTTATTTTTACGACAGTTAGTTTTTATCAAAATAATGTCTAAAATCACTACATATTATAAAACAAAGTCGCTTCCCGCTGTTTGTCCCTATGTATGCTTAGATCTTTAAAACTACGCAACGGATTTTGATGCGGTTTTTTTTAATAGATAGAGTGATTCAAGAGGAAGGTTTTCATGTATAATAAACTTTGTTTTATGTACGGGTGTTACCGAAAACTCACATAAACCGAAGCGAAGCGAGGGCGGGTCGCTAGTTTGTAATAAACATTTCTGTAGTTATCCGATATAAAGTCATCAAAACAAAAGTATGCGTCAAATATGGTTTGTCCTTGTCTTTCATAGTATGTGTTGAATTTGACAAAAAGAGACAAAGCATATTTGAACCCAAATATGTTTATTGTACGTTATTGAACAAAGTGGTTGGTTTTTTAAAAACTTACAGCATCGCAATTAAAATGAATTCGTTTAACATCTATAATTACTAATGACCAATTCATAATTAATTTGTCAGCGTAATTGTATAATAATTGAAAATATTTTGCGCTAATGTATCGGTCCACGTGCGGTGCAATGCAATTAGGAATGTCATCCGGTGAATTATTCTGTCGTTGAGTGGGTAGGGAGGACGTCACACCGTCATGTACGGTCAGCTGCAGAGAAAAGTGACCCCCCCTGCATACAAGTTTCCTAGCAAAGGTGGTTACATTTCTCTGCAGCTGACTGTACCACCAAGGCCTTTAAACATTGATCCACCACAGAACCTTGGCATAATCAGTGTCAAGTGGCGAGATATAAATTACATAGGAATTAATCTTTGGTTTTATGCGACATGGTTCTATAGTAGTAAAAAAAAACTTTATAATTTTACTAGGCTTTTCTCAGGACACAGCAAGTGGTTCGGTCCGGAGAGTGCGGTGCGGTGTATACACAAGTTTAAAAAAGGAAAGAGTTAATAGTCTCGAAAATCCTTTGAATACCTATGACTGTTAGTCTAGATCTTTTATTGTGATGACGTCTGGTCATCAACTCGAGTCCAAGTGAACAAGGGTATAACTCTCCTGAAAATCCAGTGAAAAATGGTTTAAGTCTAGTTTACTGTTTTTAGTACGATTTAAGTCGACTTCACCCCTTTAACTCTTTTCCCCAGCCTTAGGTATCATTTCAGCCAAAAGACGTCCACTGCTAGACCTAGGCCTTCTCCAAGCTTTGCCACAACACCCTAGTGCCTCTTCGACCATTGCTGATCTTTTGTGACAGCCCTTTGTTTAGAGTTCACCGCGAAGGCCCGTTGCGTCCAGGAATTTCCAGATGCTTTGGGCAGTGAGGAGTTGTATCTCTTGTACCCACAAGAGATACAACCATGATAATAATATGTCGCCCTAGGTAGATACTTCTACTACGCATTAGTGGTCAGGTGGAAGGATGTGCATAGCTGTCTCCTCTGTCACAACACCCTAACTTAATTTTGTTACGTTATACGCTACGGTGCGAGGGACAGCCTAATTTATAGCCGCCACATTAGTTCTATTTGATAATTAGGACGATCCCCCGCGGGCCGCTCGCCATTTGATTACGATTGCACCGATTAATGCATTTACTGCATTAGATATACCAAATGGCGGTTTGATTTCAATATGTCCTACTTAAATCAACCATATTGTAAATGCACTCAATATTTTATTGCAATCATAATGTTTACAAAGATGGAAATATATTAAATGTCTCATTAAATTTGGAAAGGATGGATGAAAGAAGATTGACGAAAGAGATATACAGATCGAAAGTGAGTGGACGGGTCGAAAGGGGCCGCCCTAGGCGTACTTTTTCGAGTCAAATCGGAGAAATACTGGAAAAGGGCCGAATTTTAAGTACCCGAAACCGACGTGCGTGCATGACTCGATGTATGAATGTGTATGAAGCGAAAGAAATTTGTCGAGATCGTAGCAAGTGGAAAGAAGTGGTCTCTGCCTACCCCTATGGGAAACAGGCGTGATTTAATGTATGTATGTATGTATGTCTCAACTATCAACCCTGTTGGGAACCGCCAACATGTTCGGAGAGAGGGAGACTTATCCTTTTAATAATATGAAAAGACTTCAGTAATATTAGGTCCTTACCTATGAAATTGGCGTTTTATATTTCGACGTCGCGCTGGCCTAGTTGGTAGTGACCCTGCCTACGAAGCTAGCGGTCCTGGGTTCGAATCCCGGTAAGTGCAGATATTTGTTCCTGACTCATGGATGATTTGTATGTATTTAAGTGGTATATTTCTCTATATAAGTATTTATATCGTTGTCAAGTACCCATAGTACAAGCTTTGATCTTAGTTTGGGACTAGGTCAAATGGTGTGACATTGCCCATGATATAAAAAAATGGGAAAGGGAAATTCTGAATCATATAGTACATTGTGCCCTTGTTCTACCGAAGATGCGATATATGGTCACATCAAAAATCCATATTTTAGTGGGTAGGTATTTACTTTACTTTAGGAGCTTAAAACGGGAATGCAATTTAACCGAGTATTATCCATTTTAGTAGGTATGAAAATAATCAGTTAAAACCGGTTATCACCAGTTATTTGCATTATACTTAAGATCTACGTCCAAAGTCTGAATCCTTAAACAATCCAGTCTGTTAGTGCATTCCAATTATTTCCCATTTAAAAACGATTTCCCTCCAACCGTCGCCAGCTACAGTTAAATAAATAAATAAAACATAATCCTAAAACCAAACGAACCGTAAAACAGAAATATTATGAAACAGAAATGTATAAAAACAATAAATCTAAGCTATCCTCTGAAAGGAAGCTGAGCCCAGCATAAAAGTGCTAACTCGCAAGAGCGGACACGGCTAGGGTTGCCACCGAGAGAAATAAATTTATAAAAACCGGGGCTATTTGGAACCAAGTAATTATTTATAATCTCTTCATTGATATATTTTTTGTCATGGCAATGGTAACCGAAAACTTCGCCTGACAAGTTTGACTATTCTATCATAGCCATGATAAAAAATATATCAACTAAAAGCTTCTAGGTAATTACCTAGTTCCAAATAGCCTCGTGATTCCCAAATATCCCCGTTTTACAGTATATGACTTTGCTTATCATTATCATTTTACTGACGTTAGAGGAGCTACATTTAAAAGTAATAGGTATAATATCAATTGGAATTTTATGATTCAATGGTACACAAGCAGGATTAGTACGGACAGTCGAAGAACTCAAAATTATACACGATTGTCAAGAGAATAAGAGCGTGTAGATCTGCTACTGACTGTACCTATGCAAGCTCGTTAGTTTAGACCTTTTATAAAGTCTCAGCAGTGAACGAAACGCTAACTGCAATAGCGCTGGTCCTTTAACTGCCATTGCAAATGGACGATTTTGATAAGTACCTACCGATTACTCTTTGATGTAAGCCGCTCAGCTTAGTCCGTACACTATCGCAACTGATATTCAGTCTAACTTTAGCGTAATGGCTATTAGACAAACATAATCAGAAAAGTTAACGACTGCTGAAATCGAATAAATTGGATAGGATTGACGTGCATTCACCTGTGTCATTCCATACATTTTGACAGATATATAACTGCCTTTAGATCCCTGGCAGTAAGTGTCAACCCTATAAATGTTAGCGTACAGTCGCCCCTCTGCGACAACCCTAACAAACGATACCTCTCACACACTCCATTGTACCTAAACGGGATCAGAACAGTAAAAGAAACTTTAAAATGTAGCTAGAAACGTTTTCCGGCTTAACTATTATAATATACTCACGACACACGAGCAAAAAACGGTCTTATTGTGCTGAAATTATTTTATTATTTATACAGTTGCGGGTTATCTATCCTCGCCAGTGTATTTCTTTTCAGGGTTTCGTTCAAAGAGCTCTAAAAGTAAGCCTTGCGTCCGTCCTGATTGTAGACCGACTGTTTTTTTATTCTCATTACTCCAATTCGAAAACCATTTCGAGGAATAGGGTTTTAAAGCCGTTCTGCATTATTAAGTTTTTGAAATATTTCTTTATTTAGGATATTTCGGCAAAAGTATATTTAACCTTTTACTTTCGTTTTCGGCTTGAAGCCCTCCTAAGTGTATCTTACGGGTTAGGCGAAAACAGCTTGAAATAGAAAGTTTTAATACACTATTACAATCACTTTTTTTCATTAGATATCATTTAATTGTTGTAATTTATTAGAAAATGCCGCCTCAAATTTAAAATAATCATGTGATCCATAAAATGTTTGCTAAATAAATAAAGATATTTAAACAAAACTATTGGGTCAAATACTAAATTAATGAAATTGGTGTGTTAAAATTTTCTATTCTTTCGAATTAGAAAGTAAAAACCGTGACTTATTTTTTTTGGGCAATCCCAATTGTGCCCTTGTCCTAGCGAAGGTGTGAATTATACTGTATGTACTTACCTATTTGTTTTAAAACGGTCGGGACTAATTTTTTTCTTAATTTTTAAATGGATGGAGCTTCCGATTTTTTTTTCAAAGCCTTTAATAATGAAAATCAAATAAAACTAACTCGAATTTTCTCATAAATTAACATTGACACTATAAAGTTTCACAATCAATTCCAGTTAGTTAAACTACTTTTATTTCTAATTGTGAAGGATTACAAAACAATGTCATAATAATTCATTTATAACTAACACGAGCTTTTAGGGCTCATTTTATTAATAAATTGAGTTGTAAAATGTTAACTAATAATTTTAACGTCACTCTGTTACTTTCAATTATGAACAGAATTTAAATTAAACGAATATAATTTGTTAGACAGTTTCTATAATATTCCCATTAGTAAATTAACACTTACAATTAATTTACACTAGCGACCCGCCCTCGCTTCGCTTCGGTTTATTTGAGTTTTCTATAACACACGTACATAAAACAAAATTTATTATACATAAAAACCTTCCTCTTGAATCACTCTATCTACTAAAAAAAACCGCATCAAAATCCGTTGCGTAGTTTTAAAGATCTAAGCATACATAGGGACAGACAGCGGGAAGCGACTTTGTTTTATACTATGTAGTGATTTATTTTCCGATGTTCGCGTTAAACCCTGACGATAAAGAGCATCGTAGCTCCTCAACGGATAGACCGATCAAGACGCGGTTTTTTTAAAAAGATAGTTAGTTTAATTGGGATAGTTCTTAGCTTGGTTTCATGTAAATCGGTTCGGCCGTTTAGGAGATACCGGGGGTTCTTATACTTTTTATACATTATACTTATCTATTGTTGTTTTCTTGTGATTTTTGTAAAAACATGACTTTTTTTTCGTGAACGTCATATCCACAAAGAGATCACAAAAATCCTTTATTTCGTGTAGTGGTTATTTTAATTAAAGCCGATTGCATTGGCTACACAATCCGGATATTGGAACTAAATCCCGGGTATACAACCCGGGTATGAACAGGAAGCCGGCTGCCATACAACTGGTCAATGGTGACACCATACACAGTTAGTACATTATTGTAGACGCCGGAAAATAGAGGATTGCCTGACGAGGTGGATAGTTTAGTAGGCCAAACCTTTCGAGACGGTTTCAGCTGAAGCATATATAGTACACCCAGGTCCTGATGATAAGACGGATATGAGACGCGTACATAAAACACAGGCCAAGTGCGAGTTGAACTCGCGTCGAGAGGGTTCCGTACCGTACGGTCGCGATCGTTAATTTGGGACCCATTTCAAGAAAAATATGCTTGAAGTCGCCAATGTCATTAGAGATGTCACGTCATTTGTATCTTTTAGGAAACTCAACCTTATTGTAGTAGAATGTCAGATTGAGTTTGGACCTAAGGTGGGTACCTACCAAATTAAAGATCGTGACTGTACATACGTTTTTTTTTGATCGAATATTTATTTGACAATAATAACAAAAATATATTTGAGATCCTCATAACGAGCCCTTTCCTTTGAGAGACAGTAAGGTTTGCAAATACAACAAATTTTAAATTTATAATTTGTCCCACGAAAATGACACTTTTTTTTTTCCTACCATAAATGAGTGTCCCACTGCTAGGTAAAGCCCTCTCCCCTTGATGTCCATGAGTCCCTATTAGGTACAGTCACACAATGAAAATGTTGAGCATACTTATAACCTTGTCATTGTGAATGTCATTGTCACTATCATGTGTGTCATTTGATGGTCTGTTTGAAGTTTACTATGACAACACACTAAAGTGCTTAACATTTTCGTTGGAGTACTGTACCTCTTCCGGTCAGTTGCTGAGGAATGCGTCCAAGTCGTCCCGCCATCTCCGTCTAGGCCTGCCCCGTCTACGTCGCCCATTTTGCGGCACCCTAGCCACGCTGGTGGCCATGCTAGCTTATTTAAAAAAAGCATCAATTTACATCGAGGTAAAGGGTATGCTAAGGTGGTTTGGTCATTTAGAAAGGATGGATGAAAAAGAGTTACGAAAGAGATATGGCGAGTGAAAATGAGCGGAGATGTCCGTAGGGGACGACCTAGACGGACCTACAGTGATCAGATTCGCGATGTACTGATTAAGGGCCAAATCAAAAGCACCCGAAACCGCCGTACGTGCATGAAGAGATTGATGAATGTAGAGGAAGCGAAAATTGTGTGTTTAGATGGGTGCACCTGGCGTTCCATAATCTCTGCCTACCCTATTGGGAGACAGGCGTGAAGGTATGTATGTATGTATGTACATCGAGGTGCTGTAGTTTCGGAGCAAATTGCCTGTGACAGACAGACGCACAGACAAACGGACGAGTGATCATATGGTTCAGTTTTTCATCTTTATTCATCCTTCCCAAACATGTTGAGGAAAGATTTTTTTTTGTGTTTTTGATGTTCAGTTGAACGTGAGTCAAGTAACATTTTGCGGGTGGTAGGACCTTGTGCAAGGTCCGTCCGGATCGCTACCACCATCTTATCCATTAACCTACCACCAAACAGCAGTGTTCGCATTGTTGTGTTCCGGTTTGGGGATAAGACAGCCGGTGAAATGACTAGCATAGAGGCATTCCATCTTAGCGTCAGGGTTAGCAACGCATTTGCAGTCTTAGGATTGCATTGCAGTCTTGTGATTGCGAATGTCTATGGGTCACAGTTTCCACTTACCATCAGGTGGCCTGTGTGCTCATTTGTCTACTCGAAGCCACAAAAAAAAAAAAAGTTTTCAGAATGTTTTGCCGTGTATGTTCGCCGGTCAACTCGGGGTAAGAATAACCAGTAAAATGGCGGAAATAAATGTGTTACCAGGACCCAAGTATCTCGGGTATCGTTCAATTCCAGCTATGAAAGCTTTCGTATTTTTGCGGCTAGCTCTTGTTATTTGAAAAGATAAAGTGTTGTTCGGGGAGTGGGCGAATCGGGAATGCCGTGTTCGATTAGTATTTCTGCCGTAATACTAATAACAATAAAGTGTACCTAATATAGTAGAAGCATTCAATACCCTATTATACAGTGTGTCCTAGGATAAAATGCACAAACGAATTGAGATGAAACTAGAAGCAATTTTACCAAGTAAAGAATAAATGAAAATAATTCTGGTGTATATTTTTTTAAATTTTAAGATTAAAAGAAAACATTGTTTATTGTGAACCCTACCCTAATTTCAGAGCATTTCCTGTATCCAACAAATAAAAAAAACACAACAAAAAAATACACCAAACACATAAAACAGGTTTTTTTACAAAATCATGATTATTGTTGTTTAGTATTTGTTAGGTACTAATAAAACAGTTTTTTTGGGTTTGACGTATTTTATTGTTTTTTTTTAATTACTTTTTTTTCGTTTTTGAAATTGCGTATAATACTTTCATGCCTATTCGTTTGTGCACTTTATCCAGGGACACACTGTATAAAACATGAAATTAAGGATTTTTCGTGGCAATGGCGTAATTGAAAATTACAAAAATTCAGATTATAATGATCAATATTTCTGAAACTAGTAAAAATCGCTTAACATACATAGGGATTAAATAGATAGCTTTTTAGCTAATCTATCAGTGGGTTAACGTAGATTTTTGGGACACCAGTAATGTGACGCATTCCTTTGAGGAGCGTATAACACAGCAATTTACTATTTTCTGACTGGAAGGGATCCCTTAAAAAGATAAGTTGGCTTTAGTACAGTCAACAAATATAGAACTGTGTCAAAATGCCGTAATGATTTAAATCGAAACAAACTTCTTAAGAATTTAATTATTGCATCACTTTGAGAAAATCACTTATAAATCAAATAAGTTGAGTGTACATTCCTATTTTGTAAAAACTGTTGTGAGTTTGGAACTTTGGATGGATTTTGTGTATTGCAGTAACTATAAAGAGTTTACATAGGTACATATATGGGTAGGTAGGTACTAAGCCGTTTCTGGAATAACAGCTTTAGTTCAATATTCTTTATAGCCTAATGTAAAATTTTAACTGCCTTATTCGAAACCGTAAAAGAGTTTCATCAAAAAGGCCTTCAAAATCCAGTAGGTGTAAAATGGAAATAAGTACAGGGAATACTCTCCAATGCGTTATTACCCCTATTGCAATCATATTGTTTTGTAATTTGTCACCTTTACTGTAAAGACAATACGAACTATCTAGTTAACAATGCTATAGCAAAAGAATATTATACACTCACTACGAAATATAACCTCAATGACACGGACGACACAACACACTGTGTTTTTTTTGAAAGATCGGAAAGTACCTATATAGGGTGCGGTATTTTACCATATTTATTTATTTATATTACTTATTATCTTAGTCGGTCGAGTAAAAACAAAGTGTTTAACTTGTCAATCATCTCTTTTTCGCTTTCTCCCTTTTCCCGCCAATTTACATTAACTACATTGTTTCGAAAGGTAGCCAAGATAGCAAAAGTCAACCTCAAAAGTCAACGGAGTAACTAAGATAAACCTCCTATAGTAACATCAACCTTATTATTAATAAACTAGAGTTGAATCTGCTTTGGTGATTCAATTTAAGATACTGCTTATAGCCTTAGAAGGGCAGCTCGAACAATCCAAATCTACGGAAGACACTTCGTCGCTGCCATTTGACTGATTCAAACTTCTGTTGTAATAACTTTATTTATTAGCAAACTTAACCCGTAAACTCTAAAATGGTTCTAATCAAGGATTTAACCGCTTTCTTTACTGCGATCAACGGAGAAGTTATCTATATAACTTATTACTTTATTGGGCTACTAAATTGTATTTCAAATATTTTAATTAATTCACAGACATTCTCGGGTGGTAGGACCTTGTGCAGGGTCCGTCCGGATCGCTACCACCATCTTGTCCATTAACCTACCGCCATGCAGCAGTGTTCGCATTGTTGTGTTCCGGTTTGGGGATAAGGCAGCCGGTGGCAACGCATTTGCAGTCTTAGTATTGCATTGTAGTCTTGTGAATGCGAATGTCTATGGGTCACGGTTTCCACTTACCATCAGGTGGCCTGTGTGCTCGTTTTCCTTCTCTATGCCTTAAAAAAAGACATTTGTCATTTTGTAGATGGCCCCCGGAGCTGGGGCGGGGCAAAGTGGAGATGGTGGGATGACTGGGATACTACTTTTCAAAGCAAGTGGCGGGGCATGCACGAATGGAGGTCTGTCACAGACATTTGTCAAAGTTATTACCGAATGGAACCCGCTAGATGGCCATCGGAGCAGATGAAGAGGAGATGGCAAGATGACTTAGATTCCTTTCGAAGCGCGTGCTAAGAGCATGCAACTAATAGGGAGGAATGGAGAAAAAAGGTGGAGGCCTTTGACCAGAAATGGGACACTAATAAAGACTTAAGTAATAACAAACAAACACTTGTATTTTTACACTTATAGTAGTGAGTTGTCTTAAGTTGGTAGCTGGAACAGAGGAGATACTTTTCATACAATCCAGGATGGCCAGAAATGGGCTGAATTTTTAGATATTTTTATATGTTTCCCGCGACTCCATCCGTATCCTAACCCTATTTTCCAGGTTAAAAATATCCAACAACCGTCCCAGGAGTCCAGCTATCTTAATATCAAAATTTCATCGAAATCCGTTCAGCGGTTTAACCGTGAAAGCGCACAGTACTTTTATATTTATATATTTATAGAATAGAACCAACGCGACATATACTTTAACTAACATAATACTGCTACAAAGTAAAGACACAAGCGTCGACCTGTCAAAATACTCTTTTGTAGAAGATTTTGCCACATATCAGCTGCTATAATGACCAATCGAATAAGTCTGAACTCGGTGGGTCGTTTTGCCGCCTTCGAATTTCAGAACACCTTGTATATTTACATTATTCCAAATACAGCCTATATCGAAAACTCGTTGTGACTCACAAATAAACAATAACCACCAAAAGTTCAATAAAATATAAGCTACAAAAAACCAACAAAAACAATTAAACGTCAAACCGTCACGTTTCCATACCCTGTCAAGAGAAACTGAAGATTCTCCAACCTGGACCAACCCGTCAGTAACCAATAACCAGCTCGGACCCCCGTCAACAGCACGTGACCCATCTCGCTTATTGGAAAAAACTGACCACTTAAGGATAAATATTTTATCTGTGGAAACGTCCGTCTCAATTGACAAGGAGGTTTTTAGCGTTGCTGAGGAAATATGACGTGAGTAATGCTTAAGGTTATAAAGAGTGTCCTGTATATTGAAGTTCACAGTTAACATGTACCTATATACAGGGTGAGCAATCCAAATGGGAAAAATTATGTAAGAGGAACTGCTGGGTCCGATTTCCGGTGAACTAATGTACGAAGCTTTTAATTTACTTCTTCAAATGTATTTCCAGTTAAAAATTGTAACTAGTATTTTGTTGGGAAGTCGACCTATGTCCAGCAGTGGACAGTTCTTCGGCTGATATGACGATGATGATGATTTGTACTGTGGTGAAACGGTTTGATAAATATTCAACTAGCTAACCAGTTCTTGAGAGTGAGGAGCTGAGAACGCGAGTAACCTAGTTGGGTAGTAAGTGTAGAGTCTCCTGACCTGTCTCATTCTTAATATGTTCCCTAATCGTGGAATTCTACTTACATTAAAAGTCTAAGGTATTTGATTCTGTTGTATTACGCGAGAATAGCTCCTAATGGTGTAATAAAATAAGTAATTACGTTAAAAACACTATCTTTTACGATGAGCCAAGGAAACGAGGTCGATTTTATTGAGCATTAACTACCAAAGTACAAGAACAGATGGATTAACACATTTCTAATTAGTATATCCTACTTAATACCATCATCATCATCACTATCCTACTAATATTATACTTAAATGCGAGAGTTTGTGTTTGTTTGTTACCCCTTCACGCTGCGACGGCTGGACGGATTTAGATGAAATTTGAAAGGGAGACCCTGGATTAACACAAAAGCTACTTTAAAAGTTACCGAGGATATAACGGTACGCGAGCAGATGCTAGGTAAGTATAAATCCCTAGTAAAGACAGTATTTCAGTAGTTATACCTTAAGAATCGAATTTCTAGAGATAAATAGTATTCTAGGTATTATCTTTTCTACGTCGTTCATCTCCGTGCCAAATTTATTTCAAGTGGGTATAGGTATGTTTTTTTTTTATGTCATTGAGTAGACAAACGAGCACACAGGCCACCTGATAGGAAGTGAAAACTGTAACCCATAGACATTCGCATTCACCTATTATTTGACATTTAAAAAAAAAGTGGCAGCAATAACCAAGTATAAAGGGCCCGTTTAACCACACAATACACGTCTATAAATAAATGTCTCCAAACCAATAAATGTCAAAACATTGTTAAAGTTCCAAGCCAAATAAAATCATAAAACAGTACAGTTTGAATATTAATGACCTTCTTAAACAAACAATGGGTCACAGTATTCGGGTCAAGGTCATTTTTGAAGAGATCGGCTATTCCAATTAATGTCGCGATCGCGATAGGAATAATTTTACTGACAAGTTAAAAGTATTACACTTTTATTTTTAATTAAAACAATGGATTGTTACAATAACTTTACAACAATTACGTCATTTTCGGGACAAGCTTGCTGCCGACTGATCTTTTTTTTGCACTATCGTCTACTACTCGTAAAGACGATTCTAACGAGCCCCAACACGACTGGTTTATCATGTGAAATTTAGGAGTTCCTATGGCCACCCTACATCTCCATCATCAGATCAGCTCGAAGAGCTGCCGTGTCCTGTAACGGCGAATCCTGCAATAGGTACTATCACCCCAATGGAACCCTGACCCACCATAGAACGGTGTCACAGTGACATTATAAAACAATTTGTTTGACACTTCTTATGACTTGAATCATAACGTCTCTGTGACACAGTTCTATGGTCGGTCAAGGTTCCAATGGTCTGATAGTACTATATTATGAACTTACAAGATTTGACCCTTACATACATACTGACGTAGGTATATTGAAAGCTTGTAAAAAAGGTCACGTGCAAGTGGGTAGGGTATTTGTTGTGTTGTTGTTTTACGTAGTATTCTTCGGTGAAACTGAAAAACCGAAGTAACATTTTTAATAAGGACTAAAATGCACCTTTTCAATAAGTCAGTAAGGTTTACTTTGCTGTCATGAATTTGTTAGTTACGCTTGCCGTATCACCGACGTATTGTATCAATTAAGTTATTCGATGGTCAAAGGTGATAAATATTCGTAAGCGATATGTTAAGCAAATCGATTAGATCGAGCGTTAAATCGGTATAATCGAAACATTCCACTTAGTTACGCATTTTGTTTTGAACATTAAACAAATTGCTAGTTTTATTGAAATTTTATCGAAACGCGAAATAAACTCAGAACATTAGTAATAAAATGTATATTTAAAATTAAACTTAATTAGGACTTTTATTCTTCTCATTAAACAATGTTTCTTTTGACATGTAATCGCATTGTCAACGTTACAATAGTTTTTATTTACCGAGTTAAAAACAATACGATAACATATCAAAGACGATATGGTTTTTCCCAGTAGAATAACTCCCTCATTCGCTATTGATCGAACCGACCGAAGGCTTCGGTTTAAGTGAATTTTCTGTAACATCCGTACATAAACCAGAATTTATTATACATAAAAACCTTCCGAGAAGAGTTCTCTAAGTGATGGTAAAAACCGTTTTTAATATCCGTAGCGGATATACACATAGACAGACAGACCGACAGACGGAGAAAGCGACTTTTTTAATACTACATCCTACTAATATTATGTTTTTGTGTGTCTCAGTTTGTTCCTCCTTCACGCTGCAACGGCTGGACGTATTTAGATTAAATTTGGAAGGGAGATAGTTTTATACACTGGAATAACACATAGGCTACTTTTTATCCCGGTAAAATCAAAGTTTCCGAGGGAATAACAATAATCCAAATCTACACAGAGTCGCGGGCAGAAGCTACTGTAAAGATATAGAAGAAAAATAAAGGCGGTACCCTAAGAGCAGTTTTCGCCTACAAACTGATTGTGCAATTTGACGAAGCATTACATTTTGCAAAAATAAATGATTTATATCTATAATCATAATATTATTTCTTATCATAACACCCCTCTTTTTCTGTTGGAGGTTGAATGTATTAGTTAGTTAATACTGGCATAATCCTTTTACATGTTTTGAATAAGGACCTAGCAACGGTATTGTTTGTTTTTATCATTGTGTTTTATGCTGTCACTTGTGAATTCCTTTTGCAGAATATAACATTGTACACACCTGCATCCACTCTGTTTATTTACCATTAACATTTTTTTCCATTAAGGGTCAAAACTATTTCTACAAACACTAAAGCGGCATTCCATGACCAATTAGAACTCTATCGCTCTAAAACAACTTGAGAAACTAGTAGCGAGCCGAACGCATTCCGCCAGTTTATTATTGCGACAAAAGTTCAAATGAAACTAGACAAGGCTGAAGAAAATTAAGTACTATTATTGACTTGTACTCTTCAAACACAATCAACAGCGGAAGGACGTGTCTTCACTCCGAAACTGAACTAAAACAACTTTAACACTAACATTACATTCCATTGCTGGTTTCGTTCAGCTCAAAAGCTACGACCCCTAAGAATGTTAAAGTTAGCGCGCAATGGACTTCGTGTTTGTCTAGAAGGTTTATTAAAGTTGGTGTGTGGATGTTCGTGGTACAGGTAGGATCTAATAAGTGGAGGTTAGAGAACACTGTGTGAGAAAAATCCGAGTGACAATGCAGTGCATCGTCCGTTCTAAAGGAGAGGCGGATTCCGCCACGCGGCACAAAAATGGCGGGCATTTGGGACTTTATTTTCTTTATATACCTACTACCTACCTACAGGGTGTAGTGAATCCTAGATGAACTTTATTCAGTTTTTCGTCCAACATTTTTTATCTTGTTAAAATGAATGTGTGCAATTGATATATTGTTTTCGAGCTGCCTTTACAAATGCTTGTAAGACTTGCTTTTGCTTACATTTTCATGCATAATTTGGTCATTTCTATTCCGACGCAAACTGTCCTATTTCTGATTCAAAAGTGCCCTATGTTTGCCTTCAAGCTATAACAATCCCTGTATCTTTCACAATTTCACACGGATCAGATGGACAGGACAGCATTACAAACAATCTTAGCATCAATCGCATTCATCATAAGGATTCAGGATGATAACTAATTTGTCCCACAAGATATACTTACAATTGAAAGTTGAATCATAAAATTTATATTTTTAATTTTTGTACCGCAGAGTACTGTCCACCCACAGATAGCTTTATTTAATAAGTAGCTATAGTAACGAGCTTAGAGATAAAGCGTAGAGAATACGAGAAAACGGTAGAAAAAGAATCTAGTTATTTCTTATGTTAGAGAAACTAGACTTTCAGATCCGACTAAGTACCTTTTAAGTTTAAATAATCGTCGTGTACATGTACATGCATCAATGTATGCATCATGCATAATGTGTACATGCGACAATTACAAGTACATATTAAATCAAGATAAATTAATTAATTGGGTCTCGTTGGTACCTTATTCATAAACGCGCAATAGCGAAAGTGTGTTTGAAATAGGCTCTATCCTTATCTGTTATTATGAAGTTTGAATTTAACGAATAGAGACAAAGAATACTTTATTAAAATGTGGGATAGTGTTTTCAGTCCTCGCAGTCCATTGACGCTGAACATTGACGCTACCGTGCAACGTCGAATTAAATGTCGGGGCGTTGCGAATTAAAAACACCCTGTGTAATAACAGTATATGCATATATAGGATGAGTTAAATCTGCAAAATTGGACTTGAAGTCCGCTTTGAATGTACAAAGACAGTCTTAGCGATGTAAAATCAAGATAGGAAAGTTATTTCACAAACCAACACTCATACAATCCACGATACGAACTTGTGAGAAAACGGCTAAGTATATGATACTTTAGCATTACTAGCTACTGCCCGCTACTATGTCCGCGTATAAGTCTTTTACCATACACAAGTCATAATTTGACCATGTGACGTTTTATACACCATTCGCTAGATTATTTTTCGGCGCATCGAATCAGCTCTCGCAGGAAGTAATTTCGCCCAATTAGAGCGCGTTATTCAAATAGAAGTAACACAACGCAACTCACTGGTTGCACCATAACCGCGCAAGTCATCAGTCCGCCATAGTGTTTAGCTTGATCAACGTCGCTGGTCGATAAGTTTAAATGTTTTGTTTCTAAATTACTGAAGTTTTCTTAACGGATTGACTCTTCTGATGCAGTTAAAATGTAAGTGAACTTATTTAAAATTAAACATAATAGTTTATTCATTGAAATACTTCATATAATCGTGATTAAAAACAAGAGTATTTGAGCGGTGTTGTAACGAAAAGTTAGGTTGACTTAGGCGGTATTTCCATTAATAGTTTTTTGTCTCTCCTGAAAAGTAAGCAAATCTGACTTGTGCGGTATTGTTAGCTAAGCGACGTTATGTCCTTTTTCCTAGGATACAATCCGCTCAGCCGTTCAGAAACAAACATACAGTTTTTTTATCCATATAAGTATGAGTATAAATAAATGAGTATGAGTATGAGTATAAGGACCTGATGGTAAGCAGTCACCGTCGCCCAAAATCATCAGTAATGCCACAGTTGCTGTTACTTTCGCATTTACAATTGTTAACTATGGATTGTTTGTCTTGTCACTGTATTCATCTATATAATCGTCGTCATCTCATGAACTACCAGTGGTTATAATATAACTCATCTAAATATCTATACATCTCGCCGTGACGCCCGTGACTAGTCCCCTCGTGCGTCCCCCTCTAACTTAGGCAGTCCGATCAGGATGCACAACTAACTGCAAGTAGCAGCTTTACTGCACTGAATAAAGTGCAAAAGTTTGCGGCAAAGAATAAATATTTCATAGAATTAAAAACTTGGGGGAAAGTTGTGGAAAGCGAACATGTTCTTGCCTGTTTCACTGAAGTACTTTAACGTATTTTACTTTACGGGAAATTTAGTGGCGTGATGTCTTTAAAAATCTTTGCTTCCAAAAGTTAGCTCGTGGATAGTGGCTTACTGCATTAAGTTAGCTGAAGTTCGCTTACTGCGTTAAGTTTGCTTATAATACAGTAACCTTTATTCATAAAAGCACAATAAACCTGTTTCAGTCTGTTGAATTCAAATATCATACTGACAGATAAGGAGAGCATAATTCAAGGCTTTAGCAATTGCGCATTGATTAATAACTACTTATTTTCCATGCAATTTTATTAGGTACCTATGTAATGTGTTTATTTAACGGTAAAAATAAAAAAAACAACTTGACCTGAACAGTTGACAAAAGATGCTTCGATTAAAGTATGATTACGTCAAAATTCTCCCATTTATAAATATCTTTAAAATCGTGACTATTTTTTTATAATTACATAACCCCTTCTTACATTAAATAAAAAACCCTTCCTATCACATACTCGTACATTTGTGCGATAAATGTCTACCCCGCAAATTGAACTCGAACAAATCAAGTTCCCCGCTTTCATCGAGATATATCAAAGAAGACACAAATAAGGATAAGCCAATATTTGTCACGACATTATCGCTAATCATGTCAACGTCTTCCTGGAAGGATATATGTATATCGTTATACATCCCTTTATTGTCCATATAAAACGATAACTAGGTCAGTTGGAACGAAAGGTGCTTCCTATTTAGTCGTAGATAATTTTGCTTCACGTTCTATTTTATGAAATACAAAGGGTTATTATTTGAGCACACCCTGTGTTTCCTGTGTTTTAGATTTCTCGCAGATGCTTTTTTTGCTATAGTACTGTTCATTTACCAAACACGAAATATGAAAATACAGTAAAAGAGATCACCAAAAGTGAAATTAACATCGACCAAAATGATACAAGCATTTTAAACTGGTAATTGTATAGATACAGCGATAAGATAGAGAGATCCGATATGCACTGTGAAGTCATATGCCTGCCATACATATAAACTCCATGTTAAATTCTGTTTTGCTACAAAGAGACTTCAGAAACAAATCAAAATTTGTTGGCAATTCTTCTAACTATTCAAAAAATGATCTTTCTCAACTGTTTGTTACATGAATCAGCATTTAATAAAGCTTTGATGAAAAGTCATGAATATTCCCTATTGATAACATTTTTTTTACTGCTGCAATTAAAAAATGTTTCGTTGAAGATATCATTAAATGTTAACAACACAAAATGCTAATAGGTACATTTGACAAAGGCGTTATAGATCGCATCGCTAGGTCAAAACAGTAATAACTCAAAATACAACTGTATTCAAAAATCAACTTTAATACAACTGCAACAGCTTCAAACAAAACTAGCAGAGATTTTTAGTTATGGTTTTGATCCAGCCGAGTGAAATATACTTTTAAACAATTGTAGGAGTCACGTGGTTTCCTAGACTTACTTCACATCGTCTAAACGGAACACGCCATATATACGTACCTGCAAAAGAAAACATCAGTTAATACAGGGTGAAGTGAAAATCAACGCAAACGTTATTTTTAAATAACTACATAATTATAAATTCCCCGCTGCGTCTGTCTCTAAGTCCATGAGATTTTCATGCAGATTTCACCATTAGTTAGATAATTTTTCACAAAATGTTTTCATATAAAATTCTGGTTTATGAAATGAAGCTTCAATGCAAAACCCTACATAAAAACTTCCGTGAAAAAATATCTAACTAATGGTGAAAATCGCATCCAAATCCGCTGCGAGGTTTAGGTGTCAGTGGATATACAGACACATAGAAATACAGACAGACACAAAAAGCGAGTTTGTTTTATACTATTTGAAGATGATAATTCTCCACTGAACATCGAATTTGCTTTTCGACGCTAGCTGATAAAATGGAAATGCACGTAGATTTTGAGCGTCAAAGGCCTTTTTCGAGCTGATGAGCTAAAAACGAAATTATAGAGCGCTATCACGAGTTAAAACCACTAATTCAAACAATTGCAACACATCGCCTCTATATCCTTTTCTATCGGTGACCCAGCGTAGCAGTATAAAACAAAAAACATCCTATATCACATGGTATTTACGCCATTTTGATTACCATTTCCATGCTATTCGTATTAAAGTTGACCAGAATGTCTTAAGCGCCAGTCGCAGTATAAACTATTTCTAGTTGGATGTCCGTAAATTGCCAGACATATGATATATAATAGAGAATAGGCTCCTATCGGACACAATGGTATTTAACGATAAACGTATATCAGCTAGATAAACGAGTATGCGACACGCGACTAAAAAATGCGGGATATTTTTATAGGGTTCCATAACCAAAATGGTGTCTCTTGACCATAATAGTAAGATTCCGTTGTCCGTCTCTCCGACACAGGGCTATATCTTAAAAACCGTATTAGCCAGACACTTAAAAAGTAACAAAGTGTGGTTTAATGTTGGTGCTAGAAAAACAAATAATAATAATTGATCGTAGCAAGTGGAAAGAAGTGGTCTCTGCCTACCCCTCTGGGAAACAGGCGTGATTTAATGTATGTATGTATGTATGTTTTTAAGTTAAAAACTGAATCGGGTAATACAAGAAACGTGTTGTTTTTTCTTGTGTCATAAGCTTTACAGCTAAAAGGTTAAAGCTATAGGCTTCAAATTATATCAGTAAGTATAAGGATCTTGCTGACCCAAAGCCACACACATTGTCAATATTTTTTTCTAAGATCTCATAATGATAAAGAGAAGAGCGAATTTAAATCATTCATCATCAATCATCATCGAGTGGGGTATTATTGTATAGAACTCGTTGGGTAGATATAAATACTGTATATTTTATTTTAAAGATATCGTCAGATTTTTATGAACTTGAAATTTGGTGATAATGTCTATTATTACCTACGTATATCTCACTAACACCAATGTATAGATAAAAAAAAAACAAAAGCAACTGAAGGGATTCAACGGGTACATTTGGTACGGACCCTCAAATGTGCTAAGTCAAACACTCAATTAATCGGTTTTTTCTTCAAACTTAATATTGTACGGTGTACGGAACCTTGCGTGTACTAGTCCGGCACACGCTTGTCCGGTTTTTTTGCTATTCAGGTCATTTCGTGACAGTGTCGGTTTTAAATAAAAATAACATGCGACGCCGCGTTTGGTTTACGATACTATCGACGTTAATGACAGTGTTTTTGTTAATGTCATTCTTGATGACTGTCACTTGGAAGTAGCTAAGTATAGCCATAGCAAATAAATACACCACATACCTATTTTAGTAATTGGTAATCATTATACCATCAATATAATAGATTTAATTATTATATTTCAGAGGTGATATTCACTAAAAACAAAGGTAAGTTCGTAAACAAAACTATACTAGTTAGCTCGTCAGTACGTAATTCTTTTCACATTTTTGCGTGCACCTAGTTATAGAGTTAATTAGAAAAATAGTGAGATCATCCTGTATCCTGTACTTAATGTTTTAAGTATTAAGTAACACAAAAATGTAACAAGCAACAGAATAACCGAATGCGATGAAAGAAAACCTTATTATTGTCATCAGTATTATGAAAAAAATACTGACAATTGAGTTTTTTCCGTCGTTTCTTCTCAGCTGTTGTCTAATATCCTCTAGGGAAGCGCTGGTAGGACGTGCAAAAGAGTCCCTTCAGCCTACAGACTAAATAAACATATTTTATGTTTTAAATAGCGTCATCAACGGGTGTCATTATTATGTATATCTTAAATTTTACCTATATGAAAAATAGCTTCAAATATCTGATAGGTACGATAGGTAGCTACAACAGGGTATGTCCGATATTTCACAAACTTTAAAATTACGAATATTTTTTTTCTAAATATTCATTTGTCCGCATTTTAATTTTTTCGAAAGCTATTTTACGCTGGAGCTAGTTTAGATTAAATGCATAATTTAATTGTTATACGTAGGTAAGGTAATATTGGAATTATGAAAATTCGAAAATTTGATCAATTCGAAATTATGACGCTTCGAAATTATGTAGTGTACCCATATTTTAACATGGCCAATCTGTACATCCATCTCTAATCCCTAATCCCCAAACTCGTGTCATCAAACTGTTACAAACGTTCAATTATGACGGAAACCTCTTTTACTACCTCCTCTCGCAGGCAATAAAAAGCCAGCAAAGAAAGCCAAAGCCGAAGCACCTAACGCATGTTTTATACGACTCCCTTAAGATTATGCTAATATCTTTTACAGCCTTATGTCCAAGCATCGAGTCATTAGAGCCCCGTTACTCGACTGCGTTAAACCTAACAATAAAACCTCATATAACCTCATGGCTATTAATCGTACTGAGTTATGACATGTAGGTTCGATCTCTGGGAGAATTAGCAATTTATATTGAGTAGTAATTAATGTTGTGACCGGATTAGGGTTGCCAGATGTCCGGATAGCCGGACATGTCCGGCCTTTTACACTCGTGTCCGGCCCAGAGCTCGGAAAGATGGTTAATATTTTAACCTGCTCATCAGAAGCGCCGTACATTTCAAATAGAGCATTTTTATTTCGGTTAAATAACGGTTAATTTCGCTCGCTAATTTTTTCGCACCGCCATCGTTTTCTCGTCTTTCCTACTTTAACTAGCTCTGTACATTTTCGCTTGTTCAGCTCAAATCCAAACCAGCCTCATAATTTTAGTCACCACGCCATCCAACTGCATGAAGAATCAAAAACCAAAAATACTAGGTTAATCCCAGCGATCATAACGCTCACGAATCGATTCCGCTTCGAGAGTTTACGAAAAACCTGGTTAAGAACCATAATTAACCAGTACTTTTCGAACCAGCATCGCTATTGCCTAACGCACTCGCAATCTCAATTGGCTTCAAAGCGGTACAACTGTTTTCTTTTTGTATGCAGACAATTCTTCGATTTTCAAAATGAAAACAATTGCGAATGCGAGTGCGTTAAGCGTACTCCTCTGGTCCAGCCATATATATATAAGTAGGGCTTTTGCTAGATTTTTTAACCTCAAAATCAACCCTGTCCCGCCGAAAGATGTCGAATGAACGCGTCCGAAGGGCTCAAGACTTGCGATCTCGCAGGAGTTTTCAATCTGACTCATCCTCTTTACATAGTATAAAACAAAGTCGCTTCCTGCCGTCTGCCCCTCTGTGTACGCTTAGATCTTTCAAACTACGCAACGTATTTTAATGCGGTTTTCATCAATAGCTAGAGTGATTGAAGATGTACGCTTTGTTTACAATAAATTCTGGATGCGGGTGTTACAGAAAACTCACATAAAGCGAAGCAAAGGCGGGTAACAATAATAAATACACACTTTTCTTTTTAAATCAATATGTCAGACATTCAGGGCACAATGTCCGGCTAAATATGAAGCTGTGTCCGGTTTTCCTAATTTTGTGTCTGGTAACCCTAGACCTGATGGAGATTTAGAATGTGATGCATGTGATTGTGACGTTGGTGGCTTCTCACACAATGCTTTAATGACAGCCATATTTAGTTGAATTGTACCTACATCTTGCGTTATGGCGTGACCAAGGAAAACAGGGATTCATTTTTATTTATTGTCCGAATTTGCTAATATGGATATAGACAAAGGTCCTAACTTCCAGTTCGGTTCAATTGTATTAAGTTTAGTTCTAGATATGACCTTAAAAAAACATGAAAAAAACATGATTAAAGTGAACAACAAAGAATAAGAACCTATTTCTTAGACACCAATTTTTTTAAACTGAGTCTTTGGAAATATAACGACGACCATTTTACCTATCACACCTTTTCTAACAATGATAATTCAAAAAGTCAATGATATAATCGCAAACAATTGTAGGTACAGTCACCAGCAATAATATAATATCCAACACTGGGCGCAAAAATATCTGACATTTTTGCGTCCAATGTTCGTATTGCTGGTGACTGTACAACAACGCAAAATATAAGGGGACTATCTCTCACAAATCGACCTTAGTCCCAAACTAAGCTCTCGGCTAGTAATATGGGTACTAGAATCTAGGACTAGGCAACGATAAATATAGGTAGGTACTTATACTACTTAAATAGAAATACATACTTAAATATAAAGGAAACATCCAACAGTTTCAGAATTCGGGCGAACTCGGCCACTGCGCTGCCTTTATGAATTGTTTTATGTAAAGAAACCCTAAAAAGGGTTCGAAACCCGAGCAATTTAATAAATTCAGCAGCAAATACGAAGAAGGCCATACGGAACTGACGGTCTGTGTATAAATAAGTCATTTGCCGCGATCACTTGTATTGACTGGGAACAAAACGGAGTAAGGCTGTATACATACTGTTTTATCAGAAAGAAAGGAGAAATCTGAAATACTGGAGAATCTTAAGTACCTAACGACCTGGGTGCATGACTCGATCAGGATCGTAGGAAGTGCAAACAGGCAGAGACTTGGAAAATAACATGAAGTCGGTAGTTCTTTTTGGTACAATCTAGCTTCGATCGGCAAGTTTCAAAACCTGAACCTTTTAGATGAGTCCCTTTTTAATGGGAAGGAGATAACAATCTCGTTCACAGGCCACCTGATGATAAGCGGAACCTGAGACTAGGATATTTATAGCCTTAGGGATTACAATCTCAACAATTTCATTCTAAGATAAGTGCTAGTCAAACTTCACTACACTCATACATACATACATACATACATACCTTCACACCTGCCTCCAAATGGGGAAGGCCGAAACTATGGAACGCCAGGTGCACCGGTCACAACTTTCGCTTCCTCTACATTCATCAATCTCTTCATACACGTACGTCTACGGCTTCGGGTGCTTTTGATTTGGCTCTTATTCAGCACATCGCGAATCTGATCACCGTACGTCCGTCTAGGACGTCCCCTACCGACGAGATGTCGGTACGGCTATCGCTCACTCTTGCTCGCCATATGCCTTTCGTAACTCTTATTTTTATCCAGCCTTTCTAAATGACCGAACCATCTTAGCATACCCTTTTCGGTTTTAGTCACTACATCTTTCAATTCACATCGTTCTCGGATCTCGCTATTTCTTGATCTATCATCCTAACTCCACACATACTTCTTAGAGCTTTCATTTCAACTGCATTAGTCCTGCTTTCACTCTTCTGCCATATCCGTACCCAAGATTCACTCAACTGCAACACACCTGTTTACGTTGCATATGACACGTCACCAGAACTGAATGCACGCACACACACAGTTGTCTCCTACAGTTCTACTACAGTTCTATTTTTCAAGGTATCCAGCCCGGCAGTTCCCTTCCAGCTTCCAGTGTGTCCCCGTCCAACATTTCGCACGCGCTACGGCCCGATTTGCATAGAATTGTCACATAGTGACATTATTTACGCCCTTCCCTTGTTTTTCTGCGGCCCTGGTAAGCAGAAAGCAACATAAACACCGCCATTAAGATTCTTCTGCCGTTTTGGTTTGAGAAAATAAGGAATACTGGAGGTTATAAAGTGCTTACTTACTCTACTTCCACCAGTTTTGACAAAAGTTAAAAGTGAGATGTAACTATCGCTAAGGTTGACACTTGTCACTGTCAAAACATAATGTTATTGCAAGGGAACATCGAACTTGTTGTATCATGACGTGTAAATTACTTCAAACGCAGGTAGATTGTATTCAAAAACTGTGACATTAAAGCAAGGCTTATGAACCCACTGTTAGCCAGATCTATCGATTTTACACCTTCTACAATCTTAAAACTGCAATCCCAAGGCTGCGTTGTCTAAGGACTACGATGGAGTCTGTGTGCGTCTTTGACATGTATTTTTATCGAAAAATATGAATAAATGAGTATGAGTATGAGTATGCCTTTTATTGTAAAAACATACAAGTTACATCTACCTTCCTTTAAAAACAAATCAATTTGCGTTCCTTTTTACCAAATCAAAGAAATTCTTTGTGCACTAGAGTGTTAAAAGTAGTAGGTATGAAAAGAAAAATAGCGGGGCACGGGCGCCGATTCTCGGAAACTCCACTGACATTTTAACCTTCTTTGTTACTTAATCGAAAGGCCAAATGAGGGGGGGGATCTTCAAAGCTTCTCATAATAGATTGAGCAATGTCGTGGAAAATTAAACGGCGCCAATTCTCAAATAAGTGGAAAGATTCTACCGATATCGACTCTGGGTCAAGCTTGGGTGTCGATCTTCAAATATTTGGTTGTTCTTGTCCTTCACTAGTGATAGAAGAGTGAGCGAGACGAAATGAATCGTTATTATAGGTCTATCAAAGGTGAAATCAGGTCTATTTTTTATTAAGTCGTTACTTTTAACAGGGTTTTGTTTAACTTCCGTAAGTGTTAAGGGTTATTTAAACTCAAAATATAATTAACATTAAAAACATGTTAAGGCAAGAGCAATGCAAATTAAAGCATTTTTTTTATATACTTTAAATTACATTACATAGGCTGACAGGCACCAGTAATGCACACTTCACTCTTTATTCAAATTTATACGGTCCAAAATTGTATGTAGCGAAACAAATTAATAACCCTTATCTTCTGTACAATAAGAATCAATTCCCATTATTGCTGTTGGCTCCATAACCCTGTGTCGAACTTTTATGAATTACATTTTATTTTTATACTAAGTCTAAATATGTCTAAATATTTTATAAATACCTAAACTTTCAAGGCATTCCTTTTAAAACTATAGCATAAAAATAAATGTACGACTAAACTCAAAAAAACTGCGAAATTTGGTCCTACGAACCGAACTTTATAACCAATCAAACCGTCTGTCAAAAACCGTACACCAATAAACACTCAATGCCACCAAACTTTAATTGTACGTGTCTTTGACACTTTTTCGAGCCACCAGTATTGAACGCGATAGCAGAATTGGCACGAAATCTGTAAAACATTAAAATTAAAACGATATGGCTACCGGAAGCGCTACCAACCCCAGGATTTATGCTGAAACTCCTGCATAAATTGCAGCTTCCTGTTAAATGTATCCATTACACGTTGACACTTTTAAGGGGTGAGTTCCGTTGGCGCGTTTCGTAATACTGGGTTATGTTAATTGAATAACAGAGACCTCTAACAGATACGCGTCATACTTGTGAACGGGTGCTGCTTGTGGGGTCCGGTCTGTTCACGTTTGCAAGGACTTTAATTAATTATTCTAGATATAGCTTTTGACGTAGAGACCTCGTCGTGTTGTTCTCATAGTCTTTATTTATAGTTTAAGATTTATTGACCTTAAATTTGTATTTTTTTGTTGTTGATGTTTTATGAATTTATTATTTATTACTTTATTACCCTATTATTACTTAATGTAACTTACTTTAAAGTATTATTATGTTTTATGATTGAAAAAATGACTTTCTGCTGGAGTTTCTTGCGGCGCTTCTTCTCCGCAATGATGGTCTTGTCCGAAGCGCTGGTAGATTCACTCTATATTACCGACGTGTTAAAGAGCCCTCATGTGGCCTATTTACTGAATTTTCTAGTTTTGGATTTAGGAATCTATAAAGATGGTATACACAGCAACACATCTAGCTATACACTTCAGAAATCTGAAATATTGCATGAAAGAGAGTCGCACTAGAATGTGTATGTTGTTGACATAATACACATATATACATCTCTTTCTTTTTCTCTCTGCTCTGTCTTTAATGGTTAGTTAGGTGTGATGTTGTGTGTACGTACACTTACCCGGAAAAAAGGCTATTCACTTGTCTTGTAGTCGCAACGATTATCCCAGTCGCAATAGTTTATATCCGTCCAACCGCACTAACGAGCCCGTACCCTGAGCACTCCGTGCCCTGGCGGCGCTCCAAGCCGCGGCACCGTGATGACGCGTCTCCTCTCGTTATCGGACTCCACAGCCTCGGAAGGACCGTTTTGGACCAAGCCGAGTTAGATAATCCATCTCAAGATTCTAAAGGATCTCAGTGGGGCTAGACAAGTTGCCACCGTTCACGAACGCTAGCGTTAGGTGATCACTGGCGACATGTGTTGTCATTGAAAAATGTATGGGAATGACGTAAGTCACGTGATATATCACTCGTTACAACTGACACGCTGAAAACTGATTGTCTAGCCTATTTAATGTTGAGAGCGCCAAGTGACAGGTGATCACCACAGGGCCGTATTAAACTGATCTCAAGTGAGATGTCTATCTCAAGACGCATATTGGACCACAGCTTTTGAACTGATATTTACTTTGACATGTCCTTAAGATATATCTCGCGGAATTGCCGCTGTTGAGCCGGCTTTTTGTGGTGTTAATCACTACGTTTTTTTCTATTTCTGTCTGTGAGAACCTATAATTGGCTTTCTACATTTATTTTAAGTTCTATTTCTGTTATGTATAGCTGTTGGATCTCCTTGAATAAATAAATAAATAAATAAATAAAAAATCGGTAACGCTTCGATACGTCGACTAAATCCACGTAGCGTAATTTCATAGGCGACAACTGGGAATTCACTGTTTTTGTTGATGTCATGGGAAAGGCCAACATGCTGACCTCCTCTCGTTTTATCCTCCCTCACCATAACACGACAATGCGATTAGTGTTAACAGGAAACAAGTTTTACGCATTAAAAGTCGTGGGTAAAGACTAATCTTAATGATAACTAGCTTCCTAATTAGTTATTCCGCCATCAGCGGAGGATATCAAACTATCGTTATTCCCTGGGGAACTTTAAAAAAACCGGGATGAAAAGTAGCCTACGTGTTAATCCAGGGTATAAGCTATCTCCATTTAAATCAAATCCAACCCAAATTTTATCCAAATCAGCGTGAAAGTATTAACAAACTAACACAAACACACACAAACTTTCATATTGATATATTTAAATAAATAAATAAATAAATAAGTATCAGGGGACAATGTCACACCAATTGACCTAGTCCCAAACTAAGCTCAAGGCTTGTATTATGGGTACTAGACAACGATATAAATACTTACATAGAGGAATATATACTTAAATAATTATAGAAACATCCATGACTCAGGAACAAACATTCGTGCTCTTCACACTAATATCTGCCCTTACCGGGATTTGAACCCAGAACCGCTAGCTTCGTAGGCAGGGTCACTACCAACTAGGCCAGCGCGTCGTCAATAAAATTATAATTATAATTATTAATTATTATTAATTATTATTATTTATTAATTAAATCTTTATTGCACAGAAATAAATATAATGGCGGACCGCCTTAGCATTCTTTATCAGTCGTCCAAATAATCAATCACAATATTTACCTATTCATAATATTAATCGCACTAATACACTATAAAGTTAAACTAAACAATGTTGCCTTCATATTCTAATTGTATTCCCAAAGTTGAAATAACATTATGGCTATATCGGCAATAACTTATTTTAGTATCCATTACGTGAACGATCCCCCAAGAGTACCATTGACGAATATTATGTAGCTTAAGTACGTGATATCAAGATAGTGCGACTTACCGCCGTATTAATAAACTTATCTGGCTAGCCTGTCACTAAATATGTCAAAGTAAATGTCTGGAAAGCTGTCAATTTTGATGCATCTTGAAACGAGCATTACAGCGAGATAAGTTTATTGATATACGGCCCTAATTGGGATTGTTCATATTTTTACAATTACTCCAATTCGAAAACCATTTCGAGGAATAAGGTTTTAAAGCCGTTCTGCATTATTACGTTTTTGAAATATTTATCTATTTTGGATATTTCGACAAAAGTAGATTTAACCTTTGTTTGACTTTCGTTTTCGGCTTGAAGCCCTCCTAGGTGTATCTTACGGGTTAGGCGAAAACAGCTTGATATAGTATGTTTTAATACTCTATTACAATCACTTTTTTTCATTGGATATCATTTAATTGTTGTAATTTATTAGAAAATGCCATCCCAAAATAATCATGTCATCCATAAAATGTCTGCTAAATAAGTAAATATATTAAAACAAAACTATTGGGTCAAATACAAAATTAATGCAATAGGTGTCTTAAAATTTCCTATTCTTTCGAATGAGAAAGTAAAAACCGTGAGTTATTTTTTTTGGACAATCCCAATTGTATGAAGAAAATTATCTTTATTGAGATGCTCCCGGTGAACCCTTTATAAGGCAGAGGCAATATTATTACCCACCATAATAAATGTAATATGAATCTTAAGAATTGACAGTTCGGTTCTATTTACAAATACCTTTGGCAATAACTGGTAAAGGGTTAAAAATTACAGTTTTCTATGACATGCCATTAACGTAAACGAATTCAGTCATAACTCTGCTTTGCACTAAAATTTCACAAAATTTCCGATATCATGAACAAATCGAAATCACGGATCAAACAATCTACATTTAACTAAATAATTTTAAACAAGCTATCTCTTCCCAATCATCAACAAACTGTAAACATATAACAGAAAAACAAATGCACTCGAAGCGTGTTCCATTTTCAAAATATTACTTTTTAATTTTGTCGACGTGTCATTGGGCCACAGTGTATGGTAAAGACACAATTTTAACGGTTTAAATTCATTATTAGGAACAATATGGATACCAAAAGTTATCCGTGAAGGGTCTAACAAATGAACCCACTAAGTTAAGATAACATCAAAAGACAATAACGAAACATAATTTATTATAGTCAGACAAAAACGTTGCGGCGAGGGCTTCAGTTAACTATGATACTCACGGTTCAGAAAGGTTGGAAATATACTTTAAAGTGCAGTAGGTTTGAGGAGACTTCTTAGTTGGCAAAATAAATAAACTAGTTTTCACACCACATGCTCGAAATAGCCCAATTATATATCATGCAAACCTGACCTGAAGCAAATCATTATAGCCATTGGCTAACCAGTGGGTTATACTATGGTGCTGCATCTCATTATAACCCGCTGGTTAATAATGAGATTTGAATTCGTATAAAAAAATTGTTCTATAAAAACCTAGAGCAAAAATAACTTATTTGAAAGTCGAACTGGCCACTACAAGCCATACAAAGAAAAGGTGAGAAATTAGAGTATTCTCCTTTGGGACAAAGCTGCTTTCGTCTTGGGCGAGCTTGAATCACTCGCTACACTCAGGACTCCGTTTTAATTCCCTCTCTTTGCTCAGGGGTGTTATTCTCTCAAAAACAACGGACGGGCGGACGAACGAGCGAAATCGCAGCGGCGAGTTTAGGTAGTCCCGTTAGAGCGAACAAAGCACATTTTAGGGCGCGCATTTTCAATTAAGCATCCTTATACGTTCGATCCATCGGCAGAAACCATGCTGCTAAATTGAAAATGCGCGCCCTAAAATATGTTTAGTTCGCACTGACGGGACTACTTAAACTCGCCGCGTGGACGTTCACTCGTCCGTCCGTCCGACCGTCGTTGTTCAGAGAATCATCCCCTCGATGTATAATCTACTAGATCATATTAGTTATGTCAACCAAAGCTGATACTAACGAAACTAAAGCCTTAACATGCTGCAATACGAATAAACGTCAAACGCGAACTAGTGTCAATGCTGAAACTGTAAGTTATTTTTGTGCTCTTACATCTTAATTGTGGTAGAACCTAGTACACTGTCCGTTTGGATGGTCACCGTCTTATCCTACCGCCAATTAGCAGTGTTCGCATTATTGTTTGTTTTTAGTAAATATTTTTCATGTTGTTTATGAAGGACTGAATAAGATGAACATTTTAAGTCAAACACCTAGTTAACCAAACTAAACCTTTTAAACGCAAAATAATTTATTTGAATAATTGATACATTATTTTTCTAATAAAATGAATTTCGAGCACACGATCGTACAAAACTTTTGATCTTGAATCATAGACCTTTTAAGACCTTTTTTGCTGAACAAGTATTATTATTTTATTCCCAAGTATTAATAATTTCTGGAGGCACTAAACTGCGAAGACAAATTGAAACTTCTTAACAAGTTGAGAAAATAATTTTGCATAGTTTTCAAATTTAATATCTAACTTAGCAAATTAACGTTTTAATTTATAACAATATCTTATGCTTAGTTGTATTGTTAATTGGTGTTTGTTTGCATTTCTGCAATCAAAACAGATTGAGTAATTGACGGGGTAGAGGGAATCACTAACTTTTTTTTTAATGTGTTTAGGTTTTGTGAAATATTTTTTATTTCTATGTTTTTTTTCTTTTCATGCCATCTATTGGTAAAATGTGTGTGACTATATACATTGACTACCATCATCTGTATCGTAAAGCAAATTGATTCCTAGACCACTTTGGACTATGTCACAGTGATGTAATGAATCGAAAGGTAAGAAGACTTCTTATGATTTAAATTACAGTGTTATTTTGATATACTTAGTCCAAATAAATAAATTTGACTAGACTTTGACGTATTTTTTTGTGACAGAAAAAACAATTCGATATGCGATGGAATACATAAATTGGATCGTATAGTAATATTATAGATCATTCAATTATGATTGTGTACTAGTTTTTTTCCGCGACTCTGTCCGCTATTGGGTTCCTTAAGCTCTTGCATCTAGGGAACCCTTAGCAAAAAAATATTGAATCATATGATATAACTACAAATACACATTTTGGAAATACATAATCGTATTTGTTGAATGACTTATATTAGAAACTTGATTGAATTAACTTAGAAGCTTGATATTTTTACAGCTTTACACACTTTTGAATTTTATTGATATTATATCTACTTGTTCCTGCTAGATCCCCTCTAGCAGGTCCGCCCAAGGCATGGTCCCTAATATTAAGTGTTCTGTACGTTAAAACTACTGTCTGTCTGTGTGTTTGTCAAAACCCCTTCTGTTCCAGTTCCTGTTCCCTGTTCTGTTTCTCTGTTTTAAAGTGGTAATTATTATTTATATATTTTAATGTTTCACTAGCTTAGTTTTGTTTTTATTTAATAGGCTATTTGACAACATTGAAAATATACTACAAATTGTGGTCATCCTATCTGATACTAGCGTAAAATAACGTACTTATTTCACTTTATTTCACATTAAATTATGTCTATTTTTTTGGAAATTACACGAAATAATAAGGGTTTTTTTTTTAAATTTAATCTGTGGCAAAAACGCTATGTGATGTTAGAAATACATACTTTATAACCTGTGATGTGAAGTCACATGTAAGTAAACAAAACAACGCTCCATATGCTAAGCTGTCAAGTGAACTTGTTTGTTTACTTGCGTGTGACGTCACACTAGTCCGCCATAGATAGAAACAGCGTTTTTCGCGTTGTTTTGAAATTTTAAACTTTAACTTACATTTTTATTGATAAAACAGTAGAATCTCAAGGAAATATCAATGTAGTGTGCTTAGTTATGTGATAAATAATCATTTAAATACGTTTTCTAAAATTAGTCAAATAGCCTATTGTGTTTAGTTTTAATTTTGAATTGTATTAATGTCGAATAGCATATACTAGCAAAACCGATGCGTCTGTATGTCCGTGTACAAACTAAGTAACGGCTGCCCCTCGTCACGCGTCAAGCGTAAACCGCGGAAGGGGTGAGCGGTGCCCAAAAATTGGTTTTCGGCCCGCTTGAGCGTTTTATTAATTGGTTTAGGGGCTTTTTACCACTGTCAGGGTAGTAATGTAGGAATTATTCGTTAGTTGATACGTTTGAAATATATTATTACTTTGATATTAGTCGAGTTAATGTAGCGACGATTTTTTTTATGATAGATAATCATTTCGTTCATTGAATACAAAACGGGCACAATCCGAAATGAGTCAGTGTTGCATTTTAAAATTAGAAGCAGTTGGAATACGATTTTTAATGGAAGAGCAAATTTTTTTGGAATGTGTCCGTTTTGTATTTAATGAGCGATTTGTTGAACAACAGAAATTTCACCGGGTGAAAACTTTATGTTTACCATGAATACGGGATTTGAAAATCACAAAAGTAACATGTATTAACGGGAAATAATGTTAAAACAGTAAAGTTACAAGAGAAAAGAAACATTCCTGACGATTCGTAACTTATTTGGTACTAGCGACCCGCCCTCGCTTAGCTTCGGTTTATGTGAGTTTTCTGTAACACCCGTACAATCCCGAATCACTCTATCTAGATCTAGGCATACATAGGGACAGACAGACAGCGGGAAGCGACTTTATTTTATACTATTCAGGGCGTCCCAAACTTATGGGACATGAAGGGGATGTACCTTAAATATCGTAGATAGTGAATTTTGCTCAAATAAGTTATGTTATTTTTAAAAGTTAGAAATTCTGCATTTATATATTTTCTAAAAATTACTTGCTTCGTCTGGGAATCGAACCGACTTTAATGTCAAAAAAAATCACCCTTCTTTTATGACGCCAATCAAAAGAATAGCTAAAAAATAATAACTCTGCTTAAGTAACATAGTACCTACTTTAAAAGAAAGGAACAACGTAAAATTCAAAAAAAATGTATAGTGATTAAAAAAAAGTCATATCCGCTAACAATTTTCACTCTAAAAGCGGATTGGACCAAAACAGAACAAGGCCTTATACCTAGATTAAACGCCGAATTTTATAGACTAATCTCGAAGCAAGTCTTATTCCAGTTTGGTAAAATCGATGGTAAGAGGATTAAAAAAATCAAACAAAAGTGTTTTAGACAGCTGTTATTTTTACCTCCTCAGGCCCAAGGTCCTACCCATAGTACTAATTCACTTTGTCATTTAGACCCAGCTCCTTCGACAGGGTAGTCATAGCGTACCACGGTCCTACCAGTAGGACTTAATAGAAAACCCGCCATTTTGTTTCAAATTTCGCGCTAAACGAATTTGGCGTGTCCTATAAGTAAGTATTTTAAGTACTTGGGTCTGAATGAGTATAAAACAATAGTACTACTGGTAGGACTATGGGTCGTAGTGACTACAAGCTGAATTTTTCCTTGGGCCTTAGGAGGTTAAAAGGCGTTTACTAAAAATAACTGAATTCTATTCATGTTAGGTACTGTCAGCCCAATGGAACCCTGACCCACCATAGAACGGTGTCACAGTGACATTATAAAACAATTTGTTTGACACTTCTTATGACTTGAATCATAAACGTCTCTGTGACACAGTTCTATGGTGGGTCAAGGTTCCAATGGTCTGATAGTACATATTTTAAAGCTATATTATACTACCAACATTTGTATACATCTCGCATATAAATCTTTTATTTCAATGCATTTCATTTCTTAATGAAACATCATATTTCTTCTTCTAGAAACTGAAATATAATATGCAAAATCTCATTTCATGCAACGACGCACCGAAACTATAGAATACTTAGAACTCCCGAGAGCATTTTCATATATGTAATTCTCGTTTCGAAGAAATAATTAGCGAGATATATGTATATGTAGAGTCTCGAAGTCTCTTCGAATCTTGGGAACTCTCTCCGTCTGTTTTGTCTCCGGTTTTAGCTAGGGTTGTCACTGACTATTTTTTGGAGAACTTTTTTGGGGGGCGCATAAAATCTGTTGCAACATTCTAGCTAACGCGTGAAACGCAGTTTGTGAATGTAATAAAGCAATTATAAAATAAATTAACCCGCCTGCGTAAAATACTGTGTAACTTATGAACAGTATAACACCCCACCACAATATTATCAAAATGATAAATAATGAAACAAACCTAAAAATGACTTTTAAATATAGACCATAGACTAGTCTTTTGTTTTCTGTTTCTTTAATGTTGCCTACCTTAACAGGGTGTAATTTTTATGGTCATTCGAGATAATCTCGAACAAATGATTAAAATTTTGATCCTTGATGTTTTTCAATTTATGTTATTTTGTGTTAAGTGTGTCACTTTCCGTCTCTTCACCAAGCGGTTCCAACGGAAGACCAGTGCTGGCTTTACGGCTAGCGAATGCTGAGTTGGGACCGTTTCGCAACTGTTTCTGTGTCTTATTTTTTGTATCTATGTACCTAATGTTGTTTTGTATTGTTGCGAATAAATGTATCGTTATCTTTATCTTATCTTAAATACCTAATCAATGATACCATTCTTGTCATAGTTCGTAGACTTTATTTGTTTTCTTTTTTAAATAATGGCGTCTGGCTGCGGCTATATTGAATTTTGATTACTGTCATATCTTTTGTGACACAAGATTAACAAAAATCGATTGACATAAGCATCATCAAAATAAGCCCACGCGTTGAGTTTCTAGTGCTCCACAAAGGAACAAACTGACATACATTATATAGACTAATAAATACATTACTCTCATTTGCGTCACGCAGTCGGGTAATAACGAATAAAGTATTGGAATTTAATTCAAACACGTGCATTTGAAAGTGTAATGCATCTTTATGGACGCGAAGTTTTTTTTTTTTTTTTTATGGCATCGAGTAGACAAACGAGCACACAGGCCACCTGATGGAAAGTGGAAACTGTGACCCATAGACATTCGCAATCATAAGACTGCAATGCAATCCTAAGACTGCAAATGCGTTGCCAACCCTGAGGTTAAGATGGAATGCCTCTATGCTAGTCATTTCACCGGCTGTCTTATCCCCAAACCGGAACACAACAATGCGAACACTGCTGTTTGGCGGTAGGTTAATGGATAAGATGGTGGTAGCGATCCGGACGGACCCTGCACAAGGTCCTACCACCCGCAAGAAAATATGGAGCGTGTTATAATTTGATCTGTGAAAACTAGTTTAATCGGGATGGTTCTAGGCTAGATTTCTCTTTCTCTTCTCATTCAGAAAACTGGTTAAGACCTTTTGAGAGATATCAGCTATCAAAGAAGGAGACGCCATTATATTGTGACTTTTTATACATTAATTTACTCACGAATAAGAGTCAACCTAAAACATTTTAAACAGATGATGTTTACAAGAAAGTAATAGCATTACAATAAATCAACTATTTTCTTAAACTAAAATGAAAACTAACAAGTTGGCAACCCTAATCTTGAATGAAAACAGCTTTTTAATGAGATTCTCTCGTTTTTCTTCGACGATTGCTTGAGATTGGGCTTTCGCTACAAGTTTATTGGCGGAAATAAATTCGCGCGAACCAAGGCACAGACTAAGGCGAACTCGGTGCAGCCTTGTTTCTACGGTCCATTAAACTACGAAGGTTTTGAATGAGCAATGTAATTTATTACACTGATAATGATGTCACTCATATATAGTACCTAGTTTATCTACATCCATATTATAACTTTCCTACGATATGTTCAGAAACGGTCCATATTAAGAAACCTGTATCAGTGGTTGTATTTTAATGCTATTATTAAAGTATTGCATGTTGTTAAAGTATCGGGTATCGAATTGGATGCGCCATAAACATTTAAATACAGGGCAATCACAAATACAATTTTCTCAGATATTGTACAAATCTTATAATTTGCGTGTGGATAAAGTTATGTATGCGACTGTACATATAATTAGGGATCAAAATATTCCTGTGGTCTTATTATGAAACTTGCCTTTCGGCTCGTTTTATAAAAGCACACTCGTGTAATAATGCCTCTCATTATGCATCAGTCACATAAACTACTAATTGTAACTGTTACTAAATGAGAGGACTTAAAACACGAGTGTTTTTAATAAAACGAGTCGAAGGCGAGTTTCACAATAAGATCACATCAGTGTTTTAAGGCCTCATTATGTACAGTTTTACTATATCTACACATATATAGAGAAATACATAGAAAACATTCAAGACCCAGAAACAATTACCTACTTGCACTCATCACACAAATATCTGCCCTTACCGGGATTTGAACCCAGAACCGCTAGCTTCGTAGGCAGGGTCACTACCAATTAGGCTAACGTTTTGTCAAAACACGCCTGAATGTCTTGAGCAAGTACAGTCAAGGACTTTAATTGTTTGTTAAGCCACTATGGAACCCTGTAATAATGACATCGTCAAACCATATGAAATAAATTACGCTAAAATTAATGATCAACGTTATGCGACAGGGTTCCATAGTGGGTTAACAATTAAAGTCCTTGACTGTAGGTACATATTATTTCCTTTAATAAAGACCATTGGATCAAAAAAGCTATAAATGCCCAAAGATAAAATTGCCCTATAAATGGGCACCGAAGTCTCTTTCAATCTTAACACTCAAAAGACACCAGGATTATTACGAGGAAGAATTTCGGATCCGCCATCCCTCTCACTCGTCAGTCATGATTCAATCGAGAGATGGGGATGGGATAACGTATCGAATCACGACTTTCAAAGTAGGCGTCCAGCCACGTAACGCGAACGGTGCGTGAGATCCTTCGATTTGTTTATAGCGTAATGGGAAAACGATTTACTGGGGCTTTGTATCACACCGGAGTGTAAGGTTGGGGCTGTGTGTCACACAGGGCTGTAAGGCAGGTAGTCAATCTTAAAATAATTCCACTGAACCACGAAATAAAATTGCTTTCGGTAAACGATTCCATAATAGTAGTTTATGTGACTGGTCCATAATGAAAGGCATACACGAGTGTGGTTTTATGAAACTCGCCTTTCGGCTTGTTTCATAATAATATCACAGGAGTGTTTTAATGCCTAATGATGTGTACAGTCGCATACATATATTTATCTTTTTTTTACAATATGTGAGAAACCTGTATCGGTGGTTGCCCAGTATCTTAATATACCTGTATCTTAATGTTTACATTAAAGTATCGATACTTTAATAACATGCAATATTTTAATGTTAACATTAAAATACAACCTCAGATACAGGTCTGTTGATATAGGCCATTTGCATATCGTTTCTGAACATATTGTAGGGAAAATAAGATATGGATGTAGATAAAGAGTGTTTACAATCGCGGCGGCACTCTCACTTAGTCTAGTACAATTGACGTTCATTGTCACTGTCACTTTAGCCCACAGCAGTCCACTGATGGATAATAGGCTCACAATATGGCTGCTTGCCTTTCAAAGGGTTATTCAATTATTCCGAAACTAAATCTACCTAAAAAGTGTAACCCCCTGTACTGTTTCAGTAATTAACGGGTGACTATAGTCCTACAAATTGTTGGGTATGTGCGGTCGACGTCAAAGATGTTTTTATTTACCGTGAAATAAGGTGCTTTTTATGGTATAGATAGATAAGGCAAGCGAGCACACAGGCCAACTGTCGGCAAATGAGTTCTAAAACCCATAGAGATTTGCATTGTTAAGGCTTTAGCGTAAAATTAAATAAAAATTACAAAGTACAAAAAACTCCATTCCTCCGTAACTTCTAAATCGTTTGCCTCCCCAAGCAAACTTTTTTTAAACTACTATCATAGAGGCATTCCATTAGCAGTCTTCGGATTGAAGTCTTAAGTTTGTAGCCTCGAGAACGCAAATTTCTACAGGTCTTAAAGCCCACTTACCATCAGATGGCCTTTATGCTCGTTTGCCTTCTCTGCCAATATATATATTTAGTAACCGTGCCATTGGTTGACGACCACTGGCCCTTATAATGGCATCGTTACCCCACCAATGGGTCATATCAAAAATCAATCCATAGCCAGGGGTAGATAACCATTGAAGGGTTGACAGCCTCAATAAAGAACGGAGGATTATGGTGATATAGGGCATATAGAGATCATCTTTATGGGATTTTCGAAGATTACTTTCTTACAGTCGGTAAAGAAAATGTATGAACTTTACGACTGTTTTTGTGTTTTTATTTTTCTTAAACATTGTTGAACCCCCTGTAGGAGTATTGTTTTTCTAAAAGGTGTTCTTTTTTGTTTTGCATTTTGATTTAAAATAAAGATTTATTCATAAATTAATTAAGCTCCAGAGGTTATAATTGTTCATTGGCATGTTATTTATTAGTTACTAATTTGTTTAAAAGTTTATTAGTTGGAAGAACAATTAAGATGTTTTGATTAGTAAAGTTAAGTTTTACATTGTTCTTAGGCTTAGTTCAAATAAAAACAAGAAACATTATCATGGCCTTCTTTTTAACAAGCTAAAGTGTCTTTATACAATAGATAGAAAACAAATATTTTCTTTAACAGAACAAAATCGTCAACAAATATTGTTTCAAAAATTTCCAATTTTCTCACTATAAGTAATAAAAATCTAGCCTTGATTTTGTTTATTTCAGTCTGTGTTTGTTTCAATTTCTTTATTTGTTACGCAATTTCGCAAGACGTGTTCAACTTTATTAAATAAAAAAAATACCTGTAACATTTATCGTTCTGAACTGGGGTGTTATTCTCTCAAAAACAACGGACAGTCGGACGGACGAGCGAAATCGCAGCGGCGAGTTTAAGTAGTTCCGTCAGAGCGAACAAAACACATTTTAGCGCGTGCATTTTCAATTAAGCAGCCTTATACGTTCGATCCATCGTCAGAAACCATGCTGCTAAATTGAAAATGCACGCGCCTAAAATATGTTTTGTTCGCACTGACGGGACTAATTAAACTCGCCGCTTGGACATTCACTCGTTCGTCCGTCGTTGTTGAGAGAATCACTACCCAGCTCTAGAGCCAAAACAAATGTTACGTTATTAGTATGAGTATCTATGCGGGTTATAAATATTTATGAGTGTACAAAATTTAAGCTTAGTGACTGATACTTTTGGAAAAGAAGTGGCAAATATACATTTATGGCGAAACTAAACGGGTTCGATAACGAACAATAACATTACTGCAGATACCGTGAAGTAAGGGATTTAAGGACGAGTCTTCTTACGATGGCAATCTCAAGACAATTAATGTAAGGAGCCATAAAGAAGAAAGTTCATGTCTTCATTTCGTGACATTAACGCATACATTTCAGAGCATGTTTGAGAAAATGAAGTATAAGCTATAAGTTTTGAGTTTCGTTTTTTTTTTGCTGGTTGTGTGACCTGCCATGGTGTCACCAAATGGTTCCTGCGGAAGACCAGCCCTGGCCTAAACCAGTAACATGCTGAGCAGGAACCATTTTGCTCGGTCTGGCACTAGTTTAGATGTTTTTCTGTTCTTTCAATATTGTTAAAAAACCAAAAGATTGAAACGAAAACAAACGACACGCGGAAGCACCATGTATATCACTCACACATACAGGATGATCTAATAACACATCCTCTACACTCACCTCTGACTGTTTAATAGCTACTTTAGAAACTACGGGTTGATTAAATTCTGCGATGCCGGCCTTATTTACAGGTTCACCCGCGCGCTATAGCCTCAGTCATTTTTGGCTGAAAATTGAGGTATTGTTGTTTTAATTGCAATTTTCAGGTAAAAGGGAAGTTTACCGTGGTTTACAGTTTATTTTGAGCCTTTGTTAACGAGTGTTTGATAGGTTTTTTGTTATATTAGTGTTTGGAGCTTGACAATGAGTCAGAAACTATATGCGTGGTTTGGTAGTTACATAATTATATGCTAAATTGCGGAGTGATTAATTCTCAATAATTTATGTATTACTTACTAAGTAAAGGCAATTATGTATGTATGTAAACCCTTTATTGCACATAAGACATGTTTGCATCAATATAAATAATGTACATAGGCGAACTTATCCCATATGGAATCTCTTCCAGTTAACCTTGGAGTAGAATAAGCAAGGACAATGCCGAAGGATAGACAAATTAACAAATTTTCTGGAAATAAGAAATAGTACATACAACAGAGAAACAGGAAGATAATAAAATATCTTCTTTAATAATATACATACCTACAAAGATAAATTATAATATACCAATATATACTACCACACATACGTAAACAGCATTTAAAACCTACAACAGATGTAAGGATCAACACTTAGACTAACCTGTTGATTTAGCCACAACTTCCTTAATGATTTATGTGATAAGCGCTTGTATTTGTTAGTGTTACATATTGTCTATGTAATTAAAGTATTAATATCTCCACATAAGTATGCTTATCATTGTCTAGTACCCATAATACCTGGAGCTTGATTCGAGACTAGCTCAATTAGTGAATTTTCCCTTGATATTTATTTGTTTGAGATGGGGCAATGCGGGGCAGCCTGGTGGGTTCCTCAGGACGGCTACAGACAGCGAGGCAGACCCAAGCGGAGAAGGTGAGATGACATGGACGCTTTTCTGAAGGATTGGCCGAAGATTTCCATTCTTTACCTCCAGTCTTTACCCAGCAGTGGGACACTATATAGGGCATGTGGGCTTTTTTTTATGTCATACGGAAGACAAACGAGCTCACAGGCCACCTGATGGTAAGTGGAAACTGTGACCCATAGACATTCGCATTCACAAGACTGCAATGCAATCCTAAGACTGCAAATGCGTTGCCAACCCTGAGGACTAAGATGGAATGCCTCTATGCTAGTCATTTCACCGGCTGTCTTATCCCCAAATTGGAACACAACAATGCGAACACTGCTGTTTGGCGGTAGGTTAATGAATACCTACCACCTGCTAAAAAAGGACAATGCAGCTAATTCAAAACAAATAAAAAAAGGTAATGATAACCTGTCTTTTACACACCGATACACGTAACGTATACCTATAACATAACACATATCTTTGACATTAGTTGACAGGGGTTATTCGGTACGGCTTGATTCGAACCCGGGACCACTGAGGTGTGAACGACTGAACATGTCACATTATTGGGGATAAACCAGAACGCACGTTGTACAGATAAACGGAATAAGCCATATCCATGTCGTTATTTACAGACGGATAAGTATCATATTGTATTTTTGCTTTATTTTAGCAGTGTCTTCAAAATTGTACGTAAAAATAATTAAAACATTATCTTATCTTATCATGGGCCCTTTCGGGTACACTTCGACCCTTTACAGACTCAGCTGTTCGAATCTGCAGGTGTCCCACAATGTTTTTCCATCATCGTAAGAACATCGGATAATACAGGGTGACACCTAAGACGTAATACAAAATTTTATTTTCTGGACCTACTCATGAGCACGATCATCTTTTAGTATGGGACTAATATCGAAATCGGTAGATTTTTTTTTAATCTCCCATACTAAAAGCAATCAGTTGGTTTCACAATTTGTATGGAGACGTCGATTTTGTGTTTACATTTTCGAAGTTGGTCCCATATTAATAGTTGATCGTAATCATGGGTAGATTCGGAAAATAACATTTTGTATTACGTCTTACGTGTCACCTAGTATAAAAACTCATTGGTACATGGTGATCGCGGGGGTTCAAACTCGGTACCTTACGATCACGAGTCGACCCCCTAAGCCACTAAGCAACCGACGCTCTAAGCAATTGTACGAGTGATAATGATGTATGGTAGAGGAGAAAAAAAATACATCCCCACGTTACGTGAATGGAAGGTAGGTAAGTAAATTGTTTTTTTTATTTTGTTTATTTTTTTTCTGTTGTAACCAAAAAAACAAAAAATTGTTCTAATAACAAGACCGATCAAGACAGGTACTTTATCGCAGCACAAGTGTATCTCTTTCAGCCGTAAGTCCGCCCCGGTAATTGGATACGGGCCGGAATGAGCGCGCCGGGCCTCTCTCTGATTGTTCTGGGCCTTTTTAATATCAACCACACGAGTTGCGACCGAGATGTCATACATGCTGGAACTACAGGATGTATCTTATCTTTTAAATTATCAACATAAATATTTATTTTAGTAGCTATAGGGTGTTGTTTTTAGGGTTCCGTAGTCAAACTAGGAACCCTTATAGTTTCGCCATGTCCGTCCGTCCGTCCGTCCGTCCGTCCGTCCCCAGTCTAGCTCAGAGACTCATAGTACTAGAAAGCTGTAATTTGGCATGAATGTACATATTAATCACGCCAACAAAGTGGTAAAATAATTTTTTTAAAAATATTTTTTTTTAATGCACCTCCCCTACACGTAACGTGGGGATGTCTTTTTTTTTTCTTGCCTACCCCATAGTGTGGGGTGTCGTTGGATAGGTATTTCAAAAATATTGCGGGTTTATGAAAACAATTTTTCGATTAAGGGATCCGTTTATGAAATATTAAGCTTTAAAGCGCTATTTTTTGTTAGAGTCAAGTGTCCCCCCCCCCCCTACAGCCAAAACTACAAGTACTAAAAATCTGTAAAAAATCTTCAACGAAAGCGCATATAACGAATTTTAAAGGAAAACTATCACGGCTAAGTAGACATGATTAGTTCCTGAGATACAGGCGATTAACGGGTTTATACCTACTAAAAATCATCTAAGACAGCGCCAAATAACTTTAAATAGAAAATTGTTTCATACATGTTGATTTTTGAGATAGTTTTTTGTGTTTGTCGTTACGGCTTCGGAACCCTACACTGAGCATGGTCCGACATGCTCTTGCCCGGTTTTTTTGGTCATGCGGTTGAAGTCATGTTGATACAGGGTGTATCTTAACCTTTTAAACTATGAACACTTTTTTATTATTAGTGGATAGTGTTTCGATGTGGGAATAAAATAACTAGCTTAATTTTAGTGCTCAGTGTTGCTAGCACATTTATAGGCTTAGGGTTGCAGTTTTAAAATTGTAGTCTATGGGGTTTCAGATCCCTCTTATCATCAGATGGCTTGTATGTGTGTTTGTCTTCTCCATGCCATTAAGAACAAATTGTCTGTCAAATTGATCAAAGTTTCCTAAGAGCAAATAAGTATTTCCCCACTTCTTCACGCAATTGGAAGCCACTTCCATTATCCTATTTTCCTGTTTATAACAGTTTGCGGGCCATCGCCGGCCTTTATTGGCCGTGAGAGCCAGCTATCGTTGCAAACCAGCAATACCAACCTTACCACCATACACATACAGCACACAACAACACTACAGCGGGTGTAGTGGCGTCTATGTTGTTATCTTGGTTATGTATTCGGTCTGTGATTGGTTGGATTGGATTCGAGGTGTAGTTGGATTTCGTTATTGTTGCGCCTTGGAGTATCATAAAACGTTATAGTTATGATCGTTAAAATGTCGAATTTGGATTTAAAAATGTCCAGCCAAGTTCTAAATATGATATGAATCGCCAAATAGCCACGTCCTGACTCCTGGGATGTTCTTCTCTCAAAAACAACGGACGGTCGGACGGACGAGCGAAATCGCAGCGGCGAGTTTAAGTAGTCCCGTCAGAGCGAACAAAACACATTATATCGCGTGCATTTTCAATTAAGCAGCCTTATACGTTCGACCCATCGGCAGAAACCATGCTGCCGCTGCTGCCGTTCGTCCGTTCGACCGTCGTTGTTGAGAGAATCACTACCCTGACAAATAAACACTCCGGAGTTTTAAGATTGCAATCTTATGAAAATTGTCTTAAGACTGCAAATGCCTTGCCAACTCTGAAGATTTGGAATAGCTATATGCTAGTCGTTTCACGGGCAGCGGGCTGTCTTACCACACAGAAACACAACAATGCGAATACGTACAGACCTTTAAGAAATGGGCTTTAATTTATCCAAAAGACCAGCAACAGACTTTTTTTTATGTCACAGAGTCGGCAAACAAGCACACAGGCCACCTGATGGTAAGTGCGATTTGAGACCCATAGACAATTGCATTCTCAAGACCAAAATGTTAATAATTTATCCGGTTGTTTTATCACCACACCGGAACACAACAATGCGAATGCTGCTTGACGGTAGGTTGAAGGATAAGACCCTACACAAGGTCTTAATACTACTAAACTACTCTGATAACTTTTCTTGAGTTGACGGCAATTTGTATTCTTGTTTGTCTTCCTCTCTTATAAAGTATAATCATGTAGCTACAAATATAGACCAACGTAAACGATGTGCTTATAATTTTTTTTATCCTAACACTTCCGCTAATATCGCTTTCTACTTACCATATTTTATACGGCAAAAGATGCGGATCACGTTACGATAAACCACTACCGCAGCAAAAAAACACACCTTGGATATCAGAAAAATATAAGGGTGATTACGAATAGTTTGAAGGTACAAATTCCAAAGGTTTAAAAAATAAACATCCTGTATTTACAACACAAAAAACCCGACAATTGCCGAAGCTAAAACACAGCTAAAACAAAAGCAAATCCAAAGTAAATAAAACAAAGCAGAAATCCCTATAACGCCATTACAGCGTTTACTGCGTTATAGTCTCAAAAGGATTTTCTTTCCATTTTCGGCATCATACGAGCAGTTAAACTGTATGTCATTTCCCGGTGACAATCTTCCCCCGACCCACATTCCGACAACATAACAAAAATACGTCCTTGAGCTTATGTCTGTACATTAGAGGGACATTAAGGACCTCGTACCAACATTCAGGTAATATCTTCTCTCAGGAACGCGACCAGAAAGCGAAAACCTCACCCCAAACCGCACTTAAACGACGTCATAGTCCAACATACACTGGCGTTGTTAACAGCCAGAATACATAGAGCTCGCTTCTTGTTAGAATTAAGGAGGTTCGTGAAGATATGACAGCGTTAAACGGTCACGTTATACTGGGTGGTGCGCGATTGTAAATACAGGGTGCTGTTTTGTGTAAGCACTTGCCGCGGCTAAAAATACGTCGTTTGCGAGAAAGATTTAGGTTTACTGTTGTTTCTACGGCAAAACAGGGAAGTGGGATTGAATTTGCTGAATTTCGTTTTATAACAGTGGAAATAATAATTGTTGTTGTTTTGCTATACATCATGTTTATAGTATTGTGACAGCGAAAATCGTACTTTACCATCGTCACAATAAGCGTGAAAGTATATGTTACCAAGATCTTACTATCGACAGTTTCTGAGGCAATAGCTAAAAAGGAAACTATGGTATAGTCGCAAAAGCTAGTATCGACCGTGTTGTTAGCGACTACACTATCAATTCAGTATTCAAAAAATTCCCTATGTTTTCTTTTGACCAACTTACACTTCAATGACTGAACTCGAGAAGTGCACTATCATGCTATAATGATGCCTCCGCGCAGTCGTACGGAGTATATTATTATAGAGTTTTGACATCACCATTTATCATATTGCTTTGGTAAAGAATTTTCAACGGAAACATAAATTTGAGCGAATATCGCCCGGGTCAGGTTAGTAGGATGATAGATAACCCGCTAATAATATGACTTTGGGAAATATGTATTGAGAACGTGTCAGGTTTGGTTCAATAGTCAATACTTATTTATTGCTTCTATGATGTGTATAATACAACATAGATTAGGTAGGGTAGCTACACTAGTGTTGAACGTTTTTAGCTGAAGGCACCAGTAATGGACACTTGATTGTAAATCATCGGTCCTTCTTTTTTACTGGTTTCATCACCCTAGTTTACTTATACGTTGTGGTGGTAGGACCTTGTGCAGGGTTCATCCGGATAACTACCATCTTATCCTAACTAAATCTGATTTCGACGAAGCGCTGGCCTAGTTGGTAGTGACCCTGCCTACGAAGCTAGCGGTCCTGGTTTCAAATCCTAGTAAGTGCAGATATTTGGGCGATGAGCGCGAATGTTTGTTCCTGAATCTTGGATGTTGTTTATATGTAAGTATGTTTCTCCATATAAGTATTTATATCGTTGTCTAGTACCCATAGTACAAGCCTAGAGCTTATTTTGGGACTAGGTCAATTGGTGTGACATTTTCCCCTGATATTTATTTATTTAACCTGCAGTATTCACATTGTGCATGTATCAAAAAGACAACCAGTGCATTGTTTGTATCAAGTTAGGTGTCAACTTTAAGTACCTAGTCACATCTAAAGCATGCATTCCACTGAAACAAACTTCCCAAAAAAAACTAACCTCCAGAGCAGCAAATTCCCGGCTTCAAATATTCCTTTGATATTTAAATCGGGAAGTAATGAAATGATCCCGCGGGAATTCCTTTACTCTTAGACATTTTAAGTTGCGAATTGATTTTACTTCAGGCGAGGATTTTTAAAAATCCCCCTGTAGCTTTCACGGTATTTGCTCGGTAATATTCAGTGCCAGCCAATCAGGTTTCTATACAAAATTGACTCGAAAAGGAGTCCTAGAAGCTGGCTAGCTAACCAAATCAGAAGATTGAATATTGTTGAGAAACGCTGAATAATATTTGAAATGTTATTTCGAATAAGTAATACAATTTTATTTGAAGCACAGTAGTTGTAAATGGAATCTGGTTATTCCACTTTGTTTTACCCATCTTGCTTCGGATACTAAAATTAACTTACTTAAGAAAATCCAAGCCTCACTCCTATTATGTTTGACGTCTGGCCTTACCTAAAACAAAAAAAAAAACAATTAATACATGAATAATTTAAGAGGTTTGCTGCCAATTGTATGTATGTAAACTATTTATTGTATAAAAATATAAATATAACAACATTGTTATTAAAATAATGTACAAATGCGAACTTATCCCTAAATGGGATCTCTTCCAGCTAACCCTTTTACGTGGATGAGTAAGGACAATGCATGGGATTACAAATTTTATACAAGTTTGCACCAAAAGTAGCAAAAAGAGATGATGATACTTATTATAAATAAATAAATAATTGTCTTTGAATTTAAATACGTTTCGATTTAATTTTTTTACTGTATTAATGTTGAATTTAGTAAATATAATTTTAATAAAACGCTTTACTTTAATTGCCCCCCCCCGACCCCCCCTTCCTCACGTCACCTCACCTCCTTGTGTTTCCAGTCATACTCTTCAAGTAAACAAGTTAATTGATTTTGCCCCTGTAGGTCAGGTTAAAGGGAAATGTATGAAAAAATATGTATCCAGGGTTCTCTACAAAGCGTGTCACATGCAAATGTGAGCGTGGCGCGGACATTAACGCCGACGTAGCGGGTTCCGTGCCGGCTAAGGCACGAGCGACAGCGAGAAGAGATTTTGTTAATAACCCCTTGTTAATATCTACAGTTTGAGAAGTGGGGTAGGATGGAGAGAAATATAACAATCACACCCCGTCAAAATTTATCGGTGTAATATTGAAAAACGCAACCACTCCTAAAATACGAACGATAGGCTAAATCAAACGTACGGCGGTTAAAATTTAAGAAACAATCATACATTATCAACCTGCAAAACCTGCATTATCTTGCGTGAACAAGAAATTACAAAGCACGTGGTAACATTATTAATTATTTGATCCTTAAAAACTCTCATTGTCGAAAATCACTGCAAACACATCAACACTGATGTACCGACTGGCACTAACTGGGCGGGAAGCAACAAAATGGCGGCCTGAATGAAGTTGCCAGGAATAAAAATATGCACGGGATTGGGTGCTTTCAATGATTTTTCATCTTGCCCACACTAACCTTAGTTAAACATTCAGTTTAATCAAACACATTTTCATTTATTTAAATTAAATTGTATTCCTAATCTTGTACTAAATGTATACGCTTTCAGTAACACCACAACCTCTAGGTTTCAATGGCCGTTGCGAATTTAAATTTCAAACGGCGCTGGCGCTTATTCTGTAAAATGCAAAGTGCCATCGACGCCTATCGTAGCTAACAAATCGACGGGGCTTAGAACTGAGCCTTGTGGAACTGCACGTTTTATTTTCCAAGTTTGAGAATTCTGTGATCGTGTTAGAGCTATGCGTTTACTCTTTGTCTAGGCTAGATTTTAATAAAAAACTACCACTGGTAATATGTTTAGTAAATAGTATAATGGATCCTTTAATAAGCATTTTAGCTTCAAGAAGCTTCTGTAGGTTCCACAATAGTTGGTGTAAAAAATTCAAGTAATTTTGAATGAAGTCTTTTTTAAACTTGAAGCAATACAGTAAAAACCGGTATAGGCAGTATTACCACCACATACCAATCTCTTCTAGACAACCTTTAACCTTATAGTGTGCCTACTGTATACGTCCGCAATCATTGGAGTAGCAATGTTTGTTTGACGGCAGTCATGTGAAACGTATTAGTAAGTATAACGTTACCCAAATAAATCTTAGTTGGGGACGCGACCCTCTGACGGGGAGAGGCTGAGGGCTGGGAACAATCCGAAACAATTAGGGAACCTAATGCTAGGGTTGCCACCAGTAAACGTCTAAGAAGGTTAAGTTTTACTTGACGGTGAAAAAGGATTGAAGGCAAACACACAACCTATTTACCTCCCAAATTAAGCTCTAAGCTTGATTTCATGTTAAGAAATGTATACTTAAATACATAGACAACATTCAAGACTCAGAAACAAATACTAGCGGGTTATTCCCACCTGTTACCACCAATTTGTTACCACTGGTAACAGCTAAGATTTTTTTTCTCACCTGTTATCACTGGTAACTAGTGGGAATTAAAATTCCCAGTTGTTACCACTAAACTAATTGGTGGTAACAACTGGGATTTTTTTTCCCAGTAGTTACCACCAAATATTTTAGTGGTAACAAATGGTAAAAATATTTCCACTTGTTACCACCGAAAAAAAATCCCAGTGGTAACAAATTGGTGGTAACAGGTTGGAATAGCCCATACTAGCAGATTTATTTGAGATTTTAGTTTGTAATTTCTTATTAATTTTCGCAAATTAGGTATTGACTTCATGTTAAATCTTACATGTGGGATATTATAACCGAAATTATTTCCAATTTTGAATAATTCCATTTCATAATGATGTTCAAACCTTTTTATAATTCCAAATAAAAAAATAAGATGGTTCTTTATAAAATACGAAACATTCAAAATACACTTAAGTATTAATAAAAACGACAGGAGCATACCTATACAAAATTTTCAAATGTATACCAATTATTACCAAACTCTGCATTAAAAACGTGAAGCGCCATATTTATCTTCAAACTTATTACCTTTCCATTCGCATTATGTTGATTACATTTCCCAAAATAATATTATACAGTAAACAATCCTCCCACACGACCATTTGCGAACAGTGAGAGTTGAGTAAACACAATCTTGACACGATTTAACTCTACAAAGCCGAGTGGCAACCCTGGCCGTCCGTGTGAGACGAGTGTCGCTCCAGTTTGGTAACTTTGATAAGACGATAGGGTTGAACAAACATGTTGGTTAAGTTAGATTGCAAACCTTAAATGCCTGTTTTTTTATTGACCCAGTGATACAATTTAAAACTAGCATGCGGCTATCAACCAATGCAGCACAGCCTACCTCCTAAATGCACCATACTACGAAATTGCGTTACGAAAGTCCGTTGCGTCGTTCAAACACAACCTTAAGAAACTTGTTTTATCTATCCAAGTATCCGGTACATAAGCAGTCGTACTGACACATATGTACACACACACACACACTCGCATATAATGTACGTTCAATCACATGCATGGTTAGTTGTACGCAATTGTATGTAGTTTTTTGGTTTTGTTTAATTTTAATTAGTATAGCATAGTTATCACGGTGCCCATTTACCTCTCCAGGCCTCACTGAAAACCAGCGTCACGGAATATTAAAATAATATACCGTGGCATAAAAAGCTGAGTGGAGACCATTTTGGGCTTAATGCAGTTAAAATATAATTATATAGTATAAGTTAATTTAATTAAGAAAATTGTATTATTTTAAGTGCTTTAAGTGCCAAATAAATTTTATTTCATTTCATTTTCATTTTCAAATTTGACAATGAATGTATTATGAATGAAATAAAGTCAATTTTCTGATTTGATCATTAGTCATAAAAGCAAATGAGATTCGACATTACTTCCTTTGGTAGATCTTTATTTTAATGGCCGTATTATGTTCTATATTTACAAAGAGCCTTGGGAAGTCAAGACTCTTCCTCTAATTCAAATGTTACTAATAAAATAACGTAAGCGGAAAAATCTCTTAGAACAGGGTAGTGATTCTCTGAACAACGACGGTCGGACGGACAAACGATTGAATGTCTAAGCTAAGCGGCGAGTTTAAGTAGTCCCGTAAGTGCGAAAAAAACATATTTTACACTCGGATTTTTATTCTCACAGAAAAAATGTAAACAAAGGTGTTGCCGTAAACGAAAAACATTTGCAGTATTCAAAATATTTTTACTTTCCACAATTATAAGAAATCGACTGTCTATAAAAAAACTATATATTGTAATTAAGAGTAAAGAATTTAATCTGTTGATGGAAAACTTCATTTTTATATAAACTCTTTGTTGTGTTAATTTAAAACGTGTAAACCGTTTTTTTACGCATAATTTATTTATTGCACTGGTATCATTGACTCGATACACCCGTGTTAACAAGTTGACGGCTGCTTGAAAGATTTGAGACGTTACTTCACTCGCTTCGCTTCACGATTCGTGCTCCCGTCGTAATCGCTTTCCAGTGACTCATTTATGCGATTTTAATTTCAATTATATCTAAAATTTATTTTTATATCACGGTTCGAGCGAAATGATAACTTAATATTATATTTCTTGCCGACCCAAACTTTAAGATCCCCTGAAATGTCACTTTGACAGTGACGTAACTTTGTTTACATTTTTTCTGTGAGAATAAAAATCCGAGTGTAGCGCGTGCATTTTCAATTTAGCAGCATGGTTTGTGCCGATGGATCAAACGTACGAGTATAAGGCTGCTTAATTGAAAATGCACGCGCTAAAATGTGATTTGTTCACTCTGACGGGACTACCTAAACTCGCCGCTGCGATTTCGCTCGTTCGTCCGCCCATCCGTTGTTCAAAAACAAACTGTCTGGGCCCAGCTCTGTGTCGAATCTAACGAGTTAAATCATACTTACTCGGCGGGTGAAGTGGGTAAGCTAAGAAGGCACGCCTTTACTTGTGGTCATTATACTCTGACAGGACAACATTTCGCCGGTTAGTATTTGGTGAGTCGAGTTTAACGATTTAAGAGAATCACCTTCCCTCTATTTTACCATTCTGACAATGACAGGTGACGGGTAACATTTCAGCGTACATGACGCAGCTTAATGAATCTTAGTGATGTATTAGCCTGTTAACTTTTCAATGTATACCGAGTTGTCACCTGTCACCTATCACTGTCAGGAAGGTGAAATAGGGATCTGGTCTTTCTTCAAATACGTATAAATATGTACGTAACTAATGAAATAACGTAAGCAGCACCCAAATTTCCTCGGTCAGACGAGGATACCAGTTGCGCTAATTTTGTCCTTTACGTGTTGACCTTATTGACAGGAATGACAAGACGGTTCTTAAGTTGCTCTACTTTATTGACAAGAGAGTCGCACTAACTTTTTTTTTCTCAAGAAACTCGATGTTCAACTCGACGAACCAACTATTAACCGATTTAAGTTGTCCCGTCAGAGCGCAATAAATATCTGAGGGCGTGTACTTTCACGGCCTGTAATCAACACAGTAAAAACAATATCGTTTTTGATCCGTTACCGTATTGTCAACGTTTTGACAGCTCTCATTTACTTATTTATACTCATTTACACCCTCAACAATAGAGACACCAAAAAATGTGTAACTGATGTCCTGGATATATAAATATAATAAAGGCGCATGTACTAGTCCAGCTATCATTTATTCTTTTTAAATAATAGATATGAAATATAATATTAACAATGATAATGCATGCACTAGGAAATATAAAATTGGTGTAAATAAGCAATCATTAATAATGCAATGTATTTAAATGAATTATTTAATCAATTTATTATAATTGTAAATTGTCAGCAATAAAGGCTATACATAAAAAAAAGGCGGCCAAGTGAAAAACAATACCATAACGGGCAAATACAATTTGAATTTTACCGCCTATAATAGCGCAGGACAACTTAAACTCGCCGGTTAATATTATGTGCGTCGAGCTCAACGAGTCACCTGGTCTTCCTTCAAATTCATATGTAACTAATGAAATAACGCAAGCAGCACCCAAATCACGTCCTCTAGAACCTACGTACAGACAAACAAAACCTCTCGGTCGGCCGGGTTAGTGGCAATTTCCTCGGCCAGACGAGGGTGGGATTTGTGCTAATTGGGCTACGTGTTGACCTCTGTATTGACAGGAACGTTCTTAAGATGCACAGCTTTATTGGCAAAGTCTTACTGCCATACTCAGAGACGTCAATTAAAATTAAAGCTTGTTTAGTGACGTGTCTTATTAAAGTGACAGCAGCAACTTCAATCAAGCATTCAATTTAATTGATGGGGACTTGACAGAAGCGCGTGGAGCTCCATGTGCTTCTGTTTAGTCCATTGGAGAAAATTCTCTTTCACCGAACAATTGTCTTCGCGTGTGATATCCACGGACTTATAAATAACTTGACATTGGCGAAATACACCTTAACAGGAGTGACAGCCATTAGTTAAAATTTAAAAAACAAATAAAAAAAAATGTTTCTGAATGCGGCAATTAAAGCTCAGTTTTATTGGTCGATAGCTTGCTTGTAGCAATCCATTGACGAGTTGTTTTCACATTATTGAGCAGAGATCTATTGCAGCGACGCAATGTATCACGAAAAGCATTTATTGCCGTGTTCTCAAGGAACGTTTTGTTCAGCTCGACGAACGAAATAATAACCGATTTAAGTGGTCCCGTCCCGTGAACAATTTATTGCGTGTACTTTCACGAGCATTTTTTTTTACAATATTTGTTATGTGTCGTTGACAGAACGGAACTCTCATTTTACTGAAATTGGTGGTAACCTTGCCTACTAAGCTATTGGTCCTGGGTTCAAATCCCGGTGGGCAGATATTTGTGTGATGAGCGCGAATATTTGTTCCTGAGTCATGGATGTTTTCTGTTTGTCTATGTATTTAAATATATATTTCTCTATTTAAGTATTTATATCGTTGTCTAGTACCCATTGTACAAGCCTAGAGCTTAGTTTGGGACTGGGTCAATTGGTGTGACATTGCCCCCTTATATTTATTTATTTATTTCACAAAATAGGAGAAGGCAGCTATTGTTGCCGGCTATAATTCGCCGCTAAAAGTAGCCTGAGAAGAGGTCTCAAATAATCTCACTTTTTTGATCGAACGATTTATTTTGTATTTAATTTGTTTGAGATTCGATTCTGAGAGAAAATTGAATAAAGATATGTATGTATATAAACACTTTATTGTACAACAAAACAGAAAATCAAATACAATATTTACAGAATTGGAATGTACAAAGGCGGACTTATCCCTTTAAGGGATCTCTTCCAGCTAACCTTTGAGCGATTGAGGAAATCTAAAACAAAAATAGAATATGTAGTGCGGTGTACAAGACATAGTTTACAGAAACTGTGTGAACTATTTTAGACCTTATGAATAAATACTACCAGAAACATAGATATCTTAGTTAGTATATTATACCCGACTAATTCTCCCCCCTGATCTTTTCTAAACGGTAAAATAAAATTACTTCATCATTTTTGTTCATAATACAGGTTACAGTTTGTTTTAGACGTTGTCGTATTAGTAACTCGACCACGATTACATATCAAAGGCTACTAGGTTTTACCAAGTGGAAAAGAGCCTCTAAAACAGCAATAATAAGTAAATAACCAAGTACCTTTGAACAAAATGCCGGACGCCAAATAACGAACGTGTGTGAAATGTTTATAAATTAAATACCAAATATCCCAGAACACGATCTTTCACCGAAAACAAATCGTTAAAAAAACAAATAATCAATATCGCTTTACAAAGAACAAAAACAATAACGTATTCAGTTAATAATGAGGAGAGCTTTGTAACAAAACACCTACTTAATACCTTCAATGAAAGAGAAACAGTAAAACACAAGTGAAAAAACGAGACGGGTATTTGTTTCGCGGTGTTATTTTTAAACGCGTCGGCGCGACGTAGACGGCGTTGAGTGAGACGGGGTACTGTTGACGCGTGCTAGAAAGGGACGTGTAGATAATGATTCATTGGCTTTTATCTTGAACAAACACTTGTGCGCTCACGCAGCTTTGATTAATATGCGGCTGCCTCACTTGGTGGGTTCAGTATTTTATGCATGTTTGGTTTGCTATTATAAATTAACGTGGGGCCATTGCGTTGGTGTCAGGGAAAATATTTTAGTTTCGTTAAGAGTGGATTCAAGATTGGTATTTCACTTTGTTCTATTTTGGGAATTAACAATCCTTTAGCCTACGGAAATATCCGGCTTGATTAAGAACAGTACTCAGGTTCCTTTAATCGTAGTTAAATGAAATCCAATCATATATAAACGTTATAACTTAGCTAATACAATCTTAAAGTAAAGATTGTAGCTAAGACTGTTTATTTTTTAAGTCTTTTTGAAATAAGGTCTATTTTTGGAACGCTCAAAATTTTATCAGCATCTTTTGTGCAATTCTAAAATATTATATACTTACAGAAAGAAATAGTGATTTGATCAAGGACGGTTTACCCTTGAAATAAAAAACTCATTTCAGTCGAACACGGACAAATACCAAAGTCTCATCAAGAGTTGCTTTTTACCATTTCTGGTACGGATCCTTAGAAGTCTTCGAATATATATCTTTCTAAACAAAACATTACAAGGCTTCAGTGATGAACTGACGGAAGTGACGGACAGACAATAGCTAGCCTAGAGGCCAGACAAACGTTCGACACCAACAAACAACGCGGTCGGACGAACGAGCGAGTGAATGTCGCAGCGGCGAGTTTAAATAGTCCCGTCAGAGCGAACAAAACACTTTTTAGCGCGTGCATTTTCAACTTGGCAGCATGGCTTCTGTCGAGTAGATCGAAAGTATAAGGCTGCCTAATTGAGAATGCGCATGAGTGAGACGTTGAAAATGTGAGCTTTGACGAACGATCGGAATCGCAGCGGCGAGTTTAGGTAGTCCCGTCAGCGCGAACAAAACACGTTTTAGCGTGTGCACTTTCAATTATTTATTTATTTATTTATTTATTTATTAAGGATATCAACAGCACATTACAAATCATGTAAACAGTAAATTTAACTAGACAATAGTGCCAATTACAGACATCCACCTATGAGCTATGAATAAAGAACGAACAACAACTACCAGATACATGCAAGTAGTTTACAAATTTGTAGGTAAATAAAGACTATCGTTACAGCTACATACAGATGCGAGTGTATGTGTGTGTATGAGTGTGTAGGCGAGGGATTAAGCAGCCTTATACGTTCGATCCATCGGCAGAAACCATGCTGCTAAATTGAAAATGCACGCGCTAAAATATATTTTGTCCGCACTAACGGGACTACTTAAACTCGCCGCTTGGACATTCACTCGTCCGTCCGTCGTTGTTGAGAGAATCACTACTAATAAATGAATTAAACTATCTTAAGGGGGAAGAAATATGAAAACTGAAATCTTACTCAAAACTTGCATTTTTTTTCTACGGTATAATTTCAATTCTATCATTTTATTGTGGATTTATCTCTTATGTTGCGCACTGTTAGATCAAAACAATATCAACTCAAAATCCTTGCTAGTTTTATTAAAGTATTAAAGTTGTTATTTAAATACAGTAGTATTTTCAGTTACTACGATTTTGATCTAGCAGTGCGTTATGTAGATCCTCTGTCAAGGTAGGTACTTTAGGATTGGAAAAACCCAGGAAATACCAAGTATTAAACAGGGATGACATTGAATGTAACCGTCCCAGAGAACTTCAGTTTTTATATCAAGTAGGTGAAAGTAATCAAATTATATACATTAAACTAATCAAAGATATTGCCAAGAGTATGATTATGTTATGACCAATTAAAATCATAAAACAACGTGCAAATGAAACTACTTACTTTTAAGTTCACAAATTTAATAATTTTCAAGTTTAAGGTTATTTTAATTATGTTCTCCATACACTCAATACAAGTGCAGATTTTACAATCGAAAATCTTATAATAAATTAATCACTATCACTAAGTGGCACTTCGGAATCCACATCACCCTTCATTTGAACACCAGCACCACCTATTTTACTTATTAAATCGTCTAGGACCTCATCCACTTTCATATCAATCTGCAAAGTTTCTATCTCCACTTGAGCTACTTTAGCGTCATATTTCTGTAACTGACCGACAGTAATAGATTCACATATTGTTCGAAGACAACTAGGCTTAAACTTTTGAGCATTCAATTTTACTAGCTCAAATACATAATGAGCAAGACTTGTTTTCTCACAAGTAAAAGGCAGCCGAAGCAAAGTGTGGCCATTGCATTGTAAAATAGTTTCGATCTTATCGATTCTGTCATTCTCAGTTGTATAATTATCGATAAGCGTTAGGAGTTCGCATTTTGACATGTTTTCATCGTATGGCAAGTTGTTGCTGTCAAGCCATTTCATCATGTCTATTTTCATTGTGTAAAGTGAAGGTTTTTCAACTAAACACCGGTGATGTTTTTCATTTTTAATAATAACCACGCTATTCACAGCTAAGGCTGGTAGAAGATCATTGATTATAAAATCTTCAAAGGCTGCACGTGTAAATCCTTCATCGATATCTTTGTTAACCACTTTTATAGCTTTCACACCACTTTTAGAAACCGCATATATGTTTTTCATCAGGTTTTTCTCATTTATCTGTAGACTTGCTTGCGCTGCAGCCTTTTTTAGACTGTTATACTTTCGTGAGCTATAATAAACAAAATCCTTTGTCAAAACCGTTTCATCCACATAGACTATCTCTCTTTTCTCTTTGCGGTACCTCACTACATCTCTCAAGTAATAGTACCTTTCAAAGGTGACTTGGGGTCTCTCTATAACGACAAAATACTTCCCTGCTTGTACCCATATATAACCCATGCTCGCTAAATACTTCCGAAAGGTTCTTATATCTACGTAACGAGGTATTTTTCCAAAAAGCGACTCGTAAAGGACAATTGTCGATGGTACTGCTTCTCTATTCACATAGAAATACATTAACCGGTCATGTATAATCGCCCTGTCTAGTTCTTTAATGTCCTTGGAATCGATATTACTAATATCCTGATCGATAAAAATCTTACTGTGCAAACCAGTGAACGCAGTAGCCCGTTCTAATGTGCACCGCAGTCTGTTAGTTCTTTTTTCTTGCTCCATCTTCTGCAGTACTCTTTTGAGAAAACGCGCTGACTCTATGTTGCTTAAAGAATTTTCTAATCCAGGATCTTGTTTTGAAGTTGACGGTTGCTCCGCCATTTTGTTTCACTGTCACGAAACTCAAAATTCTAATTTCAAACTTAAGAAATAGCGCTCGTGCTATGGTATCGGAAGCCGCTTGGTAACTGACGACGTGACGCGTCATTTCTAGACGGCATGCCGCGGCCAATGAGTAAGAAAGAGATAGCGGTATAATAGCCGAGCGCACGAGTTGGCAACGCGCGAAGCGAAGTGCGAACGCGGGCCGCCCGATTCCCGCCGAGCCAGTTGCACTTGCGACTTAACGGACGTTTAAACTGCGATAACCTGGTTGTAACAATAAAAGAATATTTCATTTAAAAAACACTTGGTTTTTTTTTTTAAGTTACTGCTTATTGATTATTAATTATTCAATTTTAAAAACGTTGACTTAAGTTGGTCTTTAAACAATGGACCACCATTTATGCCAACTGAATAAGTCAACGCATTATTTTATTTTGTTATCCTTTAATAACATACCTATTTTACACTAATCCCAAAAAAAATGTAGCCGAAAATGTAAACTCGTTTAAATATGGAAGATATCATATTATTATACAACAGGAACGAATGACACATAATGAACCAAAATGAAAAACAGGATTGTATAAAGTTTTAAAAAACAAATGTTGTAGGTACCTTCCTACCTATCGAGGTTACGGCATGGCACAAACAGCTCAAAACATTTGTTTTTTTTTAATATTAGAAATACTTAATAATTTGGTTTGCCTAATGTGTCACATCACAAGTACATATGTACCTACTTAAGTTCATAAGTACATAATAATACAGCCGAGATAAATAAACTTTTATTTTAGACGTTGTTTTTGTACCTACCTACCTATTCGAAATCAATTATAATACACAATTTTTTTACAACAAATAGGTACCTTAGCCTAACACAAAAATCACAATTAAAGGTTAATTTCCTAAATAGGCCCTGCGGCAGGTGTGTTAGTAGCCCGCCTTAAACTCAATGTTTTTAAACTCACGTTAGTGATCACATACTCATGTCGAGGTTATTCAATGGCGCGGGACGTTGTACCCCCTCCCGCTCCCCGCCGCCAGTCACAACGGCGCGGCCCCGCGCGCAACTCACGCAGCGGCCATTTTGAATCGAACAGTCGCCGCGGCGGCCGCGTCGGAACGCGAACGTTTTGAATTTAGAAGTCATACGGTTGTGGCGAATATGGGAAGCGAAGGTAGAGGGTAAGTGAATTTAATTTGAACTAATACATATTTGTGTAGATGTACTTAATGTGTGTAGCTGTGTTTGTCGGCATGTCTTACAGACGAATGGACGGATTTTATCGCTGTTTTTATAAGAACGTTATTTTAAATGGGATGGTTCTTATTTAGGTTTTATGCCAATCGGTTGGGCAGTTTGAGACAAGTTAGCTCTGAATGGTGTCTCCATTATATCGGAGGTGTCATAATATATTAAATACACACACACATTAAATCACGCCTGTTTCCCAGAGGGGTAGGCAGAGACCACTTCTTTCCACTTGCTACGATCTTGACAAATTATATATTTTTTCTTGATATATTAAATAATTGCCTTTTATTTAAATAGTTAAATGGTACATTAAATATTACTTAGTAAGTAATTGTATTCTTTTTAAGATGGGTTATTCCTTTCGGATCCCCTATATACGCAATGATCAACTGGGTAATTTGATTTATTTTCATTTCTTTCTTGCAGTTTCTTAATAGGAGCATTATGTAATGCCTAAATTGAAGAATAAATAACTTTGAATTTGGATCCCCCGTGCAGGACATGTTCTTGTCTTGTCCCATGTGTGCGTTTAAAACATTGCTTTGAATATTTTATAACAGTTTTTTTTTTCTTACAGTGATTGCAAAATGGAGACAATAACTCTGGAAATGCTCGAACTGCAACTAACACAATATAAAAAAAACGACTTGCAGAAGAAAGAGGATATTATCGTTAACATCGTAAAAAAATGTAAGCACACCCGAGATGAGCTCTACGATAATTTGGACAAGGTTGCTGAACTCACCGGCGTTCCAAGTGCCACTCTATTTCAAATACAGCATCTTGAATACAATTCTAGGAAATTCGATGACTGGTTGACAGAAAGAGCACCTGCCGGTAGTATTCAAATGTACCACAAAGTGAGCACATATTTACGGCACTGTTACACCCAAAAGTTTTCGATACCATCAAAAAAGTACCTCAAGGAAATATTCAAAGCTCCTAGCTTTGAAAATTACTTCACTTCCATGGAACTTCCTGGTTTGAAAAAGTCTATAGTGGTCGAAAAACCTGAATTAGTAATGAAACGGCACCGATATCTATACACAAAGCTGATGTTCGATGAAGCAAAAACGAACATTGTCTACATAGGATCAACCGGTTTTTACAACAAGAACGGTAAAGTGGCTAAGTATTTCAAAGAGAACCGAAAATCTGGTTTTATTTTGGCAGTATCACCCAGTACGGGTTTTGTGGATTCTATTTTCTCCAGCAGTACTGATTCCAAGCATTTAATTAATTGGTTGGAAGATCACGTCCTTCCAAACATACCTCCGGCAAGCGTCCTAGTCATTGAAGATAACTTAATGGGAAACAGACTTACAATTCCGAGTATTAACGCTACGAAAGAAGAGATGTCATTCTGGCTGCAAACGCACGACATCGCTCACGATCTAGACATGCATAAAGGAGAACTATATTTACTTGTAGAGAAGTACAAAAAAACGGTTATCGACCTGACCAACATAGAGGAACTCGTAAGAGCCCGTGGTCATATTGTTTTATGTAGAGAGGAAAGCATGTTTGACTTTGACCTCCTAGAACCTTTCTGGAAGGAGCTTTACAAAAAGTTCAGGAAAACAAATAAAGGTAGCTGTAAGAATGCAGCACCGTTTATAGCGTCCGATTTTGCAAAGTCCATGGAAATTGAATATTGGAGAGGGCTAGAGAGGACAAATTTGAAAGCGGAAAAGGATTTATACAAGTCTGATATGGAGATGGAAGAAGTGATTGATAAACTGATGACTATGACCAGTACCGAGGGCTTGCCTGAGGACCTCGACGAGACGTTAGACAACCATTGTAGGGCAACTGAACAGGAATATATATTTGCAGCGTTTTCTTAATAAACGATATCATCGGTGAAAGAAACTGCAAAATGGCGTAAGAATACATTTTACTATGGAGAAAAGTGCACTTTTTTAATAAGTTCGTAAAGTTTATTTAAGTTTATCCTAAGTTTGATATTTACGCGGTTTAGCCGTATCACCGACGATATTTCATTTCAATATAAAATATTGACTAATATACTAATAAGTATAAATCATAGTCATTTATTGTTAAAGGTAAATGTTTATTTTATTACACGATTAAGCCTCGAGTTATAGTTTTTTAGTAGGTGTGAATATCGTAATAGTTTAAAGCATAGTGTAACATTGATTAATGATTTTTTTTTACTTTTGCCCCCCGTTTACTTAAATTGTTACAATGAGTTAAGTGTACTGTAACATTATTATAATGATTAAATGTAAGGAAAAATGAGATGCATTTTGTTTGTTATTATTTTAAAACATATACGTATACATGTATATCGCTCATTGAATACAAAACGGACACATTCCAAAATAATTTGCTTCTAATTTTAAAGTGCAAGACTGACTCATTTTGAAATGTGTCCGTTTTGTATTCAATGAACGATATATAAGTAAATATATGTATTAATATTTGTAATTAATAAATATTCAAATGTATTAAGTACAGTCACCAGCAATAATATATTATCCAACATTGGGCGCAAACATATCTGACACCTCTTTATTACTAGAGGTATAAGAGCGTGTCAGATCTTTTTACGCCCAATGTTGGATAATATATTATTGCTGGTGACTGTACAAGTACTACTACTATTTTGTCCCTACCACCATCTCATCCTTTAACCTACCACCAAGCAACAGTGTTCGCATCGTTGTATTCCGATGTACCCACAATACGATTGCAGTCTTAAGATTGTAGTCTCGAGATTGCAAATGTCTATGGGTCACAGATCCCACTTAAGTACCAATAGGTAGGTGGCCTGTGTGATCGATTCTCCTTGTCATAAAAAAAGTTTTGGCCCAAATAAATTTCGCCTAAATAGGTAGGAAAATCTCCGGCTCAAAATATCCGCAATCTAAAGATTGCAGTCCTAAGACCGCAAATGCGTTGCCTACCCTGAGGACTAAGTTGGAATGCCTCTATGCTAGTAATTTCACCGGTTGTCTTCATCCTACACCGGAACACAACAATGCAAACACTGCTTGGCGGCAGGTGGATATGATGGTAGTAGCGGTCCGGAAGGATCATGTAGAAAGTCATACCACAAACAAAAAAGTAAAATACATACAGTAAAGGAAATTAAATCCTAGACCATTTGGGACTATGTCATAGTGACGGAATCAATCAAAACGTAAGACTTCTTATGATTTTATTTACAGTGTCACTTTGACATAGGTACCTAGTCCAAAATGGTCTAGGATTCAATTTCCTTGCCTGTACCTACTCAATATTTTAAATGTAAAAGGAGCCCTTAATGTCAAACCGATGAACCGATTTTGATGAAATTTGGTGTCGAGATAGCTTTATACCCGGGGAAGGTCATACAATTTGATCCAGAATTTTTTATTACTTTCTGAGGGAATGGCGATAACCGACATACGCATACGAAGCCGCAGGGAACCGCTAGTAATACAGAATCCATAGACTTATCTCAATTTATAGATTTACAAAGAAGCAGGTGTTCTATCGAATAATTATAGCCGGTACGCTGCCCTCATAAACCTAAAGGCAGTATCTCAAATTCAATAGGCAAAGCAGATTCTATTCTATCCCGTTAGCAATAAGGTTGCATTTGCTACAGGACTTTTGTCTGAGATACCGCCATTTGTTATAGCAGGGCAGTACGCCGAACCAATCATTCTGAAATGATCGCAAACACCTCAAAGCAAAATGAACCTTAACATGCAAAACATTAGATTGATATAACAATGCTTGGATTTTATCTCGAACGAGTTGATTATGTGCTTGCATGTCCTTGAACCAAGTACAGTCGAAGAGATAATAAGATAATGCGTTTTGTTATTAAGTTTATTATTAAATCGATAATGTTTATAAGTTTGCATCGGCTTATTAATTTCTAAAGCGTAGGTACCTATAATAAAAATAGGATAGAAATTATTACCATGGCTACACTTACTTACTTGTTTTATTTTAGTTCTAGGTAAGTACCTACTTATCTAAATACTAAATCTAAGGTCCGCTTAAAGTACGTTAAAGGTTTTTAGAGTTGCGTAGTCCAATGGTAACGGAAGTATACATAGAACACAAATATTTGCCCGCTAGCTTACTACCGCTTGGTCGTGATGTGACAGATATTTTTTTTTGTTTATTTATTATAAATACTATTTAATTTTACATTTAATTGCACCGTTTAACGATAGAGATTTATCTCGATGCCTGAGTCTATTATCCTACTAATATTATAAATGCATTATCCATTAACCTACCGCCAAACAGCAGTGTTCGCAATGTTGTGTTCCGGTTTGGGGATAAGACAGCCGGTGAAATGAGGAGCATAGAGGCATTCCATCTAAGTCCTCAGGGTTGGCAACGCATTTGCAGTCTTAGGATTGCATTGCAGTCTTGTGAATGGGAATGTCTATGGGTCACAGTTTCCACTTATCATCAGGTGGCCTGTGTGCTCGTTTGTCTTCTCTATGCCATAAAAAAATGCGAAAATTTGTGTGTGTGTGTTAGTTTGTTACTCCATCACGGTTCAATGGCTGGACAGATTTGGATGTAATTTGGAATGAAAATAGCCTATACTCTGGACAAACATTAATTTTCATCCTGGATTTTTTTAAGTTCCCTAGGGAATAATGATAGAATCCCAGCCACTTGTGATGGCCGAATAGCTTATTCGACGCAGAAATCGCGGGCTGAAGCTAGTGTTAAATAAATTACACTAACTAAATTCGATTTGGTTAAAAAACACCTAAGGTTGAACTTTTAATTGACTGCAGTAAGATGACAGCTTTGGTGTTGTCAGTTTTTGGTGTATAAACATGATGTTCCTCACTGAATGTATAAAAAAATTAACGATGAAATGTAGTTGATTTGAGTGATTCACTACTTTAATAATATAAATATTTAAGAATGTTTCAAAATAACGTAAATACCTAATAAAGAAAATAACATAACAAAAATCACTTTTTTTATATCAATGCAGTATTTGTCTGCGTAGTCTGTGGCTTATATTATTACTCGTGTCTCATTTTAATATTTGTAAAGATTGTGTTGTGTGTTTAAGTGATCAGCTAAACAATGATAAACTTACCTAAGTGTATAATATTTATTACATTTAGTTCGTTCTTTGATCAAATCATTCATTACGTGGTGTGAAGCACTATTCAATTAAATGAGGTATAATTATTTCACTGAATGACATTTGGCTCTGTCATTTTACTGCAGTGAATTAAAAGTTCAACCTTAGATGTAGCTAAGAATCTTATCTTATCTTATCTTACAGATGCGCCCTTTCGAATACACTGCGACCCATTAGGATCTTTTGTGCAATTACCCTGAACACACTCAGTTGTCCAAATGTGCAAGTTTCCTCACGATGTTTTTCCTTCACCGTGAGAGCATCGGGTAATGCACTTAAGTTAAAAACTCATTGGTACATGGTGACCGCGGGGATTCGAACTCGGTACCTTACGATCACGAGTCGACCCCTAAGCCACTAGACCACTTATTCATTTATTTAGTCTCTGCATATCGGGACTAAAGCTTGTCATTAGTCTCTAGGGACTAAAGTTTTTTTTTTTAATTTACTTCGGAAACCCATAAACAACCAATAACGGTGTTTGTGAATGGAGGATTATCGTCATTTTCAGGGGGTTGAATAATAACCCCTAAAAGACAACTGTGCAACAATATATAAAAAAGTCGTGAAACACGATTAATGATTATGAATATGGATCTATTTAATTATATTAAGGATAAAATCCTTTTATTATACATGGCCCAATTAGTTTTAAACTAGTTTGCATCTGTTGCCTAAAAAGTAAATATGCAAGCATTTAAAGCGTCACTTTACAAACATATTGTAATTCTGTATAGAACGTATACTTTTTTTCCTCGCATTAAAAGTAAAAAGAGTGTTTAACTCGAGACTTAACAACCATAATGACACGAACTATAGCCACCCTCGCCCAGCTCAGACTTGTTTTAATCCCTTGTTGAACAATCCTATTACCTACATCCCTCTTTTTGCATTAGGCAGGTGTAAAATAAATATCTACATAAAGCCGAGCAATTTAAAAATATGCAAGCTCATAGTTCTTCAAAAGATTATTTGATCATTCTTTAACAAAACCGTTACCATGGTTACCGTAAACCTACAAAACCATACTTATAATGACTGACAATGAACCTAATTTCCTGATTACTCAACCTTCTAAGGCACATGGATCCATAAAATTATAGCCTCTTATCCCTATAACACCATAAATAAGAACCACTTAATCACCAAGCTGAAATATACTCTATGACTGCGGCATTTGGTTTAGAGTTAAATAAACGAGCAGGGTAGTTAAGTCGTTTTCGAGTTGGTGATTTTGTTTAGTAAATGCAAACGTGGGAATTGCTTGTAGCGGAATCCGATAGAAATCCATTATTTGCAAGAAAAGGTTTTGTATTGAACGATATAATAATAGGGATACCTAGATATTGATCGCAATACGACGGACAAACTATATTAGGTAAAATGACAAGCATAGAGGCATTCCATATTAGTCCTCAGGGTTGGCAACGCTTTTGCAGTCTTAGGATGCATTGCAGTCTTGTGAATGCGAATGTCTATGGGTCACAGTTTCCACTTACCATCAGGTGGCCTGTGTGCTGGTTTGTCTTCTCTATGCCATAAAAAAAAGGTATGTCCCACTTGTGGCTAAAAAGGTGCTTAAATATTATATCCATACTAATTCTACTAATATTATGAAATGTGTTTTTTCCGTGGTTAGTTTAGGTATTCCTTTTCACGGCTAAAACACAGTATAGATATAGCTAAAGCAGTAAAGAAGCTCGGCCTAATTTTCAAGATAAGTGCCTACTCTCCAATTGAGCGTCAGGGTTGTCCCCTAAAATTTTGTAAAATTGAAAAAAGTTTTTGTTTAGTAGTAGTAGTAGTTAGTGAAAAATCGATGTCTGCGACAGCGAATCCCTTGACAGATTGACGAAATGTAGCCGCCATCTTGAACTTTTTAGTTATTGGACTGATTTCTTCCAAAATTGATATTTGGGAATCTGTGTGGTCTCCGACAAGGAATCCGTTGACAGAATGGGAAAAAGTAGCCGCCATCTTGAACTTTTTAATTATTGGACTGATTGCTTCCAAAATTGATATTTGGGGACAAATATCAATGGCGGCTACTTTTTCCCATTCTGTCAACGGAGGATGTCGGAGACCACACAGATTCCCCAAATATCAATTTTGGAAGCAATCAGTCCAATAACTAAAAAGTTCAAGATGGCGGCTATTTTTTCCCATTCTGTCAACGGATTCCTAGTCGGGGACCACACAGATTCCCAAATATCAATTTTGGAAGCAATCAGTCCAATAATTGAAAAGTTCAAGATGGCGGCTATTTTTTCCCATTCTGTCAACGGATTCCTAGTCGGGGACCACACAGATTCCCAAATATCAATTTTGGAAGCAATCAGTCCAATAATTAAAAAATTCAAGATGGCGGCTACTTTTTCCCATTCTGTCAACGGATTCCTTGTCGGAGACCACACAGATTCCCAAATATCAATTTTGGAAGCAATCAGTCCAATAATTAAAAAGTTCAAGATGGCGGCTACTTTTTCCTATTCTGTTAACGGATTCCTTGTAGTGGTCTGTGGAGGCAATAGGTAGAATAACTAAAAAGTTTAACATGGTGTCGGCTTCTTTTTTTCTCAACTCGGGAGGAGGTAGGTATGCTTATTTGACATAATATTATGTAGGTATTTCATAACCTAATAAACAAATGTCATCCTATAAAAAGCATTTTATTAAAAATACGTTGCTTATATTATATATACCTACTTGACATTGGCAAAATATCGTTATTATGTAGACGCCATTAAATATATAAATAATAATAAGATTTAAAAATAAATTTTATTTATTCTTATCTTTCAACACAAGTAGGGAGTTTAAAAAATTAAATCTCCGTGTTTGAGGAAGCCGAATTTAAACAGCCGTATACCACGCAATACACTCGCGGCATCTTTTTAAAGAATATAAAACGCGAAAGAAACCATTCGTCTCGACGCGGCACCCGCGACTGACAGCACTGCGATGTCCGCTTGCAGGTCTCGTAGAGGCGTGCGTCTGTGTGAGTGCGTCGTTTCGAGCGTTTGTTCGGAGCTTCTTTACTGCTTTAGCTATATCTAGGTATACTGTGGCTAAAATAAACATATGAGGTGAAAAGCTCCTTTCGCAATCCACGGATTTCTTAGTATCATTTATTTATAGCGACCCGCCCTCGCTTCACTTCGGTTTATGTGAGTTTTCTGTAACACCCATACATAAAACAGAATTTATTATACATAAAAACGCTATGTATTAAAAAAAACTGCATCAAAATCCGTGCGTACTTTTAAAGATCTAAGCATACATAGGGACAGACAGACAGCGGGAAGCGACTTTGTTTTATACTATGTACCTAGTGATTACTGTCCTGTTAAGGATCAAGATTAAAGTTCAGGGTAGTGATTCTGTAAACAACGCCGGTCGTGCGAACTGTCGAGTGATATCCAAGCGGCGAGATTAAGTAGTCCCGTCAGTGCGAACAAAACACATTGTAGCGCGTGCATTTTCAATTTAGCAGCACGATGGGTCGAACGTATAAGGCTGCTTAATTGAAATTGCTTGGATATCACTCGACAGTCCGCACGACCGGCGTTGTTTACAGAATCACTACCCAGGTAAGAAATCAAATAATTTGTTAAATATAATCTTTAGAGTCATGTCCACATTATTATGAATGATGATGATCTTTCCGACCGTTTTCGGCCATGGCGACCACTTCGACTCCTGGGGTGTGATTCTCTCAAGAAGCAAAGGTGAACGAATGGATGAGTGATCTCCAAGCGGCGAGATTAAGTAGTCCGGTCAGTGCGAACAAAACACATTGTAGCGCGTGCATTTTCAATTAAGCAGCATAGTTCCTGCAGATGGATCGAACGTATAAGGCTGCTTAATTGAAAATGCACGCGCTAAAATGTGTTTTGTTCGCACTGACCGGACTACTTAATCTCGCCGCTTGGAGATCACTCGTCCATTCGTTCACCTTTGCTTCTTGAGAGAATCACACCCCTGGTCAGTCGGGCGCTGGTGCACCCGAAGATGGTTAATCATGACCAAATGACGACCAATCTAATCTCCAATCCAATCCAATCAATCCAATCTCTGTACGGTCACGATCGTTAATTTGGGACCCATTTCAAGAAAAATTTGCTTGAAGTCATCAATGTCATGAGAGATGTCACGTCATTTGTATCTTTAAGGAAACTCAACCTTATTGTAGTAGAATGTCAGATTGAGTTTGAACCTAAGGTGGATACCATATTAAAGATCGTGACTGTACAATCTGTACATGACAGACATACAAAACTAAATAAAACTTGTAAAAAAAACACTCCACACAAGTTAGTGTACACATGTAACTATTCCATCCTGTAATGTCAAGATGCGCACGTAACAAACGTAGCGGGAAGGAAGCGAAGGATATGAGTCGTTCCCGAGATGTATGTATGAAAGCTATTTCCGCAGGAACTACGTAACGTAATAGATGCAGGGAATAGCTTTCGAGTTGGGTATAAAGGTTAAATTGTTTATGGAAAATATTAACAATAGCGACCCGGGGGGCTATTGCTTAACGCACTCGCAATCGCAATTGTTTTGATTTTGAAAATCGATGGCTTGTCTGCATACAAAATGAAAACAATTGTTCTGATTTGAAGCCAATTGAGATTGCGAGTGCGTTAGGCAATAGCGATTAGCGACGCCGGCCTCGCTTCGTTTCGGTTTATGTGAGGATGTTATATAGCGTATAGCCTTCCTCGATAAATGGGCTATCTAACACTGAAAGAATTTTTAAAATCGGACTATTAGTTCCTGAGATTAGCGCGTTCAAGCAAACAAACAAACAAGCTCTTCAGCTTTAGTATTACATATAATACTAAGTATTAATATACTTTGGATTTTATACCCCTGACATAGGTATACGTAAATTTTAACGACGCGCTGGCCTGGTAGTGGCCTTGCCTACGAAGCAAGCGGTCCTGGGTTCGAATGCCGGTAAGGGCAGATATTTAAGTGATGAGCGCGAATATTTGTTTCCAAGTCACGGATGTTTTTTTATGTAAAAAAATAAGGAAACAATCTCACACCAATTGAACTAGTCCCAAACAAAGCTCTAGGTTTGTACTATGGGTACTATAGACAACGATATACATAGATACTTATAAAGATAAATATATACTTAAATACATAGAAAACATCCATGACTCAGGAACAAATATTCGCGCTCATTACACAAATATCTGCCCTTACCGGGATTCGAACCCAGGACCTCTAGCTTCGTAGGCAGGGGCACTACCCACTAGGCCAACGCGTCGTCAAATATTCCTAATATTCTTCTATATAATTACCTATTTATATTTTCTAGTACCCATAGTACAAGCCTAGAGCTTAGTTTGGGACTAGGTCAATTGGTGTGACATAGTCCTATTTTCATTACTTAATACCTACCTGGATGACCTTTTCCCCGTGTGGTTGCCGGATTAGAATAGTGCCACTCCAAGTCTTCCCGTGGATGTCTCAAAAGCCGACTAAGGTAATAAAAGCGTGTAGTACTAGCGATGGGCTTGCAACCTGTCACTAATACACTGATAAACATCTTCGCCTAAGTGTGCAAAATGTGGTTACAGAATTATCAAAAAGCTTTTATAGTTGTTGGAAATTCTGTTGCTCTGCCTACCCCACTCTGGGAATAAAGGCGTGAGTTTATGTATGTATGTATGTATGACTTGTCAATTGGTCACTGTGGTGTTCGCGAGAGGCCTAGTGCGTAGATCAGAGCAAAAGTTTTCTTGTTTATAGAATTTGTGTTCTTGGTGAATAAGTAAACGTATTATTATTATTATTATTTGTTATAAAATAGATAAGTAATACAGGAACAATGCAGAAAACATTTTTACCAACAGGTACCTAAACAAAAGGCGGTCTTATTCGAGACAAGTCTATTAAAACTGTTTGTTTTGATCTTTATTTTCTGAATCTCGATGATTCGTACAAAACGTCGCTGTTTCAATCCAATGTGCTCGATAAAAACCAATTTGGTAAAAAAATCACTTAGCCAAAAATTTAAGGATCAATTCAAAATCCAAAACCGAACAGTTAAAAACAATTTCCCGCTCGACTTAACCGCCATATTGGATAGGTACCGCTATCTTATAACGACATAATTCTCAAATATTCTCCAAAAATCCCGAACGCTAACATAAAATGCAAGGTGAATTTAAAAATTCACAATCTCCCAACCCAAATGAAACTCTAGCGTCATACCAATAAGATCTAAAAGTTCTGTTTTAAAAATGCACCGAATTCTAGAAGCTTCGATTAGGATTCTTTAATCGAGTAAACGCCGTCTGCTTTCCTAGCGCATTCAAATAAGCGCCTTATTATTAATGTAAGTCTACTCAATTTGCTTTGGCGCACAAAATCGTACCTCCAGTTTTTGCTTCCAACCGAGTTCGTAGTACTTCGAAGTCACAATTGAAAATAACCATTGAACTTATTTTTACTGTTCGACCGGTTTTAAACTTTGAAGTGGTTAAAATAGGGGTTATTCTTGATTTGGCCGGTTTCAAGATGTTATCCTTCAGGCTCGAGTAGGTTTAGGAAGTAGTTTAATTAACCCGTGGTATGGAAACGTTGGAGTATCGGTTCGATTCCTGCTTGGGCACAAGTTTCAATTTCCATGGGTTCCGCGATCACCACAAAAGGCTCGGGCTTGCTTAATTAGTTAGATGTTGATAATTTTCCTGTTTGTTTTCATTGTTGTTTTAACATGTGGCTCGTTGAAATTATGCGTCTTTGATTTCTTTAACGATACACAAAATATTCACGATCTTGCTCGAAGTTATCCAGTTCATTTATCATATCAACAGTCTGTAGCCTCATACCGACTAACGTATCAACAAAAGTTTCCAATAGTAGGTCATCCTCATACACTCTTCTCTCTTCTAACTTTAGTCGCATATTCATCTCTTTCCATTGAGCTTTAGTACATGCATTTATTAAATCTGATATTTCCTTAGCCATAATGAAGTGATTCGAGTCCTTTTTGCCTTGAAAATGTTCCGATATATACTCCATTAAGGGTGCTGTCAAACTCAAATTTGGAAACCCTTTCTGGCGACGCAGCACTTCATGACCTACCCCTTTCAAAAAGCCCTCTAGTTTCGTGTACCTTTCTCCTGCGAATCTCTCGACCAAAATAATCAGTTCCGCTTTATGCATTTTCATATCATACGGAACGTTGTTTGCTTCAAGCCATTTCCCTATATCCCTTTTCGAACTCAGGCCATCAGGAATTTTGCTTTGCGTATGCGTCTCCCAGTTCAGGGTCTCCTCTAAAACAACAACTGAATTTTTAGGGAGCAGTGGCAACATCAGATCAATAAACGCCGTTAAATATTTTGAAGAGTTTATGTAGCTATAAGTAAAAGTATTGAGCAGTTCATTTTCAGTTGCCATAATAAGATACCATTTTGCTGCCTGTGAATAAATAGGGTCATCCAAATAGGTCTTCTCCTCCAAGTAAACTATAGGTCTCCCTTCGTCTCTAAAGTGCTGCAGTTTTTTCAAGTACCAGTGCCTCTGCAGTACTCTCTTTGGATCTTCGATGATTATGCTCTTGTTGGTGCTGGGAACTCTAGCCCAAACGAAGCCAAGACCTTTAAGAGTAGGTATTAGGTTCTCTTTCGAATACGTTAAAGATTTATCATCAATATCTCTCATCAGACTCTGCCTAGTTGGTATTTTCGACTTTTTAACGTAATTTTCCATTAGTATATCACGTACTTGCCTGTAAGTTATACCGACATCTAAAAAGCCGAATGCTATATGTTGTTTACTAACTACTTCCCACGACGGAGTGACGTATTTCTCTTTTTCGCTCGTCTTTTTTAAATCATTATATACATGTTCGTCTATACCAAGTAATTTAGGTGCTGTAATTTCACTGATTTTTGTTTTTGATTTTATTGTTTCAACGACACGCTGTGCCATGTGCATTTTCAGTCGTATGTCCGCATGTCGCTGATATTCTTCTCTCATATCCGCGTCTCGAAGGGTTAGATCTAGGTTCTGCATTGGTGTTACCTGCACAGAATATTTAATAAAGTTACCCTAGTAATAATAATAAACACAATCCAAATATGATTGAACCCTAAACCCATTATATAAAAAAAAAACTGTTAACAATCAGCAAATACGTAGCGTTGGAAACAGCCGAATTTAGTATGTCCTTAGGAGTAGGTTACAATTTTAAATCACCAAAAACAAAAAATACTTTTTACGTATGTAATGTACTTCCAGGTGTAGTGAATAATCTTGCTTTATCAGTTGGCTTATTGATGGGTAATGAAGCTTGAGAAAGCAAGATAAATACGATCCGCCGAAAGATGGGAAAGGATCATTCACTAAATACATCCGTACACACATAGCATTTAAACTTTTATTGTAAGTATTATAATAATAAACCTATCGGGGCTCTATTCCAGTTTGTTTTACCAATTCTTATACACTTGCCCTTATATTTGCATATTATATTTTTTTTATGGCAACGCTACCCACTCAGTTTTTTTTGCACAGTCAGTCGTCATCTACTTGACAATACCCTGAGTCTCCATCATCAGGCCGTCTTGATGGTACTATATTATTGTATTGACATCAGAACTTAAGGTGTATACAAATTTTCAGCTTCATCGGAGACCGGGAAGTGAGTCAAATTTAACTTGCAAGATTTGACACTTACATTCATTTATACATAGGTACAAACATTGCAAGTTAAATAAAAGCTTTTAAAAAAAGACTGTTGAAATTGCATTTCACCACAATATATCAAAAAACGATGGGTCTATTCTTATGTAACCTACACATACTAGAATAAACTACACCCGAAGAGTAAATCACTACTAAGTTTATATTTTATTAATGCATTGATATCAAGTTAATTCGATCACATAGCATTTTCAAACAACAGACAATAATCTGAATAAAAACCAGTAATAAACGAAAAGGGTCTTACCTTAGTCTCACAATGGACGCGAAACAAGAATCACGTGTGTTAACAAACGACGCGCAGCGTTGACTAAAATGGCGGCGAAAGACGGCGTTACTCCGCGCGCGGGGAGAGTCACGCGGGGGGATGTGCGGGGGACGGAGCGGGGAACGTCGCGGCTTACGGTTGGGTATTGTCAGTCTGCAGGTCTGGCAGTGTGCGTAGCGCATGGAAGTGGATGCGAAGGATCGTGTCCATTACTTGGTTCAAAAATAATTATAATGCGCTACCAGTTGAAGACGGGATTTACATGTAGCCAAAATCGCTTGCGTTCAAGTGACAATCTGAACCTCTAGTGTATGTTTAACAACAAAAAATCGAATACAGTTCGATAACTTTAATCGAGTTAACATATCACCTTGCGTTTTTTTAATTAATGCGAGTGTATTTGACGTTTCGGCACTCGATCGGTTTGAACGTGAGCTCACTTAGTCGATGGTATTATTTTTTTGGTAAGGTTGCCAGTCATGGAATACAATGACTAAATTGAAATGTCACTTTAATCTGCGTTCTTACCTTTTGTAGTAAGTACTACTTAATTTATGCTCATAATACTTTTTATGAATGGACCTCTCTCTTTCTCAATAAAAACAGCGAGCGTTAAAGAGAAATAAGATTTCGAACACTTGACATTCGGTGCGTTTTTTGCTGTGAAAAAGTTTTCGATGGGTTTTAAAGTTTATAGCAACTAAATTAGTTTTAAAACACCAAATACTGATATGAAGACCAGTGCTACTCAGTTCGAAATGCTAGTTAATTTTATGAAACAGTAAGTTATTATTTTTTAAAGATTTTACTCAACAGAAAGTGAGTTAACTACGTTTTGTATAAATTGTCGGTGCTTATTATATTTACAGACGGAGAGGGATATTAATAAACCCTCAAAACATACTCAGGGACGCATAAATACCTTACGATTATGGGAACAATTGACTACTCCTTAACGCTGACTCAACTGGAGAATCGAAATCAACAGAAAAGTGGAAAAAAGTAAGTAAATTTTATTACCCTTATACACGTAAAATCTTATTTAGCTTACTAGCTAGCGCTTTAATATACTTCATTGGAACGAAACGATTTTTTGACTCACATTTAATTTTATTCCTGTGTACTCAACATATACTTAAGTTCCTATAATGAAAATAGTGCTAACAGCAGACACAAACTTTTCATATAATTAGGTAGGTATAATTATTGTTTTTTATTGTTGCATGGTGATCTGGTTTGGAGTGATTTCAAAAACAATACCAAAAATAAAGCGGCTAAATAGGGCTGCTCGTGGGACTGTTGGTGGGCCTGAACTTCCCTTAAAGCTTCCGGACCTTGAAGAGCGAGTCCTCTATAAATTAGGGCCACAGGCTGCTACTGGGTTGAAGGGTGTAGTTGAAGCTGGCCTCTTACAGGTTTCTAATCTTATTTCCTTTTATTTGAAATAATCAATTTTAATATAATTATTTCACATCTATTTGTCACTCTTTATGGTCTCTGTTGACTTAAACTTTTACTGCCCCTTTTTAATTATACATGGATTAGAGGAGGTTGAAATAAGTTAAATGTAAGCTATTTAATTATTATTAAACTAAGAAAACAATAAATAGTAAAATTTTGTTGAATGCCTGAACATTCATCATCATGTCAGCAGAAAGACGTCCACTGCTGGACATAGGCCTCCCCCAATCCTGAACATTACTTGTACTTTTTTTTTATAAAATTAATTACTATTTACAGGAATCAGCTGATACAAACAGGACATTGACGTTGTAACCAACGACACAATATGTGATAGAGACTGAAAGTCCTTAAATTTTTGATATTCCAGTTTACAGTGAAAATATCAATATTACAGGTTACACTTTGCTAACTGCAAATGCAATGATGATTTGTAAATGCAATGTAGTGGTGCCCTTAATTTATTAAATTCATTACAATATGTCTATTGAACTTTTCTAACTGAACTAATATTTCAGTATGTGAGAATGATGCCTGGGACCAGCCCGGACCCTCTCATCAGCCACATGCCCCACCAATCGCAACCCTGCAATCGCCCCCAAGCCAAGCCCCGTGCTCGCCGATGCCGCAACTGGATGAGAAGCATAGGGATGAAATGGAAATGAAAGAAAGGGAACAACAAATTCAAGCAGGGTGGCGGACATTTCGATGCAAATCATAACTGCAATTAATAAACTAATTGCAAAAAATTAACACAAAAAAATTTACTACAACTTTACTGTTATATTTATTGATAACTATTTTTGTCTGAAAAAAACTATGAGTTATTAATTTTAGTGAATTTATGAAAATGCACATTACATTTTTTTTTATTCAAATTTTCCCATTGAAAATTACAACGATTAGTTTCTTAACACCAAACACGTCATACAATAAATATATATAGTTGTATTATAAAAACATAGTTATATTTTATTCAATTAAGGTTACCTTAATTATATTTTGCCTTAGGTACTTTTGATTGAAGTAGAAAGACTGTCTGGGTATCTAAGTAACAATGTAACAGTCGAAGTCATAAATATGTTTACACTTTAGTACCTTGTCACTTTAATCGCTGTGTTAATTTCATATGACACTTTAAACATGACGTTAAATAGACAAGGTACTAAATAGTAAACATATTTTTGACTTCGACTGTACAAATTCCATACTGCCAAATGTTAATATAAAATTGACCATAATTATCATCTTCATATAAAAAAAAACTATACTACCTGTTTCTTCTTTCTAAGGTAGACAAGAGCGTCTCTTATCTACCTTGTAATGATTAAGTGCTTTTTTTATTGAGTATATTATTGTGTTCATAGTTAGCTTAGGTACTCCCGGGCAACATGTTCAAGATTTTTTGTTCCCTAATTATTTTTTTATTGTATGTAATATAATATATTATTCAATATCAGTAAAATAATGAAGTTACATACAGTGTTTTAATAAGGTTTCCAAAGTTATAATAATTATTTACTTTAACCTACATCCGATTTTATGGCTGACTTGGCTCTAACATTAGGTTTGCTTCAAATTTTACCATTAATTGGTGATTTTATTATTAATAACTATTGTTTAGTATTATATACATAATGAAATCCCAGTAAGGGCAGGTATAATGAGTAATGAGCGCAAGTATTTGTTCCTGAGTTAAAATTAAGTTTATTGATGTCTAGTACTCATAAGTAGACCTTAGTTTTGGAAATAAAAGTATGTAGAAAAATAATGAGTTTCCACTTAAAAGCCATAACACCAACAAAATGATATCTCTAGTATCCAAAATTGGGCTCTAAAATATCATATACATTTCTAGTAGAGGCATAAGAGCGTGTCAGATATTTTTGAGTAAATTGGCCACATTAGGGCTCTGTTTAAAGATATATTTCATTTTATTACCGGTAACTGGTTCTCTTTTTAATGTACATACTTACACCGAATAATAAAAATGTTAGCCTTAAAAAAAAGTCACATCAAGTATAAAGGACCTAGTCATTTGGTGTTTGTCATTTGATGTTCAGTTTAAAGTTAATATAATCTTAATAAAATTCAAACTGATCATGCCTGCTTTTATTATTATAACTAGCTTTACATCCGCGTAGAAGTCGTTTATCGCTATCCCTCCGGGAACTGTCAGTTTACCGTTATTAATTTACCGTTAACTAATATATAATAAAAATACTCAACGGATTTGAATGCAGTTTTCAGCAATAGATAGAGTGATTTAAGAGGAAGGTTGATATGTACAATAGGTTCTGGTTTATGTTCGGGTGTTACAGAAAAGTCACATAAACCAGAGCGAAGCGGGGCGGGTCGCTAGTAATGTAATAAAGCCATTCATTTCCATTGATATAAAATAATATTAAAAGTACAAATAGGCTAAACAGAAAAAAAACTAAGGTAAGATAAGGTAATTTAAGCTGTATCTTACTCCTATCAGCACCTATTTGAAATACGTGCAGTTTGTTTATAATATCTGACATAAGACATCCATCAGTACCTAAGGCTTACAGTATTAGTTTAATTAAACTGCAGCAAAGGGGAACTATTGCATTTTAGCAATCCTAATTTGAATTTTATTAGATTTAATTGTAGTTAGAATCTTATGTATTGTAGTTAAAACAGTAAAAATCTGAATATTAGATCCTAAAAATCAAATTGGTTAATGTTACAACCCCTTTGATGTTGAAAATAGTAAATTAAGAAACAACAGGTTCAAATATTTAAATCATTTAATTTACTTATACGAAAAACCGACAAGTTTCACCACTCACTTGACGATCTCACTGCGTAAATACGAAGTGAGAACTTTACTATCGCGTTCGAGTTTAATACACACAAAGAACTGTCAAAGTTGTAACTTACACTCGCAAAAACACCCAAAACTGCTGTCAGACCACTTAACGCGCTCGACGCGTTTCAAAACGCGCTCGATGCGTTTAAAACGTACCGGTATTCGAACGTGACAGTTAAATACACTCGCTGTTATAGTTTCAGCTATTCGCCGCTTGGGGCGCTTTTTAAGTTTACATACAAGCTAAGGTAAAAACGCAAACGCGATCGTGACGTTTTTTATGTGTGTAAAAATACACTAGAGGTACTGTCCCTTGCTTTCCCATCAAATAAATCCAAAGCTTATTTAAATCCTTTTCGGTTCACGCTGTGCGGTTGTGGAATCTATTGCCTCCTGAAATTAGGCAGTCTCAGTCTGTAGATTCTTTTAAATCTCGACTAAAGAAGTTCTGGCTTGACACTTCTATTTAAACTTTTTTGTTATTCCTGCTTATTTTATATATTTATTTATTATATTGAATACATTTATACGTATATATATACAAATAGGATTATGTTTAGGTATTTTATATACTGATATTTATAGAAATTACTTTTAGTGTTGTACTTATTTGGCTATTCGTTGTAAATTAATTATTTCTAAATCGCTCAAAGGTTAACTGGAAGAGATCCCTTGAAGGGATAAGTTCGCCTTTTTGTCTATTTTATAATGGCTGTCTCTTGTTTGTACAATAAAGTTTTTACATACATACATACATACATATGCGTTCAGCTATGTCACATAATTCTAAAGTTAAATAAAAGAAACTTCTCACGTATAGCAACACTTCTTATTCATGTAATTTATCTGTGACAGTTAGTCACCGTTTCTCTCTCTCTCGTAATTTCAGACCTTTTGGCTCCTGTCGATGGATTAATTTACGATCATTCATTTCATCATCATGTCGTGCCTCAATATATGAGCAATCATCCCTCCTGCTCTGCTCTCTATAGTCACCATGCTTTCTTTCTTTCTTTCTTTCTTTTATAGAAACCATGTTATTGTTATTGTTTACAGTTTAAATATATATACGTGTACAAATACAGCCGGGTGAAATTAGTAAGTGTGATTATAATATTACATCACACAATAAATACAATGCATTTTAGTCATTTAAGATAAGTATTTAGGTTCATATTAACATTTACTGCTTATGATACACATCTAAATAGAAATAAGGTAAGTTTTAATTTTTAATACGACCTGGGGTGTTATTATCTCAAAAACAACGGACGAGCGGACGAACGAGCGAAATCGCAGCGGCGAATTTAGGTAGTCCCGTCAGAGCGAACAAAACACATTTTAGCGCGTGCATTTTCAATTAAGCAGCCACGTTCGATCCATCGGCAGAAACCATGCTGCTAATTTGAAAATGCACGCGCTAAAATATGTTTTGTTTGCACTGATGGGACGGGACTATTTAACGCTTGGACATTCACGCGTCCGTCCGTCTGACCGTTGTTGTTGAGAGAATCACTACCCATGTTCGATTACCGAACTGAGAACCAGTTCTTTTAATACTATGTTTGCAGTTTTCTTATCACTAAAATCGATGACATCGTTCCTAAGAACAGGTCTTTGTATGTCTTACAGACTTGCCCATAATGACCGATCTAAATGTGTCACCCTGTATAAGAAAAACTTCAAAACTACCCACAAAAACAGGATGATACAAAAACAACCCCAATTCAGCGGCCAACCCGTTCTAGCGTTATATTCCCTTACTTAATAACTCGGGACTAAGGGAGATTTATATCTCTAATATCCACAATATATAGCTCCGCTATTGCTTCGGTGGTTGACTGGCTTTATTGCCAAATAAGGGGGAATACGTTTGACACATGGGTACCTAGTAATTGAAATACAAGAGTTTATCCATGGGTAAATGGATAAATTAGTTATTGAGATTTGAAATACATTCATAACTTTCAAGGCTATTGTAAACGATAGCTGAAATGGTGGTTATAAGGTTATTTTTTTTACGATTGTCCAACATGCTAAACTTTGGTATGAAACATGGTTTACCTATAGTGTATACTTTTAGGCAATTAAAAAAATGTAAACAAAACGACCACGTCATATAGTTCGTCAGCCAATAGAAGTAGACAGTGTTCTGCTTCTATTGGCTGCCGTCAAAGTCGTCGTACGTCAAAGCTCGATAAAACAGTTTTGATTGGTTGTTTAACAAAGTCACGTGATTTGGAATGTGTAAATTTTTTTAAATACCTAAAAGTATAGACTATAGTTTAGGCCCTAAACTTTAGGGAACAGGAACCCAACTCCAAGCCAAGCCAAATTTTTGTCTAGTACCTACTAGATAATTTTTGTCGAGTACTGGATAATTAATTATACGACAAAAATGTACCTATATAAACTAGGCTACTCATATAAATTGCTGAAATAAACGATTGATTGATTGATTTGATTGAGGCTGAACTAGTTCATCTTTATTTTGTACGTTAGTACATTCGTCTATTGTATTTTTCTCATTGGCCAAAAATTTAAACAGGAAGACATCTTTAAAAGGGATACGTTCGCCTTTGTACTACTTTTATTTCTGTAATTTTAATATTTGTTTAATGTAATTGTTTAAGAACGATAAAGTGTTTACATACATACACACATTAGTGACAAGTTTCAGTATTATTCCCATTTCGTTCATTGAATACAAAACGGACACATTCCAAAATGAGTCAGTGTTGCATTTTAAAATTAGAACCTTAAACCTTAAAGTTCGTACATGATTTTTAATGCAAGAGCAAAGTATTTTGGAATGTGTCCGTCTTGTATTCCATGACCGATTTGTCACTCCCAAAAGGTATTACTCCCACTTCTTCCAAATCCCATTTCGTCAACGTCCTGGCTGATAACCATTTAAACCAAGTTGGTAAGTGCGTTACGCTGAGGTGAGGGTAGTCGGTAACTCAGTTAGGAAGTTTAGAAATTTGCCTCGACTGTTTTGGACGAAGTTTCGCGAAAGTGGGTTAAGGGAGTATTGTATAGCCAATATGTCGCTTGTAGTCGGGAATTAGGAGTCGGAGTTGCTTTTATACAGGTTGTTTTTAGAGGATGATTTTGTAATAAATAAAAACAAATGAGGATGTACCTGTAAAAGGACTAACTAATATAAAATAAAATTACAAAATATAGTTACTTCGATAATTATATTAATCGTTGCCTAGTACCAATATAATAGGTTTAGAGCATAATTTGGACTAGGTATATAACAAGATTGCCCTGTTCTTTTTATCAATTTTTCCTCAAAAGAACACCCTTAAGACTACGCCGAGTGTACGCCGGATGTACAGTGGCGCCCTCATTACTTTTATTGGGTTTTCTAATTAACTAAAGAATTTCCTTGGAACCAAACAAAATGTGTTTGTAGCGCAAGTATAAACACAATTTATGGGATACGTAACAAACTTTAATAACAATTCACCTTCGAGTTATTAACTTAACGAAAAAAAGTGGCCACCTTTTCCCGTTAAGCTGACTACTCAAAGGGTAATTGTTATTAAAGTTTGTTACGTATCCCATAAATTGTGTTTATACTTGCGCTACAAACACATTTTGTTTGGTTCCAAGGAAATTCTTTAGTTAATTAGAAAACCCAATAAAAGTAATGAGGGCGCCACTGGACGCTCGGCGTTTGCTCGGCGCAGTCTTAACAGATCGACGATCGATCGGCACCGATACAAGGAACCCTAACTACTGCGCTAACAAGGTTCCGTCCAGCTGGGACCGCTAACTGCTAACGCGTCTTATTATCCCGTGCGTGGTGGCGCTATGGGAGCTAGTTGTTCCACCATATTACAGCTAAGGGGACAATTGGGCCAATACAACTTTGACGACGCGCTGGCCTAGTGGGTAGTGAGTGACCCTGCCTACGAAGCTAGTGGTCCTGGGTTCGAATCCCGGTAAGGGCAGATATTTGTGTGATGAGCTCGAATATTTGTTCCTGAGTCATGGATGTTTTCTATATATTTAAGTACATATTTCTCTATACAAGTATTTATATCGTTGTCTAGGTACCCATAGTACAAGCCTAGAGCTTAGTTTGGGACTAGGTCAATTGGTGTGAGATTGTCCCCTTATATTATAATATTATTAACTCTTAGTAAATTTTATTAATGTTTTTTTTTTCTGTCTTAACTGTCCCTTAAAGTCGCAGAATTAAATAAGAAACTGCAATCTAGCCTCATTGAATTCCACCGTTTTACACAATTTGATTTTAATTAAAAATTAAAAACAGTGCACCTTAAATAATGTTTGGTACCTATACTATACGAAGTAACTTTTAGGATTAACACACTAACTGGATTGATGTGAAATGTGGTGAAGGGAGAGTTAGACCGGAAGTAATTTATCATGGTGTTGTGTACAGTTTCCGAAAGGATGGCGATAAAAAAAAACGCCTGTAGTCGCGGACAAAAAATAAAAAAACATTCTAGCGTAGAGGCATTCCATCTTATTCGGTCTTAAGATGGCAGTCTTAAGGTAGTAATCTTGAGAATGCATACGTCTATAGGTCACAGGTCCCAATATAATAGGCGTGTGCGCTTCTTTGCATTCTCTATACAATAAAAAATAACTTTAAAAAAACAAGGGTGGGTGTTATTGAAAATTATTTTTAGCTATGTAAAAAAACAGTAATTTGCAACTCAAGTTTTTTTATTATACTTAGCTTCGATTCTTGTGTCTAGTGTCAATACATTCAATCAATATAAAAACCACCTTCTTTTAGGGAGCAACTTTTTTACCAACTTCCGGTATGATGATAAGGTTGATTCAAAAATACCTACATCAAATTAACACCAGGGTGACGGTACCAATGATGGACACTTTTAGCTGACACGCACCAGTAATGGACACTTAACTCTAAATTCAAATATCATAAGGTCTTAAGTTGATCGTCGTAAAATTAATGAATAACCCTTATCTTCTGTAAAATAAGAAAGAACTGTCCATTATTGGTGACTCGTCCATTACTGGTTCCGCCACCATATGACTGTTCACAAAACATTTAGCCTGATATCGAATAATTGACTGTCATTCGAGATAATTGAGATGCATTAGGCATAAGAGATACTGAATGAGCTTAGATAATTCATAACCATAACCCGTATACTGCACCGAAAAGCCATTCTAATTCGACCTTTAGACAGATACTAACTCTATGAAAACAAAGCTCTAATAAAACTGGATTGTCAAATAATTCCATTATATCTTGATCTGTAATGTTAAATAGTTACTATGAGTTAAGAGGTCATAGTATACTGGTTACACTTGTCATATAGAACACGATGGTTATCGGATTAATATCCAGTGTATCTTGATCTGTAATATTGTACAGTTACTATGCATTAAGAGGTCATAATATACTGGTGTTTCCAATCGACATTGATCTCGATTCTGTGACGATAGAGAATACATTGAATGCCCACTGGGCAATCGTTAGTGGCGATTACTGGGTCTTGGAGACGGACTAGCATGGTGGCCATGCATATAATTTAAAAAAAAACAATAGGGTATTTGACAAGAGTGAAATTAAATTGTTTTTTCATTAACATCAGATAAACATCATAAAAATACTAGGAAAATATCAATCGTTTATTTATGTTTGCTATTTTACGATTTTTAAATTCATAAAATCCAACAATAAGGACGCTGTTTGATTGTGACGTCACAAGATAGTAATCCCTATAAATTCCATAGTAACGGAGCGTTTTTGATGTTTCATAAAAAGAAGCTGATTTGACTTTTGTCGAATACCGTATTAAGTTCAATTTTAATATACACTTTGTTAGTAATGTTCTGAGTTTATTTCGCGTTTCGATAAACTTTAAATAAAACTAGCAATTTGTTTAATGTTCAAAACAAAATGCATAACTAAGTGGAATGTTTCGATTATACCGATTTAACGCTCGATCTAATCGATTTGTTTTACATATATCGTTTTCGAATATTTATCACCTTTGACTAACGAATAACTGTTGTAAGTGTAATAATAAGTGTAGAACCCCCGAAAGGTGACTACTTCGTTCAGAAATGATACTTATCTCCTAGTTTTAGGGTTCCGTACCCAAAATGGTAAAAAAGGAACATTTATGGTGAGACTTCGGTGTTTGTCTGTCTGTATGTCACATCAGTATTTCTCAGAAACAATAAAAGCTATAAACTTGACATTTGACATAGTTGTATAACTTGCTAACCCTCATTTGTTTTTTAGTAAAAAAATATGACATTATTTTCCTATATATTTTAAAAGGGGTCTAGAATGGGGGGTTGAAAAATAAAAGTGATTTGTTTATAGCAAACGAGGTCAAAAAAAAAGAGGAAAAAGGCTCTTTTTGCACATTTCAAAACTATTTATTTTTTAATTTTCTAACGTACTTTCTGTTTTATAGCCAAAAAATTACAAAAAATGGCCGTTCCCCATTATTTCCGAAGTTAATCATAAACTTTGGTTTAAACTATAAGATTCTGTATATGCAATAAAAGTAAAATAAATAAATCATTCACTCTTTCATTCATTCAAATGTAAAGTGATCATGCTAGGACATATGCTAATACCTACTTGTCTGGTTACCACTAACGAACCGACAACGTCTTGCCTAACGAAATGAACCAGCTGAGCGGGAACTGAACTGAATGGAACGACTGAATGGTTTCACACGATTGAATGATTTGCTAATACTAGTTGACTGTTACACGAATATCATAGTGATTGGTTAATTACAGTGCTTCGGAGTATAGTCAATTGTTTATCTTATTGTTTGAGGCATAGGTGTGTAGATACATACATACATACATACATTAAATCACGCCTGTTTCCCAGAGGGGTAGGCAGAGACCACTTCTTTCCACTTGCTACGATCTTGACAAATTTCTTTCGCTTCCTCCACATTCATACATCGAGTCATGCACGCACGTCGGTTTCGGGTAAGTACTTAAGATTCGGCCCTTTTCCAGTATTCACCGATTTGACTCGAAAAAGTACGCCTAGGGCGGCCCCTTCCGACCCGTCCACTCACTTTCGATCTGTATAATCTCTTTCGTCAATCTTCTTTCATCCATCCTTTTCAAATGACCGAACAATCGAAGCATGCCCTCTTGCTTGTGTAGATATTTATGATGTATTGGGGATACATATATATATGTTATGATTTTGGTCCTAAATTATTGAATGAGTGACTAGTGACACTTTGTTTTATCTAGAATGATAATGATGTAATAAATTATTGTACAATATTTATATTAATTAAGAACTTGCATAATTTTATTCTGCATTGTTTCATTATATTTTCATGTCCATGGTATACTTATTGAGGTGTACACTCTCACTCGCTTCCATACGCTCTGAGGCGAATCTAGTCTTTACACGGACCCGATAAGACTTAAAATTTCATGCTCTGTAGACTTCGTACGCGTCTTTAAATCCTTATTTAAAGCACTCCTAGGGTACCCAAGGAAGACACCCTCCAATTTTCAAGTGACTAGGTTCAAGTTTTTCAATCGGTTTGGAAGTTACGATGCCACAAACGCACAAATACTCACGTTAAACCACCCTTAGACGGGTTGTAAAGGAGTAATAGTTTTCATAAACATTTCAAACAAATAGATACTCTATCTTTACGTATTTCTGGCAACCCCCTTCACTCAAAAAAAGAAGCAAAACAAGTAAATACAATAAACTTGAAGCCACAAAAAGCTGATAAATCGGTTCGTTTATTTTCGAACGCAATAGTCTGTGGCCTGAAGTGTATTATGTGCGCGCCAGAAACAGGTGATGTCAAAACCGACACGCTCTTTGTCTTCTCAAATCTTTGTACACTGGAGGCCGAGATAAGTAATCACTACCAATACAATTTTTGATTAAAATGTTTTTTTGCTTTAATATCATGGTAAGGGTTTAATATGTGTGATGAGCGCGAATATTTGTTACTAAGCGTTGGATGTTTTCTTTGATTTTTTTCTATATAAGTATCTGTATCTAGTACCCATAGTACAAGCTTAGAGCTTAGTTTGAGAAAGTCAATTTGTGTGAGATTTTCCTCTGATACTGCAGGACTCGATAGTCTTTCATTGTTTGAAATACGACACATTTTGAACATAATCAAATGTTTTTTCAAGTTATTATTTTTATCAAACATTATAATACGTCATTGTGAGTAAACTATGACTTGTTAATACGAAAATACGATAAGTACAATAAAATTGATCACACCAAATAGAATTTAAATACCATGACTTTCGTAATAAAATTAACTTGACCGTTGACTAAATATTTGAAAATATGGTAGGTATTACGAGCCCCAATGCAAATGAGTTCGTCCGCCAGAAAAAAAAATATTAACCTAACTTCAACATAAAATTCAGGGAGACCTAGATGTTTAGTAGAAAATGTAACATAAAAACCATATAGATTATAAATAATATTTTATTTTCCAACAAAAAAAAATATAACATTCCACGGTAATTAAAAAAAAAACGTTATTTCGCAAAATGTAACACCCGCAAAAAAGTTCGTCTTCAGTTCAACCGACGCAGAATAGAACGTCTACCATTTGGTGGCGTCACCTTTTGCATCTAAAACGGCTTTGATCCTGAACGGCATTGAATCTACTAACTCTCGACACTCTTCAGGAGTTATTCCATTCCAGACACAGCGTAGTTTCTCCTTAAGATCAGCTTTTGACCTAGATGGGTCCTTTCGCAACTTCTTCTTCATTTTCCACCACGAAGTTTCTATGGGAGATAAGTCTGGGCTGCTGGACGGCCATGACATGGTAGGGATTTTTTTGGACTTCAGCCACGCCATCGTTGACTTGGCGGTATGGCATGAGGCACCGTCTTGTTGAAAAGTAAATGCATTTCTAAGTTTCAACTTCGGTATAGACGGCAGCAAACTCTCTTCCAAGATGCTTTTGTATTTCTCGGCATTGACGGTTCCATCTATAAATTGCAGACGGCCTACACCCTGTGCCGACATACAGCCCCAAATGATCAAAGATGCCGGAAACTTCACCTTTCGCTTAAGACAGTCATTATGAAATGCCTCTCCTTTTTCTCGAATGACTTTACTTCGTTCGTCGCCAACTGTGACGTCGAATTTCGATTCGTCGCTCCATATTATTCTTCGCCACTGGTCGGCAGTCCAGTTTCTGTGTTCTTTAGCGAATTTCAACCTGTTGTTTTTCTGTTTTTGAGTAAGTAACGGTTTCTCTTTAGCTGTGTAAAAACCGTAGCCCATTTTCTTCAGCACTCTCTTGCAGGTGTCGACTGATATATTCTTTTTAATAGCGTCACGCCATATTACGGTAAGTTCTCCTGCTCTTGCACGACAATTTTTCTTTATGATCTTCCTCAGAATCCTGTTTTCTGCTTTGCTAGTTATTCGTGGACGGCCAGTTTTCTTTAAACAGGAGACTGTTCCGTGTTTTTGATGATGCTCGATGATCGTTTGAATTGTAGATCGTGGCAACGACAGGTCCTTGGATATTTGGTACGTCGATTTGCCTTTATTGTTATGAGAAATGATAATTTTCCGCACTTCTTCGGGGACTGGTTTACCTCGTGGCATTTTTATAAAATAATGATTAAGAAGTAATGATAATTTGCTTGTAATTTGGCTTTTTATATAGCCCGTTGACATATTAGATGACAGAGAATATTCTTTATTCAATTTGAACTATTATTTTACATCATACCACTTAAAAAGCCGTTTTTATTTTAAATAGACGACCTGTTTTGCGTCAAATATGAACTAGACGTAATTTTTTGCTTACAAGATGATAACTTTATGATAGAATTACATTAAGATCGTTAAAATGATCACACTTTGTACAACACAAGATTAAACTAGGTGTAATGACCTCGTGTGTAGCGTATTCCATTAATCATCAAAGTCAATCCGAGATTAAATATCTGTCTTACAATTAAATATTGTATTTTGAAGTGCAACTAGACGATCTATTATGCATTGGGGCTCGTATATCATACCTACTAAAGAATGACATATCACGTCAAAAAGCAATGAATTGGCACAGACACATTCCAAATTAGTTCTCAGGGTTCACACCGCAATCTTAAGATTTGAAACGTCCATGTGCCTTAGAGCCCACCAGGGGTGTTTTGTTCGCTCTGACGGGACTACTTAAACTCGCAGCTGCGATTTCGCTCCTACTCCGACCTTCCGTTGTTTTTGAGAGTATAACACCCTTGATGGCCTGTATGCTTGTCTTATTCACGGCATAAAAAAACAAATTTTAATTCAATGTCAAATAGGTATCTACAAAGTATCGTATTTATACTACTTAATTGTACTCGGCCTAAAGTGTACAAATACAGCTGCGTACCAAAATTTACAATCACAGATACGGCCCGGATTTTATTTGAATAATTTAAGGAGGCATCGCACGCCCCGACGCGATCTTATCACTTAAATAGCGTACACACCCCCTTACTCGGTCGCCGCGGATGTGGTAATGTACTAAAAGTTTAGTTTACGGGAATAATAAGAAAAAAACACCTAATTAAAAAAAAAACGATAAAACGTGGGTGGTATTTTTCAGGTGTATGTATGTATAGCTGATTCTTTGTGATTTCTGTAGGCTAAACAATTTGTAGTGGGGGATGTCGTCGAAATATACTTTACCAAATCACCTGTGATTCTCGCAACATTCATTTACCGGATTCTGTATCAATCGAATGGTCGTATCGGACAAATATAATACAGGGTGACACCTAAGACGTATATTTTCCGAATCTACTCATGATTACGATCAACTATTAATACGGGACCAACTTCGAAAACGTAAACATAAAATCGACGTCTCCATACAAATTGTGAAACCGGCTGATTGCTTTTAGTATGGGAGATTCAATTTTTTTCTACCGATTTCGATATTAGTCCCATAGTAAAAGTTGATCGTACTCATGAGAAGATCCAGAAAATATAATTTTGTATTACGTCTTAGGTGTCACCCTGTATAACCTGCCTAACGTTTAGTAACGGAATGACAGGCTGAGAGAAACGCAGCTATCTGTTAGAATGAGAAAGTTATATGTGTACCGTAAAACTACACAACTATGGTCCTAGCCTGTAACAATAGTCCAATTTTCCTCATTACATTATTTTAAAGTATGATACCTTACGGCTATTATTGCTGGGTATATGTACTGTTTAGCCTAAAATCTAGCTACAGCTATCATATTTTTAGAATAATGTGATAAGTAAAATTGGACTATTATTGTAGCCAGGACCATAGTTGTGTAGTTTTACGGTACGCTTCTGTTCTAATATGATGAATTGACAGGCGAAAACCTGTCAGCGGAGTGTCAGGCAGTAGTGCCTATTAGTTCCGTTTGGCATTACGCAACGTAGTTTTGAAAATCGTAATATCATGTGTTTAATATCATTTAAAATTATTAATATATTATTGCTTTTTAGTGTAAGGTTGTGTTATATGCATTTTCATTTAATTTAGGATTTTAATTTGATGTCGGTTTTTTTCTTTTGTTAAAATTTTATTTTTCGCTTTTTAGTGAAACTATCAGTTTATAACTTGTCTATTTAAAATTATTGTATACTTAATTATTTTTTTAAAATATTTATGCCGCATCCACACACCTTTATAACTCAGCTCCACGTCCAAATGTTGCCGTACCAATAAAAATTCCCACCGAGGTGTTGTAGCAAATGCTGGTGTTTAAGCTGGCAACACAGCAATAAGGGGGTAGATGGTAGATAAGGATTAATTCAGATATCAGGAAACAATTAAATATTGTTGACAAAAGGGTAGGAAATATCGCGCGCGTTAAATAGATCAGATAAGGCCCTACTTTGTTATTATTTCGTTTCAAAGCGTGCCAGTATTTTTTATCTTGTCGTCTGACTTTACTTGATTGAGATTACGAGTAAAACTGTATTTTTGTAATAAGATTAAAAAATCGGTGGGGATAATGTTTGCATGTTTTTTTTCTAATTTTGCAATGTTAAGGAGTAACCACACGAATGATCGATAGTCGATCATCGATTAGTAATCGACGATGGTCGATCGATCAGCGTAAGTTCTTGTTATGGTCGACGTAGGTCGACGATGTTCGATCCATACTTTAAGCCGATTTTTTATGTTCATAAGTCTCGTTAATGTAAAAAAAAACACGTTTTTATTCGGTTGGTATGTACTTACTGCTATTTAACCCCGTGTTATACTTATGGTGTGAAAGAAATTCTTGAGATTTTTTCACTTACCTGAAAGAAAAGAAAGAACATTCAAAAAGGTTCTATAGGCACTTGAATACATATTAGGGAAAGGTAAATAAATCTGGGACCCCTTTGCATACCCTAAGACCTAAGCTTAAAATAACTCCACCTAGCTTAATGTCGCGTCTTTTTATAACACAAAAAGGTATAGGTACTTACTGAAAGTTTATTATCAACTCGATAGACGAATTATTAAGCGGCGAGTTTAAGTTGTTCTGTCGGAGCATACAAACAACATTTTTTAACCCAAATAAACGTTTTAAATAGTTTTCAAAGGTACAAAACATTTCACAAAACATGCCAGAACATTACAAATATACAAACAACAACAATTTACCAATTAACATACAAATTAAATTGTGTGACAAACGACCGCAAAACGTCCACGCACGTTTTTAAACGCCGGTAATAGATTGTAAAGAGGCAATTTATATCGGGCCGTACACACCAGCGCTGGTGACGGTGACTGAGACTAATGTGTTTCCTTGTATAGAGATTTATTTTTGGGGTTCCGCTTTAGTAAGAGTTATTTGAGCGGGTAAGTAACAGGATTCTTGAATGGGATAAATTTTATTTTAATTTTTAAAGACACATTTTTATTATGGACTAATATATTTCAAATTAATTATAATAATGTATGAATTGCTTTAAATTTGTATTCGTGTATAATGAATTAATGATGTATTCGTGTGTAAAAAATACATTTTGCATGCCTGCTTAATGGTGAATTGTGCTGTTCTGTACTGTTCTGTAATATTTCTACCAACCATGTACCACAATTCTGGCAAATAAACTTTTGACTTTGACTTTGACTTTTATATTATTGACACTTCAGGCCATCAAAACTAGGCAATGCAATTTAACCAGTAATTAGATGTTTTTTTTTAAATTAACCGGGTAAAACCGGTTATAACCGGTTATTTGCATTCTCTAATCAAAACGAATATTGAATGACGGCGCTGTTCGTATTGAAATTGGCAACGTAATCCAATTTTTAACTAAGTAATAGTGAGTTTACGTGACGGTTGCGTAATGCCAATTACGCAGAGTTGCGTGCAATGCTTTATCTACACACATTTTATAAGTACTCTAAGGCCCGTATTAATATACTCATCTTGGCTGGGATGCGCGTCACAAGACACGTCAAAGTAAACGTCAAAGATCTCGTCATTTTTGACACATCTCGAGACGAGCATTAGAGTTGAGATTAGTTTATTAATATGGGCCTAAGATGGGTTCCGAAGCCGAAAGGCAAATGACCAGCGTTACCTGTGGTAGTAGGTGACAGCGATAACAGCTGTAACGTAATTTCATTACGTTATCGAATATTGTAAGGTAATGAAATCCAATCTTCCAAAATTAACAGCACTAGCACTTATGATAATTATATGTGTAGATAAATGGTCCAATTTAAAATTAAGCGAATACCTTTGTTTATAAGTATAAGAGGTTGCCACTTAAGAATACTCGAACACGTTAAACTTTTTATCTACACACATATCAAAAGTCCTCTATTATGCGTTCAAAACCCATAGGAAATAAACAGCATTATTACAACCAATTTTACTATGAGAACTTTCTTGTCTGTGGTAAGAGGTAAAATCTATACTTCTTATTTTAATATCTATAGTCTATAAATAGCACTAGTAGCATGGCAGATCATTTCTCTACGAGTTCTGAACCCATCTTAGAGTACTTATGACATGTGTAAAGATAATTAGGCCTTAAAACACTCATGTGATCCTATAACCACACTCGTGTTTTAAGGCCTCTCATTATGCATTAGTTGCATAAACTAGGTACTATTTTTGCTATTATAAGCTATATTTAACCTTATTTTTTAAACGAATGACAGCTGACTGTAAGTATTTAAAACCTTTCCCAATAAAAGTTGCAGGTTTGTTTGTGTTGTATTTGGGTATTTTTGTTTTACCAATTTTTTTTTAATTTTATAAATAAGTTTAATAAAATACAACACTATTTTGTTGAAACACCTTTAAACGAGCGTATCGTTATGCAGAATTTTCTCCTCGCATGAGTATTGTTTTTGTTAACCTAACCTACGTAAGTAATATTTAAGATATCCTTATGCATTATATAGCAGAAAATACGGTTCGTTGAAATGAAATTCGATGAAAACATACAATCGATCAAGTTATGGGTTACCATTGTATTGTATTATAGATAGATAGTACAAGACGCCGTACCAATTCTATGTCAAAAAAAAACATACTGAGTTCCCGCAAACCCCTGTCAATCCAAATTAAGCAAAAGGAGATTCATGTCATTACAATTAACTGCCCATATAACCTTAACCTTCCCTCCCACTATTCACCCCTGACACTAATTTAAGTGTAACTCCCCCTAATTGGGGTGCATTAAGCCTGGACCATATAAACTGATTTATCTGCCGCTGAGGCATCAAAATGGCGGACGTAATTGCAAATGGCGGATTATGGGTTATGTTTTATTTGTCTTTTAAGTTATGCGCCCAATTTGCGTTGAGGATTAGAAACTTACTATTTGATATTAAATATGGATTATTTATTGTGTGTGTGTGTGTGTATGTGTAGGTACACGTAATTTAGGAACGATTTATAATTAATAATTAATCACTACATAGTATAAAACAAAGTCGCTTCGCGCTGTCTGTCCCTATGTATGCTTAGATCTTTAAAACTACGCAACGGATTTTGATGCGTTTTTTTTTAATAGATAGAGTGATCCAAGAGGAAGGTTTTTATGTATAATAAACTCTGTTTTATGTACGGGTGTTACAGTAAACTCTCATAAACCGAAGCGAAGCGAGGGCGGGTCGCTAGTAATATTATAAAGAGCTAAAGTTCGTGACGTTGTAGGGGGTAACCTCTGGATCTAAGGAAACAATTTTGAAAATTCTTTAACCAATAGAAAGCCACGTTATTTTTGAATGTCATAGGCTATAAATTTGTTTTTTACCCAACGAAGTGGGCACGGGAACAGGCTCTAATAATATTATAAAGCGAAAATAATAATTATTTTTGAACCTATGTTCGTAACGAAAAAACACAATAACGACATGACCGATTTCAAAAATTCTTTTATCATTACAATGCTACATTATCCCTGAGTAACATAGTATATTAAAAAAGTTAAAATAACTATATCTGTCTGTCTGTTTGTTACGCTATTACGGCTAAACTGCAGAACCAATTCCGATGAAACTTGCCATGAAAATAGTTTTGATCCCGAAAAACCTTTCCGGTGTGTAAATGGTACTGTTGTTCCCAGGAAAATGAGACATTTCCCGAGGGAAGAGCGATGTACGACGAAGTCGCACGCAACATCTATGGCCCGCGAAAGTAAGTATCACATTTTCAATGAAATTTTCTTCATACTTAGTTTTGTGGGGAAGGGTTAAATTAACCCATCGTCAAAGCGAATTATTGTCATTGTCGTTGCAATATTGTACGAAAAAAAAAGAACAGCGTAAAAGGCTGCTTAAAATATGTAGCGATAACACCGCTTGTTGTTTACTATACGCGCAATAAAGAGATTTTGTCGGTGATACAGCGTATGTAGCAAATTTAATACGGAGCAAAATTCACTTACTAATTAAGGTTGTAAGGTGCATTTGGTCCTTATAAAACTTGTTAATTACTCCGTATAGCAGTATCACATTGTGATGTATATTTATTACAATTTAAACTAGCATAAGTCATTATACGTCTGTTTCTCAACTTCATTAAATACATAAATAAGTGAGCCGTGAGTAAAGGCACCAGTAATGGACACTTCACTCTTATTTCAAATTACATACGGTCTAAAATTGATTGTTGCGAAACAAATGACTAACCCTTATTCTTATATTTCTTTAAAATAAGAATCAAGTGTCCATCATTGGTGTCCTGTCCATTACTGGTTCTATCACCCTAGCAGTATTAATATATAAAATTATACTTACAATAAGTTTCTGTCAAAAATTTCATTTTTAGGGCAAGCTTTTGTCGCCGACTGTACTCTTTTTTGCACAGTCATCATCTACTTGTCTAGACGATTCTAACAAGCCCTAACACGGCGACTTATCTTGTGTAACTTAGAAGTTCCTATCACCACCCTGAGCTCGATGGTATTATATTATTGTATTGTCATCAGAACTAATGGCGTATGCAATTTTTCATTTTCATCGGAAACCGGAAAAGTGGGTCAAATTTAACTTGCAAGATTTGACCCTTTCATACATAGGTACGAGATTAAATTTGGTACCCACCTTAGGTCCAAAGTTAATCTGACATTTTACAACAATAAGGTTGAGTTTCCTAAAAGTCCCAAATGACTTGACATCTCTAACATTGACGACTTCAAGCATGTTTTTTTTGAAATGGGTCCCAAATTAACGCTCGTGACCGTACATACATACATACATTGCAAGTTAAATAAAAGCTTTTATAAAGGTGACCACACCAGAGCTTAACGGTGCATAAGTTACAGTCCATCAAAATTGCCGCCATGTAATTACCGTGACCCATTCTCTTGTTTACGCATCGTCACCGTATTTTATGTGGCTGAGCCTTTATCGGTAATTAATTCGTAAACGTCACGAGTCTACGTTAACTACATTTTTGCATCTTGTGTCACATCTAGCATAGCTCGGAAAAATCATTGAAAAACAATCGCAACACGGTTATAGAACAAGATTCATAGAGACGTATTATTATTTAATTAAAGGTACCTTAGGTTCAAAGACTGGCTAGTAAACCTAAAAATAGACGTATAGGATCCAGCGCTAAGATTAATATAGCCATACGAAATGATGATTATTTAATTATATTTTTTTATTGCATTTATAAAGGGAAAGTCAAAAATACTCCATATTTTTGTAAAGGTATTTTCTTTTACTGTTAAATACGAATGTCACATGCTTTACATAATATTTCACAGACATTTTCGTCATAAGTTCTTAATCCAGTTATTAACCGTTTCCAATTTCATCATATTTAAAATATTGAGAAATAACCATAAGTATATAATTTTACTAATTTAAATTGTCACAAAACTATTTCAGGAATACTACTTTTCAAAACTATGACAGATATACATAACATCCTATAATTCTAGAGTCTATTGTCACATCAAGCTCAGTATGTATGTAGTGTCTGTATTTCGGTACATATCATTTAGTTTTTAGTAAATATGGTTTCTACATACATACACCTACATATCGTCACGCTTTCATCCCAGGGTAGGCAGAGCTACAGAATTACCAACCACTCTAAAAACTTGTTGTTATTCTATATCCACATTTTTCACAAACAGGCTTAGATGTTGTTTCACCATGATTTGATTAATGCGTGTGCCTGGTAGTGTTAATTACACAATCAATAAATAAAAAAATGAAAACTTAAGTACTACGACTCTATTGAATCTTGTTTTATTTCCATATCTGTTTTTCCGATGACCTGTTTGAGCTACGATCATTAGCAAGGATCGGAAAAACGCCCATCATTTTGGTAACATAACCCTGGTCCATACAGCAGAGAATACCTTATGATATTAATAAAAAATATAATTGTTTTTTTTAGGTTTATTATACCATAAGTTATATGTATTAATCGATAATTTATTAATGAATGACACCGGAAAGGTTATAAGAAAAACTTTTTCAACAATCAAAAAGAAAAACCTTTTTTTTTTTCAAAATTTCCACTTGTTGTTCCATAACAACTTGAATATTAGGACCCATTTACGACTCGAAAATGTTTGTTCAGAGTCTACAGTCAGTGGGGCACATTTAATTTTTAATCGTTGACATTGGTATACTGTTTGTGTCAAATCAAATCAAATCAAATCATTTATTCTGTAAGTAGGCCCTGTAGGCACTTTTACAAGTCTGAGTCTACCAGCGCTTCCAAAGAGACCACTGTTGAGAAGAAGCGCCGCAAGAAACTCAACAGTAAGCCGTTTTTTAAAAATAAATCACTTATTACAATACTAAACTTAAGCTACATAATTTAAATGTCATAGGGATGTACAGGTCCCAGTAGTAATAATAATTAAATACATCAAAATGTCAGATTAAAATAAATAATACAATTTCGGAGATGTAAACAGGCTCCAGGTAATATAGGGTGAATCTACCAGCGCTTCGGACGAGACCATCATTGCGGAGAAGAAGCGCGAAACTAAGTTACATTAAGTAAAGTAAGTTACATTAGGTAATAAAGTAATAAATAATAATTTCTTAAAACTACCAAAAATAAAATCATTACAATTGTAAGGTCAATAAACCTTAAATAAAAACAAACAAACAATAAAACACTATGAGAACAACACGACGAGGTCTCTACGAGGTGTGTGTTTGAGTTGACTCAACAACCATTCCGGTGTCATCACTACATATTTATTATAAAACAAAGTCGCTTCCCGCTGTCTGTCCCTATGTATGCTTAGATCTTTAAAACTACGCAACGGATTTTGATGCGGTTTTTTTTAATAGATAGAGTGATTCAAGAGGAAGGTTTTCATGAAATTTGTTTTATGTACGGGTGTTACCGAAAACTCACATAAACCGAAGCGAAGCGAGGGCGGGTCGCTAGTTCATTAATAAAATTCTCGCTGAATACATATTTATAAATGATAGTATAATAAATCTATAAAATACCTTTTTTTTTTTATCATCATGAGGAAGGCTCTGCTGTACGGAACAGGGTTATGTTTTCAAAATTACGGGCGTTTTTCCGATCCTTGATAATGATCGTAGCTTAAACAGGTCATCGGAAAAACAGATATGGAAATAGAACAAGGTTCAATAGAGTCGTAATACTTAAGTTTTTTTATTTGTTATTTATTGATAAAATGGCGGGTGTTTTTCCGATCCGTGATCATTAGCTATGCCCCTATACTACTAACACTATGCGAATTATGTGGAATACCGTTGTAGAACATTTAAATAACCATTTGGCTCTGGGAGACATATCTTCCATTACTGGATGACTCTGTCGCGCTCCGACTAGCTATCACCAAATTGAGCTCAGCCGCATTGCAGTGTAGTAATCTAGTAATCACTTGTATAGAGCTAGTGTATTCAGAGGCGTCGTTTGTTTTTGTTGGCATATTAAATGTTTATAATAATTTTCTCAACAAAATATGAAAATACCGTAAGAATCGAAAGTGAAATATACGGATGATACAAGCATTTTAAGATGTTTATTACAACATTATTAGACAGAAATTTAATACACCGTGTGACGTCATGTAACACGTCAGGGGGGTGATTACGACATAGCTTTGCAGTTCAGTTTACTATGAGAGAAAAGGACAGAGCGCTCGCTGTAAAATGAACTGCATAGCCATGTCATAATAACCCCACAGTTATAATATATTTACTCAATGTTAAATTCTGTTTTGATAGAAGGAGATAGGACCAAATCTTTGGAGTGGTATCCCATATATCTATAGTATCTACTATTTAGCACCCTTTTTGATGCCACCTGCTTTGTATTAATGTTGCGAAATGTTACTAAGAAAGAAAGAAACGTATATTCACATATATCAAAACAAATGTCGTTCATTGAATACAAAACGGTCACAATCCGAAATGAGTCAGTGTTGCATTTTAAAATTAGAAGCGGTTGCAATACGACTTTTAATGGAAGAGCAAATTATTTTGGAATGCGTCTGTTTTGTATTCAATGAGCGATGTGTCGAACGTAGGAAACATCGATCCGTTTTTAAAACTGTAACAAGAAAACGAAGGCACATAGGAATATTTATTCTAGCTCTTGTTACAAATAATGTTTACTAACGAATATAATGTTACAATGGCAATACAAAATATTCAACATAATAACCGACAGTTTTAAGGAGCTTCCATTGAATAAAAAAAATATAATTATGTTTAATCATATGACGACGATATTTTGACGTGTAAAAGCGTGTCCGTGCGGCCTACTTACTGAATAAACATCTTTTATCTTTTTATCTTTTATAGTTGAAATTGTTTACTACTCTATTGATGAGTCATGAGAAATTGTATTAATTATTAACTTCATTAATATTCCTGTATGGAATCATTTTTTTATTATTATTATTTTTAAATGACACTGAATTAAAGTAAATAATTTATGCTAATAAAAAAAATTATGACGTACTTATGAATCTAGTGAAACAAAACGCTTAACAAATAAAATACATACATCCAACCCTCAACCACCCCTGCATATATCACTCATTGTGGACGACCCCCGCTCGGGCCGTTAGGCGTTTTTCTTTTCAATTTACTGCAAGCCCGTGTTGCTCCGAAATTCCCTAATTAATGGCCGACTATTACTTACCTCTTGTAAGAGCTGAGAGTGGGAAAAGAGTTGATAAATGGAGGATTAAACGTTTTGAAATTTAGCGAGAAGTGTTTCTCGCTGGGAATTTATTTCAGTGTACATTGTGATACATTCAACATTTTACAAACTTTTAACACAATTGATTTTGACCTGTTATCTTTTGTCGACGTTATGATAGCTCTATTTACTGGACAGTACCTAAAAGGCCGAGTTAAAATCAATACGATAAGATCAAAAGCAATTAGGTTTTGACGAGTAGAATGGAGCGTAGATGAGGTGGAATCAAGAAGGGTGCTAAATAGCACTATATTGGGTATATAGCTCAAGAATGTACTGATACGTCCGAATAACAATTAATTTCTTATCCATTTATTGATCCATTGATCCTTAATTGATGTATGGTAGTGAATCTTGGGTATGGTAGAAGAACGAAAGTAGGATTAATGCGCAGTTGAAATTAGAGCTCTAAGAAGTATGTGTGGAGTTAGAATGATAGATAGAGTAAGAATTGCGAGATCCGAGAACTATAAGATGGTTTGGTCATTTAGAAAGGATGGATGAAAAAAGAGTTACGAAAGAGATATGGCGAGCGAGAATCAGCGGAGATGTCGGTAGAGGACGTCCTAGACGGACGTACGGTGATCAGATTCGCGATGTACTGAGTAAGGGCCATGTCAAAAGCAAAGCACCCGAAGTCGACGTACGTGCATGAAGAAATTGATGAATGTAGAGGAAGCAAAAATTGTGTGTTTAGATCGGTGCACCTGGCGTTCCATAATCTCTACCTACCGCATTGGGAGACAGGCGTGAATGTTCTTATTATCCATTTCTACAAGTTTGTTGAAGATGAACGTCCCAGTGCTCGACATGTCAACAGAAAATATTGTCGTGATATTATGTTAATTTATACTTTATACATAAAAGAGAGAAGGAATGTAACAAAACAAAAATATAGTTTTGGAAACAAACCAAAATACTATACTATAATCACGTGTCATTTGAAAATAATCCTTTTGTAATGACACGAATAACATTAAGTGAAACAAACGGAATAAAACGTCTACAAATATAATGTATTTGCCATTCCTCGTGTTTCTAAAAATAATTTCAGCTCTGAGAGAAATTTATTTTCTCACTCAACACGATTTCACCAAATATGTTTCATTTATTAAAATATGTGTAGCGTTTTACTCATAAATTGCTTATTCTTACTTTTGTTGAAAAAATAAGTTTTCTAGAGACTAGTTATTTTTCACGGTTTGATTATTTCTGTATACAAGCTGTTAATTAAACTGAATGTTGAAACTTAGGTTTTTTTAGTCGTGTTTTAATGTTTTCGCAGCAGTAACAGTTTTTACAAACCTAACCTTTGTTTGTACGGTACTGTGATGTAGGTAATAAGTTTTTAATTGTGTTAATTAAAACTTGTTGCATTCTATGTGTCGCTTTTGGTTTTTTATGTTTAAATTCAATTTACGCGATTAATTGGAACAGCGACCGATTGTTTAATCAAATAATCTGAGAGTCACCCCTAAGCTAGCACAGTAAGCAGTCACAATATTTTGTCTGGAAGAAAATAATAAATAAAAAGTTTAACATCAAAAGTATGCGTTTTCATCCTCGCTCTCCCTTTATTTAAAAGCCATGCTCTTGTCGGTGAAGTAATCGCTATATCTGTTTTGTTATTTAATAATTATTTATTATATGAAAAAAAAGCAACGATCAACAGTCTTAAAGAAATGTTTTTTTTTTAACTGGTTGTAAGAAAAAACACTCATCCTATTCAGTATTTAACCAAAACAAAATAATTAAAGCCTGTCTTAAACATAAAGATCCCATTGTTACCCTTTCAAAACATTTTACTTCAAAACAAAATTGGAATATTGTAAAAATATTATTATAAAATATAATTAAAATAATAGCGCCCTTTATGCTATCTTTTGTGCCGCAGTTTATTACGGCGAGAAAGGTGGATAACTGGGATGTGGGAAGAATTGATACGGTGGATTCTAAAGGTTACAAGTAAAAGAAACGAGGATACCTGGTAAGGACCAAAAAGTTGAACCACAGTTAAGCGCAGTTAACCATACAACGAAGTCGAAAAAAGTTCCGATGTGCAACAAAAAGCATCCCTACATGTATGGCTAATTTTCGTGTCATAGCGGACAAGTTTCATAGAAAATTTAATTGAGTGAGTTAGCGTGGCCAACTCTTTGGTTCTTACCCTACTACACACCAAAACAAACTGTTCAAAAATAACCCTTATCAGTGATGTCCAAAACCTATTATAAAAAAAACAACTAATAGACATGTCATAAATGTCGTACGTGGTTTATGCTGTTTTTGAATAAAATATTTTGAATGCATACACAGAACATCAATTGTTAGCACTACTGAAAAATCATTTCAGACGAACGCCTCATATACCCTATAAAAAAAACGCTGATATATATTTTTAATTACGTAAGGCCGGCCTTACACTTGTAAGTTTTACTCAAGCAAGGACACGGCTATCTGTTAGAATGAGAAAAAAATATTTCTATCTTAACAAATAACTGCGTCCCTACTTACGTAAACTGTAATTCTATGGAACTTGCTAACTATGTAAACAAGCCGCCATACTAAAATTGACATTAGATATCAATTTCAATATATTGTTTGTTTACATAGTTAGCAAGTTCCATAGAATTACAGTTTAAGTAAACTTACCAAGTGTAAGGCCGGCCTGAGAGTAGGCGACTAAGGGAATAAAGGCTTGTAGTATTCTTAGGCGATGGGTTTGCAACCTGTCACTAATGTACACTGGTAAACATCTTAGCCTGATTGGGCAAAATGTGGTTACAAAAGTAACAAGTTTTTAGAGTTGTTGGTAATCCTGTAGCTCTGTCTACCCCACTATGGGAATGAAGGCGTGACTGTATGTATGTATGTAATTTAATTACGTATTTATAAACACTCACTTTAACACTGAAACCAGGAACCTCGATAACTAATCAAATCGAACCAGATTTTAATTTTTGGCACTAATCACCATTATTCCCAAGACGCCGCATCCAATTGACACCTTTCTTCTTCCTTGACATTAGCGCCCTTTTTAATATCAATTCATGACAAGGGTGCTCCTCTAAGGGCTGACATTTCCGGGCCTCATTCTGCCCACTGGTGGGACAGTTTATAAAATAGCAGCTTGAAAAGGTTGGTAGGTCGTGGTTATTAGGTCAGGAACGTTCTAGACTATATTAATGGGAAGGTATAACATGATTATGGTTTATTTTTTAACCATACTTTGTTGATGGTAAGTGGGTTCCGAGATCTGTAGACATTTGCAATCTCAAAACTGTAATCTTAAGATTGTAAACGCGATGCCAACCCTAGGGACTAATATGAAATGCCTCTATCCTAGTAATTTGAACCCAGAACACAACATTATCAACTCTGCTGCTTTGGGGTAGGTTAAAGGGTTAAGTTAAGATTATAGTATCGATAAATAAAATTATTTTCTAATTCTTCCTTCTTCATAACAGAGACCCAGTTAAACGGTGATTTTAAAAAGATAATTCCTAACTTTGTTATTGTGTACGGAAGTACCCAAAGGGTGCCAACGCGGGACCTGGCAACGAGGCTATGATTAAACTTTCGCTGTCCGTCCATCTGTCAGCGGACTGTATCCCAAGAACCTGAATAGATCTTCAGTACCAACTTGACATTGGTGAAATCACTGCGGAACGCCATAAACAAAAAAGAAGAAGAAGATGATCTTCAGCGACGGTATTCAGTTGAAAACCTGGGGGGTTATTATGACATGACTATGCAGTTCATTTTACGGTGAGCGAAAGGGACGGAGCTATAGCAGTTACATAACTCTGTCCCTCTCTCACAACGTACAATGAATTGCACAGATACGTCATGATAACCCCACAGTTCTGTAGTTCTGGCAGTTGAGTATTACTGTAATTTTCATATGCGTCATGTGACTGTGGTCGAATGATTTGTGCAATACAGCTCGGCTATCATTAAACCTTATAATAAGTATCATTATCTCTTTTTGCTACTTTTGGTGCAAACTTATATTTGTCCTACTCCATGCATTATTCGTACTCATCTACTTCAGGGTTAGCTGGAAGAGATCCCATTTAGGGATAAGTTTGTGTACATTACTTTAATAACAATGTTGTGATAGTTTATTTTTCTGCAATAAAGAGTTTACATATACAAAAAATTACGACCTCGCGAAAATTCACTGTATTCTTAAATTCACTGTATGGTACTCTTCGACAAAATGTTAAAGAATATTAAGCTTCCACTACATACTTGGTTTTCCTCCTTGACATCACACTATAGCGTCAACGTCTCTCAATTCTCTCTGTTCTTTTATATATTGCCACAAAAGATCAATAATGGTCGGAGCATACAAAAGGTCTAACAGAACACCCTTTATCTATTGTGTCTTTCTTCACATTTTTAATATAAGTTGATGTTTGTGACAAATAAATGTTGTGAGTTTAAGTTTATATAATACTAGCTTCTGCCCGACTACGTTAGCGTTGAAAATTCGACAGCAACAGTGTTTTTTTTCACAAAGGTATTGTATGTTTAAATTCAGGTTATAGCTGTTCGTTTAAAACTTCATCCAAATCCGTCCAGCCGTTTCAGTGTCACAAACTTAATCATCTATAGGTACTAATAATATTATAAAGCTGAAGAGTTTGTTTGTTTGATTTTAAAAAATATTTCAGTATTAGATAGCCCATTTATCGACGAAGGCTAAATAGGCTACATATCATACTCACATAAACCGAAGCGAAGCGAGGGCGGGTCGCTATAAATAATATTTCAGTGAATCTAACTTAATGTAATAAAATATATTTGTTTAAATAGAAGGCGAAATATTGTCTATTGATTTTTTGCATTCATCACAAAACATGAATTGGATCAACCTTGACATCACCCTGTACCACTATCACCCTGTATCACTTTACCATAGAGATTTAGCTATTATTAAAATGTAACGTGCGTTACGGCAGCGGGTCCGTTCGAGACAATATCTAGGTCTCTATTAACATTTTTTTCCGTCATCGCCTCTTGAGCTTGTAATGAATTATTCAGAGCGAGAGCCGAGGTTTTGTGTGACCTCCCGATCTGTGTGCGCGGCCGTAGCGGGCTCTTCAGGAACAATTGGATCTAGTGCTGATAATGAAAGATGATGAGTGAGACAAGAGAACCTACATTTTTTTTTTAATATGAGTATTTGTAAGGTGGATGATTTGTTTTATTCAAAACACAATTTCTTCCTTCGACTTGGATATTTGGGTTGTTGTTTGGGATTTTGTTGTTGTTATTCTGTCCCGTAAGCCAGGAGGCAGCAGTGATAGACTATATCAAAATGTTATAATATATTCTTCTAGATTCTCTATTCTACACTCAGGGGAAAGACCATAAATAATGGGTTTGTAAGTGCCAATAACACTGATTTTTAGTGGAATTATATCCTTTGAAATCATAGGTTTAAAGAGTGACCCAGGAGACGTCACCATGGCAACGAGCTACAAAGAAAAGTTGATTCACCCAATTACAACTGCTGATTAAACAAAACAAAAACCGTATTTAAATATTAGCAGTACCTAACAATCGCCTCAAACAAAATAAAAATAAATGTTATTCAGCAATGTATTGTTTTTAACCTAGGTTGAATTTGGATTAATACAAATTGAATTATCATTAGGTTCAGCCCATTTCCATAACAAATATGTGGAATTCAATTAAAGCTTGTATACGGAGTTAGCGAAGTAATTACTATACCTACTATAATATAAGTACAAACTTTATGTTACAAGTAAGGCAAAATCATTCGTGCTAAATATAAACCATTTACACGTTTCTAAAGCGCGTTTTATCTATTATACTTTGAAACATACATTACATTAATTCTGTAGCTCTGCCTACTCCACTCTGGGATGAAGGCGTGACGGTTTGTATGTATGTATATAAATTACATTTAAAAATGATCAATGGACAGCTAGCTCAACGCACTCGAACAGGGTGGGTTTTTTTTGCTTCGACCGACGCCTGAATACCACAGATTCGATCCCAGCTATCCCCAAACATTTCATTGTTTTGCCATTGGCCCTCGTAGCTGTGGCTCTCAAAGATAGTTCACTGCATGTGGTCGACTTGAAAGAGACTAGTTAGTATTTTAACCTTTAGGTATATCTTGAAAGTTCTTTAACAAACTTTGATTTACACGTTTCGTTTTTCATACACTCGCGGTCAAATAATTCGGGTCAGAGTGCGTTTTTCATACAAACGAGGCTATTTCGAAGCCTTGGTTCCTCGCCAGGGGATGCTTGTAGTGAAATCTGATGATGGATACCCCGAGCATCTATACAGGACTTCCAGAGTGCCTAGGACACCCAACTGATTGAATCTGCGGCTAACGCCGGAATTGTGCATCTTCAGAAAAACATCTAAAATGACAATAAAATGTAAGGAAATCCAAATGCTGACCCAAACTCTCTCGCTGTGGTGTCAACTGATTGTGCTATCAGTTAGGTATCTTAAGAACTTTTGACCTCCTCTATTGAACCTTTGAGTATCCACCATTAAACCTCACTCAAAACAACCCCTGGCTAGGGACCAAGGCTTCGAAATAGCCTCGTTTGTATGAAAAACGCACTCTGACCCGAATTATTTGACCGCGAGTGTAGTATAGAGAAGGCAAACGAGCACCTTTCAACACCTTGGTATGTATGTATGTATGTATGTAAACACTTTATTGTACGAAAGAAAAACAAAACCAATACAATGATAATAAACAAAAAAAAAACCCTTACCCGGACTTAACCCTTTAAGGGATCTCTTCCATCTAACCCTTGAGAGATCTTGTTTTTTTGTGATCTACCACGGTGCCGGCACCGGTATCCTTCTTGTGTTAGAGATAGTATCAGAGTAGGTACTCAGATACTATCTGTGTCCAACCCGGGTGCAAATTTACAATAAAATACCTCTTACAATCAAAAACATAACAAAAGAGTCTATATTTTTTAGTAAGTTAAGGAGTGTTTTGATTTCAAAATGTTTTTAAAATTTAGAAGAGTTTTTTGCGTTACAAGAGTGAATAAAATCTGTTAGCGCTATATTATTAAATTTCATCTGTTATATTGTTATATATTATAATATAAATGTGATTTCCTAAATAGACATGTAAGTATATTATTGTGTCTTGTTGCAGTGCCCTTGCAGGGTTTATGTTGAAGCTATACCTACTGTATTTTTAAGATCTCATTGTACAACATAAAGCAATAAATGAATATGACTATGACTATATACCTAATGCAACTTTAACCTGGCGTTTTTTTTAGTACAGTAGGGTGCCGGCACCAATGATGGACACTTAGCTGACAGGCACCTGTAATTGACACTTCACTCTTAATTTTAATTTCATACGGTCCTAAATTGATTGTTACAAAACAAATGAATAACGCTTATCTTCTGTAAAATAAGAATCAAGTATCCATTATTTGTGTCTTGTCTTACCTAATGTAAAAACGGTAGAAATTAAAATGTTGACACTTTTTTAACACCCAAAATTATGCGCTCCATCGCTCTTTGACAAATCTTCAACATGGACTTTAGTTTTTTGTCTTAAAAAAAAAACTACTTTAATCACAAGCGACTTATCTATTTTATTCTGTATCACTAACGGTCTAGAAAGACTGATTATACTTTTAAATCCCAATTTCGTCAGCTCTCGCCCTCCGTTAGGGCTAGATTTGATTTAACGTATCCCAATTATAGTCTTTGGTACCTGGTCGCTTTAACACCTTTCACAGAGTGCAGTATTTAAAATATGATATTAAAGTGACAAAGCGCTTAAAAGTGCAGCTACTTATAAGGCTGAGACAAGTAAACGACACAAAAATATTTCTGGATATAATCTTCAAACAAATTGAGGAAACTTATGGTGTCCAATAATTGATAGTTTTTTAAAATACGATAAAATCTAATGTAGTCAAAAAGCCAAGTTCCTAAACACTTTCACCCCTATTTTAATATTTCATTAAAAACCATTGTTCAAAACAAATCAATCATTCTTTATTTTTCCCCGCGTCTTTAGAAAAACGCGTTTACTTAGGATTTACTTGATTTATGAAGCGAAAGCAATAATCGCAAAATAATTAATATTAATGGGTTTGTTTCTTTACTGCAATGTAAAGAATGGAAATTAATTAGAAAAAGGCATTTCAATGCAAAGTAATGCATAATTAATGGCACGTGCAAAAAATCCATCTGTTTGTTGCGTAAAAAAAAAGGTCAACAACATTTTTTTTTGACTTAGTTATTATTTGAAAAAACAAAACACTCCTTCACCATTGAGATATTTTCTCTAAAAACCTACATAAGTTTTTTAAAGTTGTAGGTACTCGTAATTCTGTAGCTCTGCCTACCCCACTATGGGATTACAGGCGTGAAGGTTGTATGTATGTATGTAAACCTACATAAAGCACTTCAAATTACATTAAAGTAACATTATTCCCTTTGCTTTTCTACCAATAACAAAACACATTTTCATTTGCACACCAATTAACCAAATTAACTCTACTTTTAATCACATTCACCAAAAGTCGTCAAACACTCGCGTTTCTAGTCGAGAGCTCTCTCAGTCCATAATTGCCCCCCTCGCCTCTTGGGTAACATTTCGAGAAAAAAATATGAAATAATGTCGGTAACAATATTTTACGGGCTACGTAAAGAAGAGTAACAATTTCAGGAATATATTTACGAATTGTACGTTTCAGAGACGCGAGGCGACCCTGTTGCTTTACTAGTATGAACTCGATCGCATTTGGGTTTTTTCCCCCACAAGATTGAAAAGGGATGACTTTATGTGCTTCCGCACGAAGAATGAGAGGAGATAGTTCGCACGTGCAATTTCAATTCATTGCTGTTTACTTTGAAACCACAACTTTTATTGAAAAAATGGTTTACCACCATTAAGTAACATATACTACTCTTTTTTTTTCTAGCCTATTTTTGTGTCCCACTGCTGGGCAAAGGCCTCCCCTCTTTTTCGCCACTCGTCCCTATGCGGGGCGTACTCTTACCAATCCCTCGCAAACGACTCTAGGTCGTCTCTCCATCTCCTTCTCTTTTCATACTCAACTATTGAATAAAAAACGATCGTTAAAGATCATAGGGTTTCTAAGATTCCACCAAAAACATGCAAAAAAGGTGTCATGTTTGTAAAAACAGTCTAGACCTGTGACCACCAAAAAATTATAATTCCTGCACGTGTCGACGAAATGAAACTCCAGCGAAGTAAAACGACGAAGGTTCACTGTTGGATCGCATATTTTTTTACGCTTACTGTATTATTTAATGTAAAACGTGAAAAAAAACGGTTTTTACAATAGAAACGGTTTTATTTTAATTATCATAAAAACCTACCCTATCCTAACCTAACTTCATCTAAATAAAAGACGTTTATTAAATTCAGTTGTCAGCCTAAAAGGGTGTTATGCGAAAAGATTTTATGTGTAAAAAAAATTAGGCGTTCCAGAGGTATCGCAACGACGAATACAGTGTCAGTGATTCAAGGGAAAACATAAAGTTATCCTAATTTTGAAGGATAAGAAGTGTATGTGCACATAGGATACATTTCATCCCGGATATACGGTTTCTTCCCAAAAAAAAACATGATAAACGACTACTACGCGTACGGAGTTCCGGCTAACAGCTAGTAAAATATCTCCCCCTCTTTTGGTTGGAGGTATAAAAATAAGACAGCAGAATTCAATTTTAAAACATCCTCTAGAACCGTGCCAAGAAAATCACAGAGTACTCCGCACTTTTTACGAACCCAAAGTTAAATTACGCTCGAAATCTCAAAAGCAGTCAAGGCCAAGTTCCAAAGCCATAAAACCGACTAAGTAAATAATTAAACTGTTCGAAACTTCCAAGGTAAATAAATTAAAGTTAAGTGTCGCGAGTCTCGTGAGTAGTGTAGGTATTCGTATCAAATTTTCAGCGGGAACGTTATTTCCCTGAAGGATTCATTTTGCCGAGTTGAACCTGAAAACGTTAAATAATGAGGAAATTCAATGTTTGCCGCAGGAACGATAATGGAATTTTCGCGTTGTAGTTTTGCAATTTTTGGGAACAAACTGGGAACATTTTAACACTGAGAATAATGCAGGGGCTTTGTCTGGAATTTCCTTGCGGAATAGGAATGTATACATATACACGAAGACAACAAGGGGGATGATGGAGTGTTAGTAGCAGGGGTGTGGTTCTTTTAAAAACGCGGTCGGTCGAACGAACAAGCGAATGTCGCAGCAGCGAGTTTAAGTAGTCCCGTCAGGGCGAACAAAACACATTCAACCGCGTGCATTCTCAATTAGGCAGCCTTATACGATCGATCTCCGATCGCCAGGCTGCCAAATTGAAAATGCACGTGCTAAAAAGTGTTTTGTTCTCTAGGAGAGAGAGGCAGTATATACGGTATGAACTTAATACACGTGCTCTTCCGTTTCGTCGATGGCAGATTCGACTGAAGAATAGTAAGATTATGTGGTATCTTTTATCAGAACATGCACATGAAGAAATCCAGTTCGTCAAGCAGTTCTGATAATCATTCAATAGTGATAGTCATGTTCAGTAGTGTTTATTGAGACGCCAATTGTCCCGATTTTCAGCACATGTCGCCAGTGTGTTCATATCTATATATTTATATAAAAGGCAAACCTGACTCACTGACTTATGATATATCAACGCTAAGCCGAAGAAGCAAGAAAGGATTTTCCGAAATTGGAAACCCAACGGGAAGAAATAGGGGGAGTAGTGGTAAACGAATTCTACGCGTACGAAGTCGCGGGCGTCATTTACTATAATCTAAGGTTTGTTTCAATAGAACTTGCCAACAATGTAAACAAACCTTGTATTCAAAATGTCTTTAATTTCCATTCTACTCGTACATCATCAAATACTGGTAAATCCATGTGTTATTTAACCAGTTTTTTCCTCATCATTATCCTAAACCATTAAAAGAATAAGATAGTCCTAGAATATGGATATATCATTGAATGTTTTGTTTACATTGTTGGCAACTTCTATTGAAACAAACCTTAAGATCTGATACTAATTTATCACAACCAAGAAGTTTGTTCTAGACTGTCTGTACTTAAAAACACAAGTACCGATTTTTTCATAGCTCAGTCCCGATTTATGATAGACTAGACCTGGCAACACTAATGTTCAGTCATCCTATTACCAGGAGTTCAGAACCTGTAAGGGTCTGCTCCAAACTGGCTGGCCTTACGGTTAAACAGAAGTTAATTGAAATGAGATACATTTTGGTTGTTTCCGGATCTGGGCTTTCACAGGATACCAGCATTGCAGTGCTAGTGAATGCTGACTCGGGTATTTTACAGTTGATACGTACCTGAAACAAAATGAAAAAACATTAGTTTTACAATCAACAAAACAGATTAAATACCAAATGGCTTCTTTATAAATATGTATCTAGGCCACAGCCTTCCAGTTGGTCTATAGATACTATCTATAGACCAACTGGAAGGCTGTGGCCTTATGGTCTTTGCATTATAAAGCCAGGACTTTTGATTAAGATTAAAATTGACACACACACAGCATAATGTTTTTTTAATAGCTGTAGCCAGGGGTCGGACGGACGAGCGAAATCGCAGCGGCGAGTTTAAGTAGTCCCGTCAGAGCGAACAAAACACATTTTAGCGCGTGCATTTTCAACTAAGCAGCATTATACGTTCAATCTATCGGAAGAAACCTTGCTGCTAAATTGAAAATGCAAAATATGTTTTGTTCGTACTGACGGGACTACTAAAACTCGCCGGTTGGACATTCACTCGTTCGTCCGTTCGACCGTCGTTGTTGAGATCACTACCCTGGAGGTAAGCAATCAACGCCCACCATAAACGACGGCAATGCCAGGGGCAAAGGGCACAGCCAAGTTGCTGAGTTGTATGAGATTGAATCTGTCTGTGAATAAAATATACCGTCATTTGACTGCTTGCTCATATGGCCGCTTTATAAAACTGTAATATAAGTGTATTTTTAGGCGATGGGCTTGCAACCTGTCACTAATATACACTAGTAAACATCTTAGCCTGTTGTGCAAAATGTGGTTATAGGATTAACAAGTTGTTAGAGTTGTTGGTAATTCTGTAACTCTGCCTACCCCACTCTGGGATGAAAGCGTGACGGTATGTATGTATGTATATTGAAGAATTGTTACAGACAATAATACGTGTCGGGCATGATTCCATTAATTTAGAAAGATAAAACTGTTCAAAAGCTTTCGATCAGACATTAGAAGTGAATAAGTGGAAGTCGGAAACATTGAAGGTTCCAAAAACACACCGACAAAGTTGCGGTGAAATGGTAGTCCGATTAATATTATAAATGCGAAAGTCTGTGAGTTGGTTTGTTACACCATCACGCTGCAACGGATGAACGGATTTGGATGAGATTTGAAATAGGATAGCTAGGTCGCGAGGGAATAACGATAATCGAAATCCACGCGGACGAAATTGTTTAAAGAAGCTACTTAGTTTAACAAGCTAAGCTAAGCTAGTTTAGACAGCCGGTGAAATGACTAGCATAGAGGCATTCCATCTTAGTCCTCAGGGTTGGCAACGCATTTGCAGTCTTAGGATTGCATTGCAGTCTTATGAATGCGAATGTCTATGGGTCACAGTTTCTACTTTCCATCAGGTGGCCTGTGTGCTCGTTTGTCTTCTCCATGCCATAAAAAAAAAAGAGTTTAAAATAAAAAATAAAAGCCTCTCACGTATATACAACGTGTGTAATACGTGTATGTTCATATGTTCCGATTCGAAACTGAGCCGTGTCGGAATGGGCGGCCGGGGTGCACTAACAGTTATACCGAACGTTAAAACTGCCGGATACAGCCCGTGCGGTGGACATGTGAGCATCCGGGACATTTTAATATATTGCGACCGAAAATGTAAGAACGTTCGAGTGCTCGCCGCTGTGCTAGTACAGTCAAGGACTTTAATTGTTAAGCCACTATGGAACCCTGTCGTATAACGTTGATCATTAATTTTAGCGTAATTTCTTTCATACGGTTTGACGCTGTCATTATGACAGGGTTCCATAGTGGCTTAACAATTAAAGTCCTTGACTATACTTGTCCCCATACTTTGAATTGCAATTAACAAAATAAGATTAACATTACTTTTGTCACCACCTCATTTTAGCGATGAAAAATGTTTGTGGCTTTGATATTACATACATACATTAAATCACGCCTGTTTCCCAGAGGGGTAGGCAGAGACCACTTCTTTCCACTTGCTACGATCTTGAACAATTTCTTTCGCTTCTTCCACATTCATGCATCGAGTCATGCACGCACGTCAGTTTCGGGTACGTAAGATTGGGCCCTTTTCCAGTATTTCTCTGATTTTATATTCCATACACCAATTTTTAATTAAACAAAAAGACTGCAAGCAAAAGCACCTGACATTCACTCATACAATCCGATTGACTAACATTTCTTTTCATGTTGAAAAATTTCCATATGGTAAACAAATTCCATTTAACAAAAGTAAAGGTCTCGTCTCCCAAATCACATGAAATGTTTTGAGTATAATGTATAAATGAACATAATACGAGTATCACGACGCAAATAAATATTTTCTGAACACATGTCGAGCACTCGGGCGTTTACCTTACTAGAAAATGGAAAATTGGCCTCAAAATTGAATTTAAACTTACTGTTCAGATATTTTTTTTTACTTCAGAAGAGTCTCTGAAATGGCACCCGATGTCAGAGGCCCTAACAAAGATGCAAAAGCTACAACGTTTTTCTTTTCTGTCACTTAAAATGTATAAACGTTGCGATAAACCACGTGGTCAACTGTCATCCCATACCATTTGAGTGATAGCACAGAAAAACGTAAGTAGGGGTTGCATCTTGACTACGTAGGGCCCCTGATTATATCAAGACTTCTGAGATTACGAATATTTGGTAATCTTACTAAGTAATTATTACGTTATAGTCGTATTCTAGACGGTGAAACTATATCGTATTTGACTTGTCATGGTATTGTTTTTCACTCGGCCACAATTAGCAAATAAAAGCAATCAAAACGTTGACAATATGATAATGGGTCAAAAACGAAATGGTTTTTATATGCTAGAATCTCGATCCAAGTTGCCTGTGTGCTCGTTAACCTTTTCCGTCACATTTAAAAAAAATCAAAAGGTGCACCCTTTCTAGGCGCACGTATCGCACGCAGTTAAGGGTGCGCGGAGCATACTGCCGTGATTCTTAAAAAGGCAGTCATCTGACAATTTACCAAATTTGAGTTTTGTATATGGTCGTGATCAGGAAAAAAAGACGCATCAGCCTATTTAACCCGTTTTTCTCTATCACGTTTAGTTTTCGAGATATTTTTTCCATGAAAGGCAGTCAAGTGGTTGAATACCATTACCAAATTCATTAAAACGCAGTCATCTCACATTCATTCATAAAAAAGCAGCTTAAGTACCTTGACTGCAAAATAATTTGGAAAATTTTAGGCAAAAACTTATTTAAAAGACAGTTTTGTACCAAACTGTCTGTTCCTAATTATTTTTATGTAAATTAGCTGTACAATAATTCATTAAAAAGCCGCATTTGCAGAAAAAATCTTTAAAAGGCAGTCATGTGACTTCGGCTGCCTTCTTAATAATTATTTACTAGATAATAGTTACTTCTATACTTCTAACAACGGAGTTTACGTTCCTTAAAAAATTATTAGTTAAAAAAAATCGTGTTCATCGGATACTAAAACGCAGTCTTCTCGCAATAATTCATTTAAAGGCAGTCATGTTTGGTCGCGCCAATACAATTTTTGAGTGGATTTAAAGTCTGAGACGTCACAAATCAGTGCGCCGCCAAGTGACCTTTTTTATGAAAATTACTATAATGGCCAAGAAATTTCAATGTGCTTTTTGAAAGTCAATTTTCTCAAAAATCCAACTGTCATGGTTTTGTCGCCTCGTGAAAAACCAAAAGGCATTTCGGAAGAAAGAAAAGATAATATTATTTCTAAGCTTGGCCCCATAATGCCACCACATAAATTATTGTTTTGGAAGAATTTACCCATATCAGTAGATGCTGATATTATGTTTTTTTTTAAGTATTTTTTATAATTTGGATTTTTCTTCGTATGGACGTTATTTGCGTTTTTTTTTTGTAACGATTATGATTGTAAGACTACAGTGATATTTATACACAAATATATGTAATGTTAACCTCTTACTTACTAATCTATATTTACATAAAAACTAATAGTTCATAATAATCATAATATACTACTAGCTGTACGGAAACTGATGATCGCAAGTTTCAGTGCCTTTTAATTTTAAATACATACATACATACATACCTTCACGCCTGTCTCCCAATGGGGTAGGCAGAGATTATGGAACGCCAGGTGCACCGATCTAAACACACAATTTTCGCTTCTTCTACATTCATCAATCTCTTCATGCACGTACGTCGGTTTTGGGTGCTTTTGATTTGGGCCTTATTCAGTACATCACGAATCTGATCACTGTAGGTCCGTCTAGGACGTCCCGACCGTACCGAAATATCTGCGCATTCTCTCTCGCCATATCTCTTTCGTAACTCTTTTTTCATCCATCCTTTCTAAATGACCAAAGCATCTTAGCATACCCTTTTTGATTTTAGTCACTACATCTTCTTTATATCCAGATCGTTCTCGGATCTATTCTCGCTATTTCTTACTCTATCTATCATTCTAACTCCACACACATACCTACTGTTCTTCTTCTGCCATAGGTACCCAAGATTCACTACCATACATCAATGTTTGTGTCAATACTCCCTGAACAATGGCCAGGCAAGCTTTGCTCGATATGACCTTGTTTGCCAAGATTGAGAGTAACGCCCCATTAATCATATTTCCCGCTTTTACTCTTCTTTCAATATCCGCCGTCACATTTCCCACCTCTCGTAAACAAAGAACCTAAATACACAAATTCATTCACTTGATCCAATTTTTCATCTCCAATCATTATTTCACATTCTGTATCAGTTTCATCCCTCTCCACAACCATCACTTTTGTCTTTTTAACATTCACTTTCAAATATTTTCTTTTAAACGCCCGGGTCATCAGAGTTACCATTTGTTGTCAGTGGTCCGCCGATGATGCAAGGAGAACTTGATCATCAGCATACAACAAAGTTTTAAAAACTGACTCATTCATCCTTATTCCACAATGATACTCTTTCAGATCTGACAAACAACTGTCCATGAATAGGTTTAACAGCCAAGGAGGCGCTACGCAGCCCTGTCGAACACCACGTTCGATGCTAAACCAGTCCGTATACGTCCCATTTATCCTGACACAGGCACTCGACTCATCATTATAATGATTTGAGAGCCCGTATCAGAATACTGTCCACCCCATACACGGAAAATAATAATAATAATTATTATTATTTTAATATAATTATATTATTTAAAATAATTATTATTCACTATTATTATTCATTTTTATACTATTTTAATTTTGTTAAAGATAAACGAAGTTTCTAGATTTTAAGTACCTACCTATATAGAAACGTTAGAACAATGATCACGTAATCTGAATCACCAGCATAATTCTTAGCTTAAATTAAATGCAATGTTAATTTTAAAAATAATACATTTATAAATAGTTAAGTAGGTACATACATTTTGATTGATTGTTTGAAGTTTTTGTTGATATTTCCATTTTATTGCAGCTACACGGTTTTATTTTAAAAAGGCATTGTAGCTACGTCGTACTACTTTTTAGTGACTCAGTTTACTTGATTAGAAATATTATACAGTTCTAGGTAAATTTTGGGTGTGGCTCTATAGACTTATAAGTATTAAAGTTTACTTTAAGTTTGAGATACAATCTCTGCCTATTGAATTTAATAAAAGTTTGATATTACTCGTATTGTAACCGTTTTTTATTTCATTTGAATTCACTTGACTGTTGTTATCCAAGTTTTAGAAAAAATAACACTTAAAAGAAAATTACTTAAAAAGCAGTGAATTGCATTTGAGCATTTTAGGCTGCCTTTTAATGTATTACTCAATAGATATAATTTAGCCAATGTTCGCTTATAAAAAGTAGTTTGGTGTAATAATGTACTTAAAGGCAGTTACTGGACTTTCACATCTTTGTTAATAATTACTCTAAAAAGATTTTTGGTTTCGAAACTTTTTAAAAAGGCAGCCTTGCTAAAAAACTGCTTTATAAAAAATTATCAGCAAGTAATTGAGAGGACGGATGATTTTCAAAAATAGATTGTTATTAATAAATCACTAAAAGGCAGCCTGGGGACTTTGGCTGCTTTTAAGTGGATTACTATAAATAGTAAAAATAAACGCTTAATTCATTTCACAATTAATAATTAATTTTATATAAATAAATAATAAAAAAAATAAAAAATAAAAGTGTAAATATAAGGAACTGATACCCGTTTACCAAGAAAAACCACCATTACGTCACATTTTATTACACAACCTGATTAAAGAGAAAAAGTCAAAATGAAGGCTGCTTTCGCGTTTTTCTCAAAAGTAAGTGCGGTCAGAAGACTGCCTTTTTAAAAATGACGGCAGCATAACCGAGTAATTTTCGAAGACAACGGACCGTGCTCCTATACGGCTCGCGAACGCATCGGGGCCGCGTTTACATGCCTACTTGAAAGGCGAGTAGCTTGACACGTACTTGACTAAGTTGCCCTTAGGGCGGAGTCAAGGAAACGTTAATATATGGTGCTTGAACGCATTGAAACCTTGTCTTCTTCACCAAATACATAGCTACTTGCAAGAGTGGCGTTACAACGCGAACTTGATATATACATGCAATATTGTAGGATGTATTGTAGTCGCATTTTGACGTTTAGCGTAGTTGGTAGCGACTGCCTACGAAGCTAGAATTCTCGACATCAATCATTAAGTATTTGTTCCTGAGGCTTGGGTGTTTTCTTTATATGCATTTCTCTATAAAAGTACGTTTATCGTCGTCAACTAGTCTGAGTCCCATAGTCCAACCCTAAAGTTTAGCTAAGGACTAGGTGAAATTGTGTTAGATGGTCCCCTTATATATATTTACTGTGTTTTTTGCGACTTGAATTTGCTAATTTCCACTTAGGTCGGAGCCACACAGTTAAATACGGCGCTTGGGCCCTTGTTTTCTTACCCAAGTAGCCACTTAAAACGCGAATAACTTGACATCAACTTGACAAAGTTGCCCTAAGACGGAGTCAACGTAATAATATTCATGAAATCCTATGGGACGTGTTATGTTCACAGTTTTTTTGCAACTTAAAAGGCGAGTAACTTGACATGTACTTGACTAAGTTGCCCTAAGGGCGGATTCTAGGAAACATATATACGCGGCTCTTGAACGGATTGAAACCTTGTTTTCTTAGCCACTTGAAACGCGAGTAACTTAACATGTGCTTGACTGAGCTGCCCTTAAGGAGTTAGGGGAACAGTATGGCCAAGCCATGGCGGTAGGATGTATTATTTGTCGCATTGTTTTATTTTAGCCACTTGATAAGTAACGAACTTGACATGTACTTGACTAAACCTGTCCTATGAGAAAGGCGGACTTAGTCAAGAGAACAAGACAGTTTGCGTGTAGCTTTCAAACACAGAAGTTGTGTTTTTTAGCTATTTTGGTAATCGTAAAATCGTGACTTTCTTTTTACTTTTATTTATGATGGTAAAAAGGATGAAAAGATATTTGCGACTAATCTCAAATTAGGAACAACTAAGTAGGCAATTAGCACAAGACTATTGGTGGACAAAGAAACTTGACCATTAAGGTCAATGGAATCCAAAATAGTTTCAAAAATATATAATTTGACACATAAATCCATAAGCCATATTATTAATTTAGGGACCATTTGCTTATCTTCGTCCTTACTAGTATATTAAGCGCAAAAGCAAGTTTGTCTGTTAAATTCAAAACAAACATAGCGTACACCGTCAAAAGGGCATAGGGCCCCTTTTATCCCAGAAATTAAAATTAAGTCCTAAGAATCTAGTAAAAATTTTGTACAGTTCTCATTGTTCAAGTGGACAGTAGCCTAAAGGAAGCATTAAGGCGCAGCACTAAGAAAGCAATTTAGTCCACGCGAGATAAGTACTCGCCTTAATTACCCATACAAATTGTAGTTTTGTAACGTGGGGCCATTTACGTGTAGGTTTAATTCGTGGTTTGAATGGCTAAATACAAAACTGTATGAACTGAAACACGTATGTGCGAAATTTGTTATTTAATGAGGTAAGTTTATGGTTGGAATTGCTTTGTACTGTTTTTTGAGTTATAGCGGTTTGGTTTTGGGCGTGTTTTAAGTAGGTGTGTATTGTGTGAGATATATTTGTAGTAACATAAATTGTGTTGTAAAGAACAGTGACATTAAAAAAATCGATTTAATTTTTAATTTTAGTGTAAATAACGGGATATACCCATTTGTTACCAATAACTCTACCTACCCCATTGAAAGACAGGCGTGAAGGTATGTATGTATGTAAGATTGATATTTACCTAGTATTTTCATAATGCTTATCTGTTGTTAATGAAAAAATAATTTAATCTCACTATTGTCAAATACCCTATTCAAACAAACAAATCTTTCCTCTTCATAATACTAGTGTTCACAAAAAATTCACCTTCGTACTTTTTTTTTTATCGACTTTATAAAACGATATCTTTTTACGCATAATGACTTCTTTACTTCATTCAAAATGAATGCAACAATACAACCTTCAACCCCAGTGTTTACTTAACGACAAAACGGAGAATTCCCACGAACACAATACCAGAAGTAATTACCATTATTTCTTATACATTTGACAGTTAATTTCGGTTTTGATTTGGCTGCAACTGAGCATTTGGGTTATTATAATTTTACGCTAGGCTGATTTCTGTTTTTTAAAATTTTACCTTAACAAAGTGGTTTTAAGGTTTAAATTTGTTTTGGAAGAACTAGGTCAAGAAATATGGAAAGACAGGAAAATTAGGTAGTTTAAGTTGTTATTAGGGTTGCTGCTCACGTTGACTGTAATGATTTTGATTCGATTTCACAATCACAATGAGTTTTATTGTGAAAAAAATTATGCATCACAAAATATATTGTACAGTGTGTGGAGCACTTAGAAGGTGCTTCGGATTTGTACTTCTCCCTTACTCGCTCGTAATAAGAGCGTATGAGAGCGAGAGAGAGACAAGTACAAACGTAAACACTTTCTAAGCAGGGCTTTGGAATGGTTCGAAAAATACCGGTTAATTATGGTTCTTAAGGTTTTTCGTAAACGCTCGTTCGGAGCGTAATCTATTCGCGAGCGTTATGATCGCTGAGATAAGGCTGCGTTTCCACCAGAGCTGGGTGAGGGAGCGAAGCGGTTTTGTGAGGAAAAAGCCACCAATAGGGTAGTGAGCAAACCTCGAAGTCGCAGTGGCACGAATAAAATTTTGCTAAGGACTTCCACGCGATATTATTTCATCGATAAATTGGACTTTCTTATGACAATAGTTATGTTATGACTATGAGATGACGTATGTTATTAATATGCAACTTGCAATACCTATTAAACTGTATCATTTATACAGTATGAAGATTGAAGTCCGTGAAGGTCGATTAAAGAAGATAACGGTTTTCATACTTTATGGATTACTTTGCATGGAAATTGATGAAATAAAAATTTAGTTGTAAAGGTTGATTTTTATTTGAATTTTAAAATTCCTAAAAATGTCCTAAAATCTCCTATAAAGGTAACATTGACGGGTAGTAATCATCACATTTTAGTTAATTTTCAATTATTCTGTAGGTAAACTTTACAGCTAATATGAAGTATCACTTCCAAATAAGCATTCAGTTATCGAAAAATTTTATATCGGAAGGAAGTCCCTAGTTAATTGACGTTATTGCCACCGCGACTTCGAGGTTTGGTAGTAAGGCTAGTAAAACAAAATAATCCTATTGGTGGATTTTTCCTCGCAACGCCACTTCGCTGCGTCGCACAGCTCTGGTGGAAGCCTTAACCCGGTATTTTTGGGTTTTGATTCTTTCTCCAGTTTTTTTTTTTTTTTTTGCATAGAGTAGACCAACGAGCACACAGGCCACCTGATGGTAAGCGGAAACTGCGACCCATAGACATTCGCATTCACAATCAAGAATGCAGTGCAATCCTAAGACTGCAAATGCGTTGCCAAACCTGAGGACTAAGATGAAATGCCTCTATGCTAGTCATTTCACCGGCTCTCTTATCCCCAAACCGGAACACAACAATGCGAACACTGCTGTTTGGCGGTAGGTTAATGGATGGATGATGATGGACGGCGTCACGACTTAAATGATAAGGTCGGCTTGACTTCAAGCTGAGCAAGTGAAAATTCAAATAAAGAGCTAGCTTATAGGAAAGACGAGAAAACGATGGCGGTGCGGAATTAACCGTTATTTCGAGTAGGAACAGTATCTTGCTCTTTGATCAGAACCGACATTATATCGATTCTGTTCGAGCGGAATCGAAATAATGCTCTATTTGAAATCTATGGCGTTTCTGACGAACTGGTTTCCGACGCCTAAGCTAGATCGCTCAAGGGCCCTTGCCATGCACTACGCTAACTAGCGTCTCTATTCATTTCGCTTTTAAACCAATCGCGTCACTGGTAGATCACGTGATACGAAAAGTCACCTGTTTATCTTTCCTAACTGGCATACTTTTTTTAAAGCCCATAGAACGCTGAACACTATTAAATCCTACCAAACTGTATCATTCCTCTTTCCAACCAGTAAAAACCTTAAGGCGTGCCACACAGTCTCATTCCAAGTTTAAAGTCTGATTTAAGGGTGCTACACACGTGCGGCGTCCGCTATACAACATCACAGAGTGGTCGAGCGAGACAAATAGAGTTATTTATCTCACTTGTTAGCTGAGTGGTTCAAGTAATGAGAGAGAAGATACCCCAATGCGGAACTAGGTTAAGAAAAGAAAAGTATTATACGCACGACAAAAACATCAAGATACAACAGTTACTTAAAACTGGCTGCATGATATTAAAGTCTCATAAGCATACACCGGATTGAGGGGGGCAAAAATGTACCAGTGCTAGTGATTCAATAAATGTCGACTAAGTTTATCGACATCGATAAAAAGCAATTTTTAATCATCATTATCATAAGTAATGGCCAAGTTTGAATACCTTGTAATGATGTGCAAAACTCTTTCATTAATACGTATCGCAACTATAATATAATCAACCGCTGTCTGACATTGACTCTGGACTCGAGTCACTTTTGACAACCATTGAATAACAAATGTATTTAGTACAATAATATGCTTTAGCATTCCGACAAATAGAGAAACTTTGTTTTTTAAGTCGGTTAAAAATGCCTCGAAAGAAAAAAGTTCCTTTATCTTCATGGAAAGCTGATGATTCAGATATAGAAGATAACGGTACGAGTAAGACTTACTATTGCAAGAAATGTAAGATCCATATGTCACGAAAAAAGTTGTCGATAAACTTAGTCGATATCTAATGAAACACTAGCACTGCTACATTTTTGCCCCCGTCAAACCAGTGTATGCTCATAAGAAACATACGGCTGATTATGTTCGACCTTCAACAGCCTCTTGGGTTACATTGCAGGAGACAAGCAGGCTTATTGCCTATCGAAATCGTATTCATTTTGACAGTCAGAAGGCGAATCTTCATACAAAATGTAAGCAATTGTTCCAGTTTGAAGCCGATTGCGATTGCGTTAGGAAATAGCGACGCAGGGCCTCTATTCTACTGGGTAAAACGACATCGCCTTTGACGTGCTATCGTATTGTCAGCGTTAAGATAGCTCTTATTTGGCAGCGGTTTTAAAAACAATACCATAACATGTCAAAGGCAATATCGTCGGTGATAATGCAAAACCGCGTAACTAACAAATTTATGAAGAGCAAAATAAACCTTACCATCTTATTGAAAAGGTGAAATTTCCTTCGTATTAAAAATGTTACTTACGCGGTTTTGCAGTTTCACCGACGATATGTTTTTAACCAACTAGAATAGAAGGGCAGAAACTCTATTCAATTACGTAAAAACAACGTGTTATGATATTATGTTTATAACTCGTTGACAATACGGAAACACGTCAAAAACAGTAAGGTTTTACCGTGTCTTACAAGCAACTAAATAATCATACAAAGGGTTAGCTGGAAGAGATCCCTTAAAGGGATAAGTTCGCCTTTGTACATTATATTTATATTAATTGTATTGTTCTGATTTTTCTTTTGTACAATAAAGTGTTTACATACATATATACATACAATCCCAATACAAAATCGCTTTCATCTTGTAACTTGATTATAAGATCTGTTAAAAATATAGCGTCCAGCCTGCGTTTTATCCGCGTTCAAAAAGGATTAATTGTGTGTTTCACTTTACACGAACAGCGAAATAATCGGATTCCACTCATTTGGGTTTAATTTTAATTTGCACGTAAATTCGTGTTGGGTTGTTAAGGTAAATTTATTAACTATAATACAAATAATTATTTTCATTGTTGAATAAATTAATAAAGTATGTAACCGCGGAACCGGATAATCCTTACTGATTGTATTCATGCAAAAAGTAGGTTTGTCTTTTTGTTATGATTTAACTACTAAATCGATATTGACAAAATTTAGAACGGAAATAGTTTCAACAGATGTTACGAATGTCATATTTTTCAAAAACTACACGGTGATCCCCATGCTGACAATGACAGGTGACAGGTGACATTTCAGTGTACATGGCGTAGCTGATATGAATCCCACTGATGTGAAACCTTGTTAACTTTACAATGTATACCGAATTGTCACCTGTCACCTGTCATTATAGCGATGATGAAAAAGGGGGCTGGCAGCTTACGTTAATCCTATACATTATCGATAACGACAGTTTCTGCCCTTATAAGCCAGTAAGCAGTATCTTAAATTCAATCACCAAAGCAGATTAAATTCTATAAAAGAAAAAAAAAGATAAAAGACATTTATTCAGTAAGTAGGCCGTACGGGTACTTTTACACGTCAAGAATCTACCAGCGCTTCCCAAGAGGAGACACTGCTGAGAAGAAACGCCGCAAGAAACTCAGCAGTCAGTCATTTTTTAAACATATTACAATGGTACTACTTAATCTAGCATTATATGAAGCAATAAATATTAAATTCAATATAATATCAAATAACATGCGTAGATCAGCAGGAAAACATGCCAACAATCTTACGTGAGAGATAAAGGAAGAAAAAGGAAAAAAAAATCTTAAAACTTACCTACTCATATTTGTTTATATTTTTAGTAATAAGACTAATATTACTACAGGAGCTTTATCTTAGTTATTGCTTAGGACGAGATCCCCACACGCATCTCGTCGAGGGCCACAGGTAACCCCAAAGTGAAATAGAGGTCCTGGACGAAGACAAGCCTCGTCCGAAATTCATTCGCCATGTTAATCCATCTCGACTCTATGAACACGCCACGGACTCGATAAAAAAAGCCCGGGCTGAATGTGGGTCGGAACAACGCACACGTTCCAACAGTGGAAACAGACGCAGTAGGAGTTGACGCGATTAACCTACGTATACTCCCAGCCCCCTATTTCACTTGACAATGACAGGTGACAGGTGACATTTCAGTGCACATGGCGCTGCTTATATGAAACTCAGTGACGTACCAGTGTTAACTTTGCAATGTATACCGAATTGTCACCTGTCACGTGTCATTGTCAAGATGGTGAAATAGGGGGCAGGTTTCCCGGCATTTGTAACAAGCGAACCGCCCTCGCTTCGCTTCTGTTTATGTGAGGTTTATGTAAGACCCGTATATAAACCAGAATCTATTATACATAATACACCTTTCTCTTGAATCGCACTATTTATTGCTGAAAACCATATTAAAATCTGTTGAGTAGTTTAAAAGATCTAGGTGAACAGACAGAGGAAGCGACTTCATTTTATATTATGTGAAGATATTGCAAGTACGCCTGAACTGATCGATGTAAAATTTTCTTTTCTTCCGTTAAGTTACTCACTCATAGTTAAATTGTTACTAAATTATGTAATATACCCTGTAATATACCAGTTATATTTTCCTTTATACAACAAAAAGCCATACTTCGAGTTTAAGATATAACTTTAGTTTATTAGAATACACGATGACAGTTAAGTGTGCAAAATGTGGTTACAGAATTGTCAAAAAGTTTTTATAGTTGTTGGAAATTCTGTAGCTCTGCCTACCCCACTCTGGGAATAAAGGCGTGAGTTTATGTATGTGTATGTATGTAGTTATGAGGGCACCACTGGACGCTTAACGAAGTCTTAAGTTTTCAATTTTCTATTATATAAATAGTCCTCAGGGTTGGCAACGCATTTGCAGTCTTAGGATTTCATTGCAGTCTTGTGACTGCGAATGTCTATATGGGTCACAGTTCCCACTTACCATCAGGTGGCCAGTGTGCTCGTTTGTCTTCTATATGCCATTAAAAAAAATCTGTACATAGTCAAAAGAAAATGTGTGTATCTATTTATTGATTAGGAAGTTGTGTTGCATTATTAGGTGAATTTACTTCCTACAATAACTTCCTTCCCACAGCGTGCTGTAATTTTCTCCCTAACCACAACATGTCAAATACAGTCGTGGTCAAAGCTAACGGTTTGAAAAAAAAGAAATGTTATACACTATTTTCAGTATATCGAGCCAGTATCCGAAACAGAACAAATTCGTATTGATTACAGTTTGATCGACGAATAGCTCTAAAAATAAAAATAGTTTTAGAATGTTGAGGTAACGTTACAAAACAAGTAAAAATCCAGGTAAGAGCATGTCGGTCGGACCATAACTAAGTGGTCCATACCATACCATATGAATGAATTTTCTATTTCAAGGTTTTTGTGCCATCTTAGATGACTTTTTAGTTGGTATAAACACTTTTGTCGCCTGTATATTTCAATAACGAATGCAGTCTACTGAGTCGAAATTGTTTTTATTTTAAATCCGTTATGTGTGAATTTAAGAAATTTTTCACATTTCGAATTAGTGCCGTTGCAGCGTGAAGGAGTAACTAACTAACACACACACACAAATTTTTGCATTTATAATATTAGTAGAATAGGCGAGGTAATACAACGTAATAAAAAAAAACCTACAGCTTTTTCATGTTAATAGTGTAGTCTAAATTACACAAACTCATTTAACTTTTAAAAAAACAAAAGGATTTATTTTGACAGCGAACTCGTTAAACAAAACAGCGCAAAGAGAAAGAAAATCCAATTCAGCGAAATCATCCAATTTGATAGAACTGTACAATTAACTCGAGCTGACTGTACGTCCCTGGAATAGATCACTAACAGCGTTATGTGTCCGACTGTAGTCACAGTGGAATGTTTAACAGTAAACATTCATTTGACCTGATTTAAACACAATATAAACAAACGGCAATTTTTAACCTCCTGAGGTTCCTTGTACTAATACATAGTTATTGAAATGAAGATCTAGTGCCAAGAAAAAAAAGTTGAATTCCTTTTCTTTTTTGACTAATGATCAAATTACAAAATTGACTTTATTTAATTCATAATACATTCATATTCCACTGACAAAACACATACATATTATATTATTTGCACATATTTTTAAATTAATTGTATTGCTCTGGTTTTTCTTTTGTACAATAAAGTATTTACAAACATACATACATAAAAAAAAAATCCTAACCGACAAAAAAACCCAACCAAACCAAACCGATACATAAAAAAAATAACCATCATCACAAAACCAAAACAAATAAAAAAAAGAAAAAACGGAAAGAAAGAAATGGAAAGTACGGTGTATGAATGTGGAAACGAAAATCTCTTTCGTTAGTATCGTAGCAGGTGAAAAGATGTATCTGCCTACCCCTCTGGGAAACAGGCGTGATTAAATGCATGTAGGTAAAGAAGCGCATACTGTTAGTAAGAGACTGTGTCACCGGACTGCATTTTACATGAAAGTGCCTGGCACAGGGAATTTTTACAGTGTCAAGTATACGATTCGATTTTGATCAAAGGAGACTAAAAATGGGAATATTTTGCATTGCGTCCTCTAGAACGGAGGCACGCCGGCCAGCGGGTGCACAAAGGGAAACGTGTCGAATGCTTCGTGCTCCATATCGGGTAGTTTAATTCAGTTCGGTTTCATGGCAATTTCGGTAATGCTTTTTTAACAAGCGTTATATTTATCATTGATGGTGGAATAGGTTGGAGGCTAGCTGATTTAGCCGCGGTCACCATGTACTAAAGAGTTCGACGACGCGATAGCCTAGTTGGTAGTGACCCTGCCCACGAAGCTAGAGGTCCTGGGTTCAAATCCCGGTAAGGGCAGATATTTAAGTGATGAGCGCAAATATTTGTTCCTGAGTCATGGATGTTTTCTATGTTTTTAAGTATATATTTCTCTATATAAGTATTTATATCGTTGTCTAGTACCCACAGTACAAGCCTAGAGCTTAGTTTGGGACTAGGTCAATTGGTGTGACATAGTCCCCTGATATTATTATTATTATTAGTTGTTCTAACTTAAATGCATTATCTGATGTTGGTTTACCCTTGAAATGTCGACGAACGTTTCACTTCGACGAATTTTCATTTTATCGACAGGCATTTCCACGCGCAGAAGCTTTTTTTTTGTGGTCACTATTTTAACCTAACCTAACCTACGTAAAGAATGCTTAATATAACCTGAAGACTATAAAGTACCAGGAGAAATTCGATTTCGATGAAATGACATTAGGTGAAATGACACATTCGATGAAACGTTTGTTGATAGGTATTTCAAGAAAACATCGTGAGGAAACCTGTACATTCGAACAACTGAAGTCGTATCGTGTATCTGAAAGGGCCCATCTGTAAAGATAAGATAAGAGCTGATCTACCTACCTAGGTACTCTTTTCTCAAAGGCCGGTAGCGAAATTGCGATTCATCTGGTGTTGCGGCTGTTTATTGGTCGCGATGGTCACTTACCACTAGGTGACGGTGACTTGCTTGCTCGTCTGTCTCCATTTACACAAAAAAAAACTGATGTTGAAGTCGAAAGATGGCGATTGAATCTCCGGTATACTTAACGTAGATATACCCACTGACATTGGATTCGTAAGTTTGGTATTGACAAGCAGACAATGACTTATGATACTGTTTGTATGTCTGTCTGTCTCTAAACATTGTTCGGCTCGGATCAGACACCAATCACATTATGCTAACAAAAAACTTTTTAGTGTTGGATGCCAAACAATTTTACTGTAGCTAAAAAATCACATAAAATCTTAGAAATAACTTAGTCAAAGCTTGTTCGTTACATAAAACATGATTATAATATTATCGCTGGAGTCGAACCCGTATACCGTCCGATTGGCAGGCCGCCAGAGCTCTGAGATACGTTCAACAGCGAAAAGGGGGAATACATGTTCTGAAACTTGCTTTATTGGACATAACTTTCAGTCAAGGGCTAGTTTTTAGAAAGTTAAAAAGAAAAAGAGATATTGGTTTTGAAAAAAAAAACAATCTTATTACTTTTCTAAGGTTACAAACTTATTTTGTTTTTATAACAGTCTTTTTATATTACAGGGTCCTGATAAACGGACAAACAGCCAGACGGACGGACGGACAACTAAATTAGATATCCTATGCGTGTTCCGTTTGTACTTTTGTGATTCGAAATCCAAAAAACTCCAAATCATTGAGGTCTAAAGCTGTCAATAGAACCCATTCACTGGCCAACCTCGCAGGGCAGTGAACTCCTACCTTAAGTTTCGTGTAAACGTTTGTCGTTTTTCAAACTAACTCGGTTACCGAGCCAGGGACCCGACGGATTTATCTTCACCCTACTGTTCTGACGTGGAATTCTCGTACCGTGTAGGAGCACATACTGAGAACTTTAGCACTACTCTAGATTTGCTCATTTTTTAGACTAGGCTAAATATGAGTAGTCTAGAACGACTGACTCTTGAGTTTTTACGGTGCTTATTCTCAGGGGAAAGTCTCATCTTAGCAAGTGCTGGTAAATTTTTGACGTGTACGGTCGGCCAAGAAAGTGGTCTACCAGTTTTGATAAAAGTTTCTGTGAGATCTAATTATCGCTTAGGGTGACACTTATCTATCACCGTCATAATATTATTGCAAGGGGAAATCGTTTTTTTTTTGTATCATGATTTGCAAAAGAACTTCAACCGTAGAGTGGTAGACCACATTTTTGGCCGACTGTACCTTCCCGAAAAGTACACTTGCGGCCAATTTACAGAAAAAAATTTTTTTTTTCTTGTAGTCAAATATTTTTGAAACTGTGTTTGTTTAGTAAATTTAACACAAAAAAAGATTAGCTTCATTATGATTTTGATAAGGTTGTTCGTCGCCGGTAACGTGAAAAAAGATACAAATGGATGATGTCCATGATTCCTCGAGAACTATCAAATTTTCCAGAAAAGGTGTCCGGGGATTCAAAAGTCTTCATACCAAATTTCATTAAAATCGGTTCAGCTTTGATCATGTTAGTATACATACATACATACATTAAATCACGCCTGTTTCCCAGAGGGGTAGGCAGAGACCACTTCTTTCCACTTGCTACGATCTTGTCAAATTTCTTTCGTTTCTTCCACATTCATGCATCGAGTCATGCACGCACGTCGGTTTCGGGTACTTAAGATTCGGCCTTTTTCCAGTATTTCTCCGATTTGACTCGAAAAAGTACACCTAGGGCGGCCCCTTCCGACCCGTCTACTCACTTTCGATCTGTATATCTTTCGTTAATGTTCTTTCATCCATCCTTTCCAAATGACCGAACCATCGAAGCATGCCCTTTACAATCTCAGTCACTACATCTTCTTTTATTCCACATTTCTCTCTGACTTTTTCATTCCTTACTCTATCAATCAGTTTCACACCACACATACTACGCAAAGAGCGCATTTCAACTGCATTTAGACGACTTTCATGCTTGTCCTGCCACACCCAACATTATGTTAGTATGGAGATCTATAAACCAAAGCTTAAATATTAAATTACAATTTTAGTCTCACAAGGCTATATTTATCAAAGAATCCACTTCGAAATAACTTTAAGCAATGAAAAATTTAATAAAACAGTACGTAGTCTGCGTCAACAAAGTACTAAAGATCTATTAAAACAAATATTAAATTAATCACGTTCCAAAGTCTAGGTTATACTTTAATTTCTAAAGATCTCGGAGGTCAAAGAGGTCACAGTTTTTTTTGTGTCTGTGAAATGATAGATGAGAGAATGTTTACAGAAACGTCCGTTTCGAAATTGGTTTTTTACGAATGAATTTCTTTCTTGTCTTTGTCGTAGGTATAATTGAATAGTTTGAAAGTAAACTCATGCATTTGTAATTAGTATAATTAAATATGTAACTAGCACGATCTTTACTCAATTTATTAAAATCGATCTAAGTATATTTTCTTTAGGTACCTATTGAATTTTACATCGCTCAAAGGTTAACTAGAAAGGATTCCATAAAAGGGTAAGTTCGTCTTTGTACATACTATTTGTATTTCAAACATATCTACATATTTTGATTCCTACCAGCTTTTAAATATGACAAACTTAAACGAATTTCCGCTACAAAAAACCAAACAAACATCAAAACTGAGCCATTTCTTTTGAATTTTTGACGACATGACACTACGCAATTTCCTGCCGCTACCGTAATATAATTTTCCCTTTAGTTTTGCCAGTGTTGCCACATAAACGTAATATTTATCGTCTGAGCCTCAAGCTGACAACACTGCGGATATCGGCGTATATCCTCAATAGACAGCCTTTGATCTCGTCGTCAAATGCCCCATTTTGTAACATTTACAAGGACATTGAGTTTTAGCGGTTTTACATGTTATAAATAAAATACATATAACATTAAGACTGCGCCGAGCGTACGCCACATGTACAGTGGTGCCCTCTTTACAAATGTCAAGTTTCCGGGATAAAAAGTATCGTACGTTCCTATCCAAGAAATCTAGTTAGGTCATTCAATGTAATCTGTACTTTTTTAAGGTTATGGAGGTCAAACACACAGATTACAATGTCATACATAGTATTATTTAGGGCCTGTTGTTTGATCAGTAGTTAAACTAACTAATTGTTAAAATTCGAAAAAGGAATTGAAAGGAGGAATTTACATTCCTTCAAATGTTTGATTCCTTTTCAAATTTTAACAATTAGTTAGTTTAACTACTGATCAAACAACAGGCCTTTATATTTAAGTACCTACGTAACTAAACTTTTTATTGCACAAGAATAAATATGATTAGACGTTAGTACAGTCACCCAATAAAAATGTCGAGCATACTAAGAAACTTGTCATTGTGAATGTCATTGTCATTGTCATGTGTATCATTGAATGTTCCGTTTGAAGTTTACTATGACAACGCACTAAAGTGCGTAAAATTTTTGTTGGGGTATTTACTGTACATACAAGACCAAACTTATCCCTTTAAGGCTGCGTTTCGTTTCATGTGCGAGGTAGCTAAGCGGGCGGGGTGCGGTGAGGGGGGAGCGGAGCCAGACGCCGCCTCGCAACACATTCCTCGCAACACATTCCTCGCAACACATTCCTCGCAACACATTCCTCGCAACACATTCCTCGCAACACATTCCTCGCAACACATTCCTCGCAACACATTCCTCGCAACACATCCCTCGCAACACATCCCTCGCAACACATCCCTCGCAACACATTCCTCGCAACACATTCCTCGCACACTCCCATCTTTTGTTTTGTATGTACGAAAACCTCGGTACCCGCTGAGCTGTTTCCACCAGACATGCTAAGCGAGGATAGGTAAATGAAGTGTTTCTATTGGTTCATGACAAACACATCCCTCGCAACGCATCCTCGCACATCTCTGGTGGAAACGCAGCCTAAGTAAACCTTTTCCTTTTAACCTCGAAAAAAAAACAAGGAAAAGCTATAAAGGCATAATAACGTGCATATCAAAACGCTCAATATATCCGTCATTTCCATATAAAAATTAACCCGCACCAAAAAACCGGCGAAACGCTTCCAAAAAGCTTATTTATATTTTAATAACCGCCATAACTCCAGTAAAATTAAACTCCCATTGTCCAGGGAGTACATATAATGCCCTAACAATCTTGCCGTCGACAATTTTGCGCTCCAGTGCCCGCAAATTAACTCTCCTATACAGCTATAATTATGTTTTGATGACTATGTTATATCAGTTTGATTAGCATTGTTAGAATGGGGTAAGGATCGAGTGTCTTACAGTTGATTAACAGTGGTTATAGGTACCATTTTTATATTTGCTTTGTCTGTGGTAACACGAAGGTATGTTATCGTTTTTGGTCGACAACTCCGAGAATTCCAATTTTATTTTAATAGCTTTTATTTAACTTGCAATGTATGTATGTATGTAAGGGTTAAATCTTGCAAGTTAAATTTGACCCACTTCCCGGTTTCCGATGTAGCTGAAAATTTGCATACGCCTTTAGTACTGATGACAATACAATAATATAGTACCATCGAGCTGGTCTGATGATGGAGACTCGGGGTAGACATAATAGGAATTCCTAAATTACACATGATAAACACGTTATGTAAGGGCTTGTTCGAATCGTCTTGACAAGTAGATAACAGCTGTGCAAAAAAAGTACAGTCGGCAACAAAATCTTGTCTCAAAAATGAAAATTTTGACAGAAACTTATTTCGAGTGTGTATGACCCTAATATGGGGCTTTCAAAAAGGGTGTTATTAAATTTCTTAGAGACCGGCAACGCATTGGTGATACTTCCGGCGTTGCAAATGGCCACAGGCGGGGGTGACCACTTCCCATCAGGTGGGCCGAACGCTGCTTGTCCGTCAACGATAATTAAAAAAAAATGATACGGAGGGTCCCTAAGCACTTGTTTTTTTTTGCACGCCAGGCTTTTGGGCCTATCCTCCTGAGGTTCCTTGTACTAATAGTAGTACATAATACGGTCAATTGTTTTTATGACTAATTATCAAATTAGAAAATTGACTTTATTCCATTACTTATAGATACATATTCCACTGTCAAATTTCGTTGTATGGTGGTTATATGATCGATTTGGCCAGAGCCTCGATGCCTAGGCGGATATCCGGCAATGGATGGCAAAGGATCACACAAGGTCTATATTTTACTCTGACATGATATTATTATTGTCAACGTTACAATTTATCTTTTTTACAAACTACATACATTAAAATGCCTGTTTCCCAGAGAGGTGGGCAGAGACCACTTCTTTCAACTTGCGACGATCCTGAAAAATCTCTTTCGCTTCTTCCACATTCATACATCGAGTCACGAATGCACGTCGGTTTCGGGTACTTAAGAGGCGACTTTTCCAGTATTTCTCAAATTTGATTCGAAAAAGTAATCCTAGAGCTGCCCCTTTTCGACCCTCCTCACTTTCGCTCTGAATATCTCTTTCGTCAACCTTCTTTCATCCATCCTTTCCAAATGACCGAACCATCGAAGCATGCCCTTTTCAATCTTAGTCACTACATCTTCTAATTTATCTTATTTACTTGATAGTAATGGCGGCCGAGATAAAAACAATACCATAACACGTCAAAAGCAATATGGTTTTACCCAGTAGAATAGGCCAGGGCAATTCCACATTGTTTTAGATAACATTGTTGATGTTAAGATAGCGCTTAATTTCAAGTTAATAAACGCTGTGATGACATCAACAATATCATACATACATACATACATACATTAAATCACGCCTGTTTCCCCGAGGGGTAGGCAGAGACCACGTCTTTCCACTTCCTACGATCTTGACAAATTTCTTTCGCTTCTTCCACATTCATACATCGCGTCATGCACGCACGTCGGTTTCGGATACTTAAGATTCGGCCCTATTCCAATATGATAACGATGTCAAATCAAGATGAACCAATACAAACTAAAATAGAGACACTGCGACAGACAATCGAACTTGTTTCAGAACAAATGGGTCAATTCGTTCTGTTCATTTTTTACAAACATCGCAACGCCATCTGATATTCGAAACCGGAACTATAGTCGAATTCGTAGCGGCGATGCCCGGGGGAAATCCACTGCTCTTTCATACGGCTCCAATCTATCTTGTGAAACAATATCAGGACGTCACCGGTGTATCGACGGTTTTAGGGGTCCTTGGGCAGAAGGGTTTTTAGCACTCGATCTTAGAAACGAAGACATTATTGATTTACGGTCAGAAATTGTCAATGTAGTAATTTAACGTGAAAACGCGAGATAAAACGATTAGACATAGTCTAAATTAAGATTGCACTATTGCTTAATTTTACGAAAAAAATGTTTTTAGCTAAGAAATATGTATTACTTCGTATGGACTTGCCTCTAAGGAGATAAATCTGGCCAGCTCAATGTAAAAACTATGGCTGTGGCTCCATGACTTCACGCTGACATGCTCAGTCTAGCTCAGTCTGCGAGGTTGTCAATATAAAATACAAAATGCCGAACTGTGTTGTTTAGAAATCGGTGAGACAGGGCCATAAGAAATTAGACAGATGGCGCTTGTGTTGCTATAAATCACAGCCCAGTATTTAGTATCACAAAAAGAGTCTTCCGGTAACCTTCAGGGAGGGAAGACGGCTGATGGAAAGATGTCCGTCTTTGTACTTTTGTTTTATTATATTTACTAATCTACTATACAGACGATGGTGACATCTCTGCCAAATACCGCGGTGGACCGCCATTATTAAAAGAGAATAAGTATCACAAAAAAAGCCGTAAGTCTACGGAACCTATACTCCGTCTTCGCGTTCACGCAAAGTCTCTTGGCATTGCGTCTATATTTCATATCTCTATCGGTTTTATGGGAACGGTAAAGGTAAACGCGAGAAAGCAACAAAGCTGTGATTCGGATATCACGTGGAAAATCTATTCTATTCGCCGTAGCCAGTTTTTTTTAAGAATAGAATCCAAGAAATGTTTCACTTGCTTACAATACCAAATGTTTTATTATTGTAACTTTTACTTCTACGTTTTTTTTTTGTGTTTCGAGTATATGTATGTATGTTTCTATGGCACGCTCTTCGGTCTAAACGGCCTGATGATTTTAACATATGAGGTTTGAGGTTAGATTTGTCTCGGTTGTCTAGGGCTTTTTTATTACAACTTTAAAACAGAATATATATGTACGATACTTGCAAATAAATAAATGCATTATTCCATCTTCGGTTATGTGATCAGTCGATCTTTTCAAAAGATCTCAGATCTCAGAAATCGCGATTAAAATTTTACTAAGACTATTAGACAATCTGAAAATTACCATTCGATTAAATTAAAAAAAACAACTGATCCCTATAACTCTCCTGGGGGGTTATTATGACATAGCTTTACCATTCTGTTTACGCTGAGAGAACAGGACGGAGCTATATAACTTCCATAGCTCTGTCCTTTACGCTCGCAGTAAAATGAACTGCAAAGCCATGTCATAATAACCCCCCTGATTCAACAAGAATAGTTCAGAAAGCGAGGAAATGCTGCCAGTATTTTTGGGATAATCTGCATGATAGACTATCACTATTATCATGATACTTGTATTACAATATATCGATAAATGTCATGATACCGTGATACGCATCGGTAACCCATCATTTTATATTTAATTTCTTCAAACCCCATTTCCATAATATCTTACATGATGATGTTTTCAGGCAATCTTAAACTCTACACATAACATATAAAACCTCTCCTATATTTTATTTAATAAGTACAATTAAAACTAAAATTAAATAAGACTAACTCTAAATATATAAATAAACTAAAACATTAAATCTAAGAATGGCCCCTGCGGCTTTGTACCAAAGATGCTGGCAGCATTTCCTCGTTGGATGGTTAAACTTATACGTTGAGCGAGGAAACTGTCTCCCGTGACGTCAATGAGCCTCTATCTTAAACTCTTAGATTCGACTTTTACTTTTCCTATAAAAAATAATAACTCATGTACGTCTAGAAATGTCTTTCGATGAATGAAAATTCTAAGTAATAATACGTTCCTAGAAAGGTGTGTTGATAAAATAATACGCCACAATTTCTGTGATATGAATCACGATACATCCATATCGCGATACGTATCACAAAAATATTGATGCGAATCACAGTATCATGCTCCCATCAATATCATGGAAATATCCGTGTATTGAAATTCGCGATACTATTGACATACCGAATACATTCTTTTCGACTAACAATTTTGCAAACTAAAATAGGTATTTTGTATACTTTTAGTCCAAATGGACATATTGACATGCATCCCATGACTGCAGCAAGATGGGAACAGTGTTCATATAAAATCCACCATCACCCATCGACTGTTTTGGTACTGATACAGAAACGCCACAAACAAACCTAATTACTGAGTGTCCTCACAGTACGGACAGCAAAACAAAGCGCGCCTATAAATCCGCAGCCGCGGACACCTTTTTGCCTGCGCTGCTGTCGGTACTGACTTATAGAGACGCCTGCCGCAGCTTTTGTTATTAATTATAGCATTGGATTACTAGTTTTACACTGGCGTGGAAAAAACACCAGATTGTCAGTAAGTTTGTCTGTTTGTTTGTTGGCAGTGCTGCCTACGAATCTAGCGAACGTTGCGGAACAGGTCAAATATATTTTATGATGCCGTTGAGTCGTCTGTATTTCTCAATAAAAGTATGTTGATTGTGTTGTAAATACCCGGAGTATAAGGCTAGAGTTTTGGTTGAACCTCAATATTAAATCTATAAGGAATCGTGATCAATATCCCATTGAAAATAATTAAAATTCCGTGAATAGTTCAAAAACTGTTTGTGTCAAAACTCGTGTATACTTTACGAACGTGATTAACACATCCTACCAACCGCGCCAGAGTACATACAACCGTTGTGATTAAAAAATAAACTATGTCGTTACGTCAACGTAAACGGCGTACGTACTTTTTTTAAATATATACACGATGTTTAGAAATGTAATCAGTCAACTGACTTTAATACCCACATATTTTTTAATTGCTACTTTTGCGTTCGGTAGTATAAAAGCATCTTAATCTTAGGCAATTATTTGTAAACAAACTAAACTTTAAACCGTTTTGGCTCTCGAACTTTACTTCAGAGCATAGAAATCAAGCCACTTTCTATGGAAATTCAGTACTAAGTGGCTCGATTTCTTTGCTCCCAATGTATTCACAGACTTGACAGAAGCGCGTGAGGCTAACCCGATGTGCTTCTGTTTTTTATCGAACAATCTTCCTCGCGTGTGATATACATGGCCTTATTTGTCTAATAAGTAGGGTTAAGACGAGAGGATGGGATTATAATGGAGTCGCTATTTCCTAATTATTATAATCATATTCAGTATCGTCATATTTTAAAATAGCCTTAAAATACATTTTAGGTTCGGTTTATTAATACCCACTTATATTTGTTTGTTTGTAACGCTTTCACAGTGGAGATATAGATATATCCTCTTTACCAAAATTCAATTTATAGGATTTAGCGACTCCATAGATTCTAGAACTACGGTATGCCACCAAAAATCCTAAACCTACTAATAAGTCCATAGTGGTTGTATATAAATAACTCGCCATTAGCGAAATAAACCAAACTGGAGAGAAAGTCCATTTAAAAAATATAGAAACTATATATCTAAATATACACCGTGGGCCCGAATAACCCGAGGGATTTTAACCATCGATTTTAGAGCCCAATTGGAGTATATAAAGTAGTATAACATGTAGTCCAATAACGCACGATTCCCGAGATTTTTATTATTTAAAAATCAATTCCATAGTTAATTTAATTTGAACTCTTGTCACCTTAGCTTAAAGCATTATTTACTAAGAAAGATTCATGTTGTAAGTAGCACTATCATCAACATACAACATAAATTAATTAATCGATTTCTTAGTAAATAATGCTTTAGGTTAAGGTGACAGAGTTCAAATTAAATTAACTATGGAATTGATTTTTAAATAATAAAAATCTCGGGAATCGTGCGTTATTGGACTACATGTTATACTACTTTATATACTCCAATTGGGCTCTAAAATCGATGGTTAAAATCCCTCGGGTTATTCGGGCCCACGGTGTATAAAAGGAGAAACTGACTGACTGACTGACATATCAACGCACAGCCTAAACGGCTAAACGTAGGCACTTGAAATTTGGAAGGGACGTATCTTAGGTACCGTAGAGGTGCACTAAGAAAGGAATTCTCGAAATTCCCACGGGAACGGGAATTAGCGGGAAAATTATTAACTCAAAAATTTTTTTTTGCCCAACGAAGTGGACACGGGGACAGCTATAACTACGAGTACATATTATATTTCCTGTGTTGTTGCCGGGTTAGAATAGTGCCACTCTATGTCCTCCCGTGGATGTCGTAAAGAGACGACCAAGGGAATAAAGGCTGTGTAGTACTGTTAGGCGATGGGCTTACAACCTGTCACTAATACACTGGTAAAAATCTTAGCCTAATTGTGTAAAATATGGTTACAAAATTATTAACAAGTTTTTAGAGTTGTTAGTAATTCTGTAGCTCTGCCTACCCCACTCTGGGAATAAATGCGTGAGCTTATGTGTGTAGAAACTATACTACGTGTTTTTTTTGTTTAAATTTAGTTATGAACTTCGTATATATTGTCAAATGATGTCAATATTTTACCGAGCGTCATAACCGCATCCTACCGGCCGCGCCAGTGCGAAATAGCTATGATTTACGCCGCTACCAATGAAAAGCTTCGTTTCGCGCCGCTAAATTGCTATTGCTTTTTGCGGAATTAGCGCAGCAATGGATTAGGGCTCAGCTCGATTGTGATTGGCCGCTTATGTCCAACCAATTTAGAATACGTCATATATTCAAAATTAGAATACGTTTTCATAAAATGATTTTAGGACGACGACATCGTGCATGCCCAACAAACATTTAGGTGTCAATTAGAGCTTGTTTTAGAACTTAACGAGTTATTAAGGTTCTATAGCAGCAACATTTATAACTTTTGGCGACATAAGAGCGTAGATAAGCAAAATCTATCACTTAAAGTTATACAACAGATTTATAAGGGCGAGCTTAAAGGCTTAAGACATAGAGCAGCGATTTTTAACTCTACAATACGGGCAAAGCATCTTGTGTTATAGCTTTAAGTGAATTTTACCACTATAAGATCTAAATAAGAAGTAATAATTGACTACAACCTCCCAAAGTGCTATACAAGTGATAATAAGCTCTCGACAAGAACCAAGAGTTGCACAAAAGCATTAATTACCTCTATAAGCTCTACAACGGTGCTCATAAACTCTTTTATAGCACCAAATGCCTAAAGAGGTACAAACCTCTCTTGTATTACTTAAAGCCATATAGTAGAAATATTTATCGCTATTATAGAACTTCTAGTGCTTAATGTCACTTCTGTATACCTTTAGGTAGAGTAATAGAGCTTAATACCCCTTATTTTGATCACCATATTGTTTAGGTTACGAATTGATCTGATCAAGGTTAGAAAAACAAAAGGAAACACGGTTTAATTTAAGTATTTTGCTTTATTGTGTTGTAATACTAGTTGCACGATACCTCAAAAACAGTATAGATAACGTTTTATTAGATTATTCTAAAAGTTTAATGTCACTCCATATTTAGTAAAATATTCTTCTCAATAAATAGAGAACAGACACAGGGCGCTTAAATTATTTGTTAATAATACATATGCTTATTCACAGTGTACTTTTCTTCGCAGTAAAAAGTCCTCGTTGGTATATATCACTTTCACCAGATCACTTTTACAAATACGCCATTCGTGATGGATCCGACAATATTGACATATTAAGTAATGTTGACGAAATAAAAAAAGTACCTGATCTTATTAGATGTTAAAAATCTCTTAGAACCTGAGGCCGTTTTTTATAACCTTTGTGGATCTATACTAGAACTGAAAGCGTTAATAATCACCTATTTGCCACCCTCTTAACACTTAAAGATATAGTGAGCGACATCGTAGTTCTACTGTACCGCTTAAGGAGTTAGTATTCACTTATTTGCAGCCTTCTTAGCACCTAAAGAGTTAATGAGCGTTATTTCACTCTATTGTACCACTAAAGGAGTTAGTTTTCTCCTATTTACCACCTTTCTATCCCTTGTAGTTCCAGTTATCGCTATTATAGCTCTCTTATAGCTGTATTATACCTCTCATTCCATTCCTTAACTCTGCTTTACCGCCCTTAAAGAACCTAAGGTGATTAAAAAGTGTGCCCAATTCGGGGGTATAGGAGAGTTATAGCGCGCTCTAACTCCAAATCGTAACACTTATTTATAGCCTTAGGATCTAGTTAGCGCTCTTATAGAGTTCCTATAACTCTTTTCTTAGCGCCTACGTGTTACTTGGGTGGTCAATCAAGATTGCTACTTCTCTTATCCTGTAACCTGGCAGCAACGTTTGCATTGTTGTGTTCCGGTGTGATAACACAGCCGGTGACTTTGCTAGCATAGTGGCATTACATTTTAGACCTCAGGGTTAGTAACACATTTGCGGTCTTAAGATTATAGTCCATGGCATGTAGAAGGCAAACGAGCGAACAGGCCACCTGATGATAAGTGGGATCTATGACCCATAGACATTTGCATTCGCAAGAGTATAATCTTAAGACTTCAATCGTAAGACCGCAAATGCGTTGCCAACCCTGAAGACACGATGGAATGTTTCTATTCTAGTAATTTCACCGGTTGTTTTATCCCTACACCGGAATACAACAATGCGAACACTACTGCTTGGCGGTGGGTTAAAAATTAAGATAGTGATTTCAACCCAAATAAAAACCTAAAACCTAACAACAATGAAAGTTTCAGAAAATGTATCTCTCCCAAGAAACTCACTTAGTTAAATCATAAACAGTGCAATTGCGTCCCGAAACACCTGTTTAAAGCTCGCAACAAAAAAGAACTTAGTATTCAGCTGAGCTTTTTTATTAACCCGTTATGAGAGGTAACAGGGCGTAACTGAAATCTGAATTTCACGGGACGCTGACCGAGAAATAGGCGGCCTTAAGCTTCGTCCACAGAAGTATACAGAGGGAGCACTTAGGTTCTAAAAACGCTAGTCTAAATTCAGATTTTATTGACACTAATAAGTAAGGAGTTTGTATTTTTGTAGGTTTGTAACGAATGAACTTGAAAAGTACTGGACCGTTTTCAAAAATTATTTTTTATTAAAGATCCAAATATTATATGTATCGCAGAGTTTTTAAATAAAGATAGACTATAAGTCACAGAATAATGTAGGATTAGAATGCTACATTATCCCTGGGTAACATAGGGTACTTTTCACCCTAGAAAATTCATTTCACTAGTAAACATCTTAGCCTAATTGTGCAAAATGTGGTTACAGAATTATTAACAAGTTTTTAGAATTGTTAGTAATTCTGTAGCTCAGCCTACCCCACTCTGGGAATAAAAGCGTGAGCTTAATGTGTATGTACTATCAGACCATTGGAACCTTGACCCACCATAGAACTGTGTCACAGAGACGTTATGATTCAAGTCATAAGAAGTGTCAAACAAATTGTTTGATAATGTCACTGTGACACCGTTCTATGGTGGGTCAGGGTTCCATTGGGCTGATAGTAGGTACTAAATAAACGTTTTTTTTGCAAATAAGTAAATCTTCTCAACATCTAATCTACAATTCTGGAGTTAAGGGGTTTAGGGTCCCGTAGGAGATTGTCACACTTTCTTGCTCGTAATGAGTGGCAGGTTGGATGAATATGCCTCGTGTATTTACTCTTGTGGAATGAAAGAGGTGTTGGAAGGGGATGAGAGACAAATATTAATTAAGATATTTTAAGGTGATATTTTGCGGGTTTTTGGTATTTGGGAATTATTATTAAAATTTTCTTTATATTATTCTTAAGACGTACCTATCCACAACTTTGTTCAATGAGTTTAGAGTATACAGGGTGGAATCTAGCTACAGTACCTTAAATACGTTTAAATAGCAAATTTTGAAGAAAACCGTTTCATAATTTAGAAAATTCATTTTACTTAAATAAGTACGTTAAAAAATCGTCTTGTATTTTAGAGCAAACCATTAAAAAAATATAAGTAATATTCGATATTTTTTATCGCTGATGTAGTTTTATATGGTTATTCATTTTCCGACCCTGTTAACTATTCCAATAATTCTATAAAGGCTTTGTCACACAATAATGTAAGAAAGAAAAACTGAACATCCCAGCTTCCTCAATCTCGTTTAAAAAAAAAATTCCAATACTATTTTTTCACTCTTCAAAGAAAACAGCTTTCAAAGAATACGGAATCCTATTCCTAATTGAATGCCGGCCCTTGATTTACTTTAATACCTTCTTAGCCTACTCCAGTACCGGGAAAACTTAAAAAATAATCATGGCAGAGTAAGAAAATAAAGTTTTTTCTCCCTTTGTCACAACCTCTTCTGTCTGATTTGAAACCGCTTGTCACACCGTAAGGTTTATCGATGTGAATAATTGTGAATAAAACATCCCTTTCTAACGAGTATGCAAGTGCGAGAGCGATAGATGCTTTATTCACCGCAATAAAGGTGACAGCTAATGCGTTTTAACTGTGTGAAAGTTCTAGACTTTTACTATGGGTACTAAATAACGATATACATAAATGTAATGTCTGTATCACATTCCGTGTTCACGTAGCGGTCCCAACGGAAGACCATAAAGATATCACTGACATCGCAGGAGATTGCAATTACAAAACTGCTACATTACAGCCACCCTCACACATCCACATCTTTCTCTACATTCTTAAACAAGACTCATCATCATCATCTCTTTGTCCTTATCCCAATCATCTAGAGTCGGCGCAGCATTTTTTTTCAACACATCCCAGTTAGCCGTCATCTCAGCGTTCACTCCCTTCTTTCTCATTCTTTCTCACTCGTCACACAATCCATCCATCACTTTTTAAGCCCTCAAAAAATACAGCAGAAAACCTTCCTTATACTTGTGTTTTAGTGAGAATTGTCAAAGGGACAAGTGCATGTTTAGAATAATATTCTAATCTTTGTATTGTTTTTTTTCTACACTTGTTCTTGTTTGTTTCTCCAATAAAGTAAATTAGTAAATAAATAATTAAAACAGCTTTCGTGAAATAATTTGTGTATATATTAATCATACCAACAAAACAAAACATGAAATATTATATTACAGCGGGACGGTGTAACAGGCGCCCCTCTCCCCTCAGCCAAATAAACAGTTCAGTGAAAACTCTTATCTACCCTTAAGATAATATCAGCTGTTAAAGACAGCGTTCTATCGAAAACAGTCCATCCCCTTTGTTTAGGAGCTTTCATAATTTTCAGCGGTGGAAAATGTTTTGGTTATTTTTTTAAGAGGATAGAAGACTTAAAATAAATGTTTGAACAGTGATTCCAAAGGCGGCTAACTGCGTAGAATATTATAAGCATTTTAAATTTAATATAGTTACTGATAAAGTATAGTATGGTTAGACGGCAACATTGCACTGACGCCTTTTTTGGTTTATCGGCAGACATGACAAGCAATAAATTCACGAAAACATTTTTTGTGTCAAAAATCTACCTATATTAACTAACTAAGGTTTTTCACTCAAAATTTGCACAGGGGTATTTAAAGTCTAATCGAATAAAAAGACCTTTGTGGAGAAGGAAAATAAAAAAAAAACTTTTTTTTGGACCACCCTAACAGACCATCTTGAAAACATCACCCCTACCTGTTTTTGAAAGGTATTCTCCATCAAAATAATCATCTTAATGTTTTCGACGACTTTCTTAGAAATTAACTGCAGGTGACACCCTGTAGATTCTACCCGTATCGCAGACAATGCAAAACAAAAACGATTAATATAAGGGTTGCCCAGATGTTTAAATCGGCACTTAGGGGGTTAACATCAAAAACAGAATTGACAAAGGCGGTTGTCATACACACTCCTAACGTTTAAACAAAATGGGAAGATATATGAAAACAATACAAGGACATCTTAAAGATAAAACTGGGAACGCTTTATCTTGGGTTTATTACTTACTAAGTCTGAATTAATGCAGTCGACGATTAAAATTGTTGAAACGTACCTGAAACAACATAAATATTTTTATTAAAAGATGAAACTTAAGACAATATTTTATACTTTTAAGAACTCTTTAAACATACGGAGAAAAATATAGTTGGACGGCTTTGCTGCATATATTTTGGCTTTAAATATAAACACGCTGTAGGTTTAATAATATAATTAGTGGTTATTTTTTCAACCAAAAAATATATGGGTGAGGACCAAAAAGTTGGACCACAGTTAAGCGCAGTTAACTGTACAAACGACGAAGAAGAAAAAAGTTCCGTTGTGCGACGAGAAGTATCCCTACAATTATTGAATGGCTAATTTTCGTGTCACAACGGAAAAGTTTCATAGAAAATTTAATTGATTAAGTTAGCGTGGACAACTTTTTGATCCTTACCCATATTTACTTGCTACTTTTTGGTTTTGAACAAAGACGACAACAGGTCAAAGCCCATCGCCTAACAGTACTTCAAGCCTTTATTCCCTTATGTCCGGTTCCTATATTCAAGAAACGAATCGTTTTCCTTACGACTCGTTAAAATTTGACACATTTTGTACGTAGCAAATGTCAAATTTAAACGAGACGTAAGGAAAACGATTCGTTTCTTGAATATAGGAACCGGGCATTAGTCTCTTCTTACCACCACGGGAAGACATAGAGTGATCACGGGATCCCTAAATAATAAAATTTCACCTGAAAACATCCAAAACATCCCCCATGAGTGACAATCCAAATGAAGTCTAATCCCACCCTAACAAAGGTGTGTAACCCACGAAATCCGGAATTCCATCCGTCACGTGGCGTGACGTCATAACGGCTCACCCAGTCAGAGCAACATAACAAATGGTTCTGCAAGACGAATGACTGAGGTGCCGAGGATAAGGCTTCCGGAGGGTCCGCATGCAAATCTTAACATGACTTATCTAAGTTTGTGCATGCCTCATGTTTTGTCTTTATGACTGTTGTTTTTTTTTTAAATTCTACATTGTTTTGCTATATGTGCTTGTATCCTTAATGAAAATCCCATTTTCTCAAACATGCTCGGAAAGAAAAAAATCCCGTTCATACAATTTGTGGGTGCAGTGTGGGCCGGCGGCGGCGGTGCGTTGTGCGTGAAACTATCTTAACTAATACGCGTAGTTTTCAAACAAACATTGTCTCCGAATTTGTCATAGGTTTTTAAAAATATTTATAATTATGTATTAATCATTTCCTCGCATTATTTGAGAAAAGCATTATGTATGCTGCGGCGGAAACGAGGATTTCCTGACTCGTATTTTAGCAGGCCTCGCTATTGCTCGGCCAGCTAACCACCTCGTCAGGAAAACCCTTACTTTCCGCGCCTAGGCAACAATGTAATATTTTCAAAAGACGCAGTTTACTCCTTATTTAATTTATTAGTGACGTGGTTTAGTAATATCACCAACGAAGTGTATCGTTAGAAATGAATAAATAATCATATTGGCATTGATTTACAATTCCGTGTCAAACATTTTGATATCCATCCCGTATCCCGTATGTTGTATATATTTTATTGAAACAGTTTTTTTCAACGCTTTTTTTCTTCGCACCGACCTTAGTTTTTTTTTCGGTATTCCCTACTGGTTGACTGGTAGAGAATGCCATTGGGCATTAAGTCCGCCATTTGTACTTTATTGTATTTTGTGCAAAGAAGTTTAAATAAATAAATAAATGTCTAAATACATAGCCAAAGTAAATAAATAAATCGTAAAATATAATAGAAAGAAGGAAGAGGGATTTAAGCTAAAGTACGCGAATCTAAAAGCCACCTAGATTTATGTCTGGTTAGATTTAGGGAATCCTATATCAGTTCAGCTCGTAAAACAATTTAAGACGGATTGGATTTTTCAGTTGACTGAATAAGAATTTATCAATTGAAGAACACAGTTTTTTAATAATGTATGGTAATTTAAAAACCATTTCAGGTAATACTGACTTACTTGTGATATTATTAAATTATTTTGCCTTTTAAATTTTTTATCAACGCTGCAAAAAAAATACTAAAAAAAGATATTTAAATGCAAACTGAATTAAATCAACATTTAAAAACAAAGAACAAGGGTAATTATTTGCGGTATCTTTATTACAATAACAATAAAATAATAATGTGCTTCCAAAACAAATATTACCTACATCAATTTATATATGAAAAATCACTCAATATATTCCATACAACTTTTATAGGACAGAGCCCTCCTTTTTGCCGTCGCTACTCTCTTTGCATTGAAGACAGAAATCCGAGAAAAACCAAGTTCAACTCGCAATCTTATTTGATACAGAAAAAATTATATTATAAGTTACTGCCTTTCACCGCGGGAGTGACTTGAAATTGCATCATTTTCAACTCATTTTCTTAGGGACACTTACACGTTTTTATATAAAAAGAACTACCACAGTTTTTTTTAATGCATGGGTTAGGTATACCCTACATCATAACATTTGAATTCTCATAAACTACAATCTCAGGACTTCAATCCTAAGACTTCAAATGCGTTGCCAACCCTAAGAACTAAGATGAAATGCCTCTATGTTAGTAATTTCACCGGCCGTCTTATCCCCAAAACGGAACACAACAATGCGAACATTGCTGCTCGGTGACACACTCTTATTGCCAGACTCAGAGATGTCAACAAAATTGTATGCTTGTTTAGTGACGTGTTGTCTTATTCTATTGCTATAGCAAAGAAAGTGACAGCAGCCACTTTAATCAAGCATTAAATTTAATTGACCTCTCTATGTGCGGCAGTTGGAGCCATAAAGACTTTATTACTTATGTATTATTATGACTACACTGGATAAAAATCAATAAAATAAATATCCTAAGAATTACATCAATAATTCGTACACGAAAGTTATAATAAATCTTTTAAGACAAATGGTTCGACAACAAACTTAAGGGGGTTATTCTGTGCCAAGGCATCGAATTATCAAAAAAAAACATTATATTATGATCCCTACACGGTGACTAACTGTTCCAAATCATAGATCAAAGTACCCTGGTCGCCCTGATATAAGATCCAACATAATTTGCTCTCTTATTTCGGACAAACAATACGGACCCGCGGGTCTTGTTACAATGGGTCGACGCTGTTGATACATAAGACGACTGACTTTGAAGATAGTTATCACTCTTCTAACGCCTTCGCTGAGGAGTTACGATAGTTTTTAAGTGTTTAGGGTTGCCACTTACTAGAAAGATTTATTAAAATTAAGTTTAGGGAAAAGTATATAGGTAGTGGTCTTAAAATAGGAAAGCTCCATGTTTATAAGTTTGTGACGTTGTAGGGGGTAATCTCTGGATTTACTAAACAGATTTTGAAAATTCTTTTACCCATGAAAGCCGCGCTATTCGTTAGTATCATAGGCTGAATATTAACCCATTTTTTTTATTTCCCAACGAACTAGGCACGGGAACTAGTTAATAATAATAACGAGCTAACATTAAAAAAAAAACTATTAATCGAATTTTATAAAGACATCAATTTAATTGCTCTTCAATAGAACAAACCAAAGTATCGTGTCTTTTTAATAGAAACAAGACATAAAAATTGATACCCTATATTTAACATTGCCATGTAACTTTGGACCCTTTCACAAAGGCATAAGGTCCCACCTAGATTAATAAGGGTTCATAATCCTCTCGAAATCCAAAAGACGTACAGCAATTTAACAGCTAAAGCAACTTAAACCATTTCTTAACAGTTTTAAAGTCGCTTTCAGGATAGAGTTTCAAAAGATGTGCCCTTTTATACAACAGGGTGACATACAAGTTTCAATTGTTAAAAATGATAATTTTATAGCCCAAGACGGCCGAACATTAATATTAATTTAAGATACATTGAACTGTAATTGAGCGTCGGCTTTAGTTTTGAAACTTTGGTTATAATGACTAAGACCCGACTTGGGGGTGCGGGGGGGGTGAGTACGCTCGGGTATGCGACGCTGAGCTATCAGGCACACTCCACCAAGTCCTTCATACACGTCCACGTCGTCCCAGGCTCTGCCGCCGTACAGACCTGGGGCGAACCCACTCATTTTACGTAGTGGGTCGTGCACCCTGGAAATGCTAGCGGTAGAAACGGGCGTCGCATATTTACCAACTACCCCGGACTGCTAAGCAGCTAAGTATGGAGGATGATACCTGGTACGACAGTCCCAGCGTCCAGGTGTGGCGACATGGCGACATCTAACGGCAACTTCCACGGCAACTAGCACTTCCAACTTCATCCCAATGGACTTCGGTCCCCAGGCATAACACCCGCCTGGAGAGAGATCTCTCTATTGTCCTCTCTAACTACATTGGTGACCCCGACGTGATCCTCTCATACTACATTGGTGACCCTCGACAATGGACAATTACGCAACCTTGACGACCTTCAAGCAAATGACGCAGCCTCACAGCAAGCCAGACTTACCCGCACTGTGCACCACACTAGCATTCTGTCATATCTCTATGCCTGGTGTCTACAGTGTGCAACACTACTCTCACTCAACAACGCGACTCACTGCGTCCAACTACGAGTACTTTACGAGCAGGTACACGACTCACTGTTGTACTCCACTCACTCCTCATCTCCTGCTACGCTCGCCAACGCGGCTCTGAGCACTACTGGAGACATCTACTACTGGCACTTGCAAGCGACAATTCAACGCACAGACTGCACGTCATCAGAATCACCATCAACCTCCGGTCTCAAAGGGGGGCTGGTGTGGCGACATGGCGACATCTAACGGCAACTTCCACGGCAACTAGCACTTCCAACTTCATCCCAATGGACTTCGGTCCCCAGGCATAACACCCGCCTGGAGAGAGATCTCTCTATTACTCCTCTCATACTACACAGGTACTCCCTACCCTCTTTCCCGTGATCCAAATATCCAAATTCCTCTCACAAACACCATCCCTTCCCATCCTTATTCCCTCCTACACCCCCTCCTGGAGGAGACAACCTCGACCCCAAAAACCCCAACCTATAGGTGTCACTCGTACCGTGCCTACAGGTGCGTGACTGAGGGGGAGCTCAGTCGCTAACGGTGTACCCTCGATACCAGGCGACCTCGAGGTGTACGTAGCCTTATTCCGGCAAGCGGGGCTCTGCCGGAATGGACCTTTATTTCCCTAGCTTCTCGTGGGATTAGTATGGAGCAAAACAAAAAAAAAACAGAAGGTACCCTGGAAGACCTATGCCAGGAACTACTGCCCCTGACGGTAGGCGCGGAGGAATCTGCCCAAACGCAGGAGCAACAAATGGAGGTGGTGGAGCTCACCAACACGGTGGAAAGGGCCGGCAACGGCCCAAACTCACTGTCTGGGGAGCCTCACTCCGCCAACGACCAACCTGCCAAGAAATTGGCAGGTTCAGCAAAGGGCCGCTACAAGGCTCTGAAGGGATTAGGGATACCACCTTCCGAGGCGGTAGAACTGGCCCAAAAGAGCTTTGCGGAGCTTAAGAGGTTGGGGTACAAATTCGGGTCCTCACACTCCAAACCGCAGCAAAAGCCGGTAAAACGGCCCCGCTCGGAAGAGGAATCACCGCAGGGGCATATACCCAAAGCCCCAAAGGTAAGTGAGACCCCTCCCATACCACCCATACCACCTACTCCGACCTCTACGCCCTTAGCCTTTAACGAGGTCCTGAGCATGATCCGAGTCGGTATCATCAACCCCACTCCGATGACAGACACGCAACTGGGGTTAGTCTGCGACACCATCGTGCAGAAGATAACCGGCTTGGTGAAAGGCGAAGGGCCTAAGTTCAAAGGCTACTCGTACAAGCCAGGATGGTTGCTTGTGACCTGCAGCGACCAAAGGTCCAAAACCTGGCTTGAAGGAGTTATACCATCCTTAAAACCATGGCCGGAAGCGAACCTCACCGTATTACGTGAGAGCGAACTTCCGAGGCCAAACATAGGGATGGTATATATCCCAGAGATAGACGCCACCAAGACCCGGCAAACACTATCTCTGCTTAGTGTGCAGAACCAGGGGCTGCACACTGAGTACTGGAAGGTGCTCCACACAAAGGTCGAAAAGGGAGGGGTGACACTCACCCTTTCTCTAGACGACCTATCTGTGGAGACCCTTCGTAGGTCGAACCTAAAGGCCAGTCTTGGCCTCCGAGAGGTCCAGTTTAGACTAAAGGGCCCGGCCACAGGTGCCCAACAGTCATCACTGGACCCTCCTCCCACCCCAACACCGACGGCCACCACACATGGTCCCCACGCCCAACCGCAAGATCCCGAGGGGATCAAAGAGGGCAGTCCCGTTTACCCATCCCCACCCAACAACCAGTGGACCAGCAGAGGGCCGACCGCGGTTTCCCCTTAACAGGGGGACAAACAGGGGCGCCAACCGCTCCAGGGGGACGCAAAGAGGCCGGCAAGGGCACCCAGGTGCCCACCGCCAACCTCATCACTGACGCACCACGGACCAAGGGGGCGGTGTTTCTACAGGCCAATCTCCACCACGCTATCGCGGCCTCAGCGGTCGTTGAGAAAATCTTTGGCGAACATGGCCTGGACATCGCCCTCATACAAGAACCATGGATCAACGCCAATTCCATGGTAGCAGGTATGAATAATGCAGGTAAGATTCTGGTACATGAAAAAGGCTCAAAACCAAGGGCCTGTATCGTGTTTAACAGAAACATCAGCTTTTTGCCTGTTTTAGAACTTTGCAGTGACGATCTAGTTGTCGCCTACGTGGATCTCAAAGGGCGTGGAACATCGAAGGTCCTAGTCTGCTCGGCCTACTTGCCCGGAGAGAAACAGAACCCCACGGAAGAACTGACTAAAGTCGTGGACTACGCACAACGACAAAAGTCGGAACTGATCGTGGGTTGCGACGCGAATGCCCACCATACCATCTGGGGCAGCACTGGAATCAACAGAAGAGGTGAGTTACTCTCTGAATTTATCTTTACTAACTGTCTATACTTGCTAAATAAGGGCAACACACCAACCTTCGTTACCAAAGCTAGGCAGGAAGTACTTGATATAACATTCGCAACTGAAAAAGTAGCCAAATGCCTAGCCAACTGGCATGTCAGTTCCGAAAACTCAATGTCGGACCACAAACATATTATATTCGAGGTAACAAGTTCGTTAGGTAAAGAACCACAAAAACTTAGGAACCCAAGAAACACTTGCTGGCACACCTACAGAGACTATCTCGAAAAATACCTAACGGACCTCCCAAAATATGTTAAAACTCCAGATTCCCTCAACTACGCAGTAATGAAACTCTCAGAAGGAATTAACAAAGCCTACGAGAGGAGCTGCCCGTTGAAAGAATCTAAAACAAACAACACAACGACGTGGTGGAACAAAAAGCTGGAAAGGCTTCGCAGCTCCACACGGCGTATATTCAATCACTGCTCTAGGCCGCAAGATTGGGAAAGGTACGGTAGAGCTTTGACGGAGTATAACAAAGAAATCAGAAAAGCCAGAAGAGCGTCTTGGAGACGATTCTGTGAAGATATAGCCCAAACACACAAAGGAGCGAGAATTCACAGAATACTCGCCAAGACACCCACAAACTATCTCGGCCTACTAAAAAGACCAGATAATACCTTTACGACCACGGAGAGGGAGACTCTCGAACTCCTCAGAGTAACCCACTTTCCGGGATCGTACACCTCCGATGACACCCAGCGATGTGCCCAAAGAATTCATCCTGATCACAGGGCGCATAGAGCTGATTGGAATAAGGCCACAAACATCTTCAGGCCTAACAATGTTAAATGGGCTATTGATAAATTACTTGAAGAAGGAGTAAGGCAGCGTATGTTGCAGTATTTAATTTATTATAAGAAAGATATATAAAGCATACAACATTGACAGACATCTATTCTTGAAGTACATTGTCAGAAAAAAACCAAAGACAACACCCACCCTCAAGAATAGATCCATTATTTTAACTAAGAATCTATTAACTCATTTTAAATTACTCTACTCGTACTTGAGTTTCAATGTGTAACGTTATACGTTCTACTGTTATATAACATCTATAACAATAGATTTTCATAACGTTACATTAACATAGAACATGATAGAAAACATCCGCATATTTTTGATTGCTGGACTATCCCACCCTCAATCAATAAATGTTAAATATAAATATGTGTAACTATCTAAATTTAAGTTAACCCTAAAAATCCTCTCAACTTCTCAAAACTATGTCGACACAAAGGTTTAGTCAATATATCTGCTAACTGTACACTCGTATGAACATACTGAATGTTGACAACACCTTGACTAATCTTTTCATTTATAAAATGATATTTAATATCTAGATGTTTCATCTTTTTTAGCTGTTCATGCGAATTGCAAGCTTTGATAGCGGACTGGTTGTCCTCATAGACAGTTACGTTATAATTGTCATGAATTTTCAATTCAGATAACAGATTTCTTAACCAACAAACATCACTAATACAATGCGTGAGAGACACGTACTCAGCCTCGCACGAAGAAAGTGCGACTGTCGCTTGTTTTTTTGAACTCCAAGATACCAAGTTACCATAGATTTGTAGACAAAAACCCGACGTTGACTTTCTGTCCAGAATATCATCTCCCCAGCTTGCGTCAGCATAAGCAGTTAACAATTTATTATCGGCATTTCTTTTATACACCAGTTTTAAATCTATAGTACCCTGTATGTATCTGACAATTCGTTTAAGACAAGTCCAAAGTTCTTTACTAGCACAGTTTTGAAATCGCGACAAGTAAGTTACACTGGCACACAAATCAGGTCTAGTGCCTATCATGGCGTACATAATACAACCTATCAGCTGTCTACACCTATGTTCCAACTCTACACTTTCGGAAGTTTCTTTTTGTAGCGTTGACAAATCAAATTTTGGATCCATAGGAGTAGTCACGCTATGACAGTCCGACATATTAAATTTATCCAAAACATTCTTAAGATATTTGGTTTGGTTCAGAGTGGTAACGCCATTTTGTACATCTTGTTCAATAAGGATTCC
>OZ014462.1:7742955-7764372 GCA_963966035.1 Acleris laterana | reverse complement strand
AACTATGTAAACGTTTATTTAAATTCTTACGAACTTCAAAATTGGGTAATTTCCCGGCTCAATTAATTTTCAGTGTTTGCTTACATTTATATACTACAGATATTTATACACAATGAAAAACAAAGTATAGTAAATAAAATATTTAATACGAAATAACAAACAAATGGTTAATTTAGGCATTTTACAGCTGGACATTTAATTAGGGACACGGGGGTAAACGTTAAATAATGAACAAAAACAGAAGTATTTACATATAAATAATTGTGTAAATAAGAAATTTAAACAACCCCGGCTGAAATGAAAAAAAAATTAGTAACCAGTAGCAAAGCCTTTATTTTTAATAACAGCTTGACACCGGCGTGGCATGGACGATATCAGTTTACGGCATATCTCCACAGGAATGTTAGTCCATGCTTCATTGAAGGCTTCGTAAAGCTCATCTAAGGACTTAGAGCGATAGCCAGCAACCCTTTTCTTAATCTCATGCCAAAGGTGTTCGATTGGGTTAAGGTCTGGGCTATTTGCCGGCCAGTCTAGAACCGAAACGGATTGACTGGTAAGGAACGCCTTGGCAGATCTTGCAGTATGCTTTGGGTCGTTGTCATGCTGGAACGTCCAAATAACCGGAAGGTGTTCCTCGGCATAGGGTAACATGGTTTCCTCCAATATAGTTCTATACTGAAACTGGTCTAAATTGCCCTCAACTTTCCTGATGGGCCCGCATCCAAGTCCAGAAAATGACCCCCAAATTTTTATGTTTCCTCCGCCATGTTTCACTTGTTTTTTTGTGAATCTTGGATTCATTTCTGCGTTTACTGGTCGCCGTACATAATGTCTGCCGTCTGATGAAACCAGATTGACCTTGGTCTCATCAGAGAATAAAACATGTTGCCATTGGGAATAAGTCCAATGTTCATATTTACGAGCAAAAGCCAGACGTGCGTCCCGATGTTGTTTTTTTAATAAAGGTACTTTGCGAGCTATTCTTCCAAGTAGCCCCGCTTCTTCTAACCGCCGTCGTACTGTCCTCGCTGACACGCCTGCAGTTATGTGTGCCCCATATAATTCGCTTTTTATAGAAACTGAGCCTTTAAAAGGATCGGCCTTAGCCAATCTCACCATCATCCTATCCTCTTGGGGAGTTGTTTTTCTTGATCTTTTTTTTCTGGGCACATTTTGAACAGTTTTATTGCGTCGCACATGTTGCACTGCGTTATACACTAAGTTCTTAGAGCATTTTAAATGGTCTGCTATCCTCCGATAAGACCATCCACGCTTAACAAAGTTAACAACAATATTTCGCAATGTTTCATCACAGTTTTTGTTTTTACCCATCTTTTTTTCAATAAATTACACTCGAAAGAGGAAAATTGTTAACTCAAATGCCGCGGAAGGAACAGAAAATTGGAACACCAAAAAATAATTCAAGCAAAGTTTTTAAATTTCGAAAATAGAACAGAGTCTGAGTCCGTCCCTAATTATATGACCGGCCAGTCTGGTTGACAAAAAAGGTTTGTATTGTATTTTATGAGACGATATTTATATGGTCTGTAAATTAACTCGTGTATCATATTATTTTAGTTAAGAAAATAACTTTAGCTACCCGTTATTGAAATAAATCATTGAAGTTTTAAGAAAAAAATATTAATAAGGAATTATGAAAGTCAAAACTCTGTGTCATCACCAAGTGTCCCTAATTAGTTGACCACAACTGTATGCGAGGAGTTAAAATCATGGCATCATTTTTCAAATTGTCGCTGCTGAAATTATTTACTAAGTGATTCCAATAAAGTAAATATTTAATAAAGTAAATATTTTATTGGAATCAAAAGTGCACCTACACCAAGTTAATTAACTTAACCTAAGAAAGTTAACATAACATAAGTATTGGTTGTGTTGGACCTTGACGCCAATAGGGGTCCACGGTTACGACACCTGTGCTGCAACGCTGATTTTTAATGGATCTCTAGTTTGCGTGAGACGCCAAAAAACATTCAAAATAAAAGTTGCGACTTGTTGTCTTCTGTGAAGTGCGAAAATAAATCGGCAAACCAAATACCGATTTTTTTCTCTTTCGAAACAAACTTTCATCCTTATCAGTCATTTTTAGTTTGGGAATCAAAATCTAGTTTTATACATATAATCACTATCAATTAAGCTAACTGCGTCTACTATCACTCCTTTCTTATTTACGCAGACGTCTATTTAATAATCACTGTTAATTTTAGGTGTTAAATTACGTCTAATATCTTCATAAAAAGATCTCAAGTCAGTATTATCAAACAGCAAACACGAACCAGTTCTATCCAGTTCACATGTTTAGGTAATCCTCGGGTCATATTCCTCATATTATCCTTCGCCACACCAGAATAGTCCATATTAATGCCTCACAAAAGCTACATTACGATGCCACGAGCAGTGTGAATGTTGACAATGTCACTGGTTCGCTTTACGTCGGAATTATGACAATTCGCGCTGTGATATAGGAAGTTTCCTGTTTATGTGTTCAAAGTACCGTTAGTTTCAGTACCAAGTGCACCATGTAGGGTACAATTTGCAGGAGTTTCGTATGGTGTAACTCTGAACGTGTAGATTATATGAGTTCCGATTATGGTGTAACGATTGTTGGTATGCCTAACAATATAACAAAGGTTTCAGTACTATAATTATACTGTCCGCGTAGAAGTCGTTTATTGCTATTTCCTCATAAGCAGTTCATAAGCAGTCCCAGTTTCCAGGGTGAAATGTACCCTACATCTTTCCTCGGGGTTCAAGCTATGTCCATGCTAAATTTAGTCGAAATTTCGGGAACAGACTGATAAACAGACAGAGTTAAGTACGTATAAATTTAGTTGCTATAGGTATGAGCCCTGGAAAAACAGCAAATCAAAGGCAAAAACTTCTTGAAAGGACGTGGACTGGTGTTCTTTCTATTCAATGGCTTACCAGAGCCGAGTATAATTAAGAACTTTTGGAAATATCCTTAAATGGCTGGTTAAGTTTATTAGCTTTATAGGTGTGAACAAGCAGCATTGCATCGATCGTATAAATGTTAAATCAGTACTATCCATTCGCACAGATAGGTATCATCTTTTTGGTCATATATTTAAGATTTTCTACAGATGTCTAATAATAAAACCTCATTTACCTCCCCATATTTATGCCCAAATTTCCTTTCTTTCCAGTTTAATTTACTGCCACGGCCCACTGCTGGATACAGTACAAATGGCGGGGCTGTACAATGACTCAAAAACCTTCGTTGACATGAAGATCAAGGTCTCAGCCGAACTGACCATGCAGCATTTCCAGAAGATGATGAATGAGTAAGTCCCCTAGAGCTTCATCAGATGCGTCCGTGTAAAGTTTTCAGTAGAAATAATAGAATATTTTGCTAGAAGGTGTATTGTTTATTACAGCAATAACTACCTGCAAAATTTTAAGTACCCAAGTCACTATATAGTTACCTCAACGAATAACCCGACTATTTTAAGTTTGCTATTGTTTCACACAAACTTATTGGCTATTTTCAAACGGAAGCAAATTTTCTATAAACATATAAGTATCAGCTTAAACTTGCCAATTTTTGGACAAAAGGCTTTCTTACCAAAGAGCACCAATTCGGTCAAACTTGTGGTCGTCAATATCCTACCTCGTCAATATGTCTAACAGCCTTGAGTGAATCTACATTGCCTGAATAATGCAAGAAACAACTATTCCAACATGGTTACTGACTCTATTGTCAAACACAATAATATTCTGACGTCTTACATCATCATCATGTTTTATTCAACCTTTTTTCTGGACTTCCAGGACGAGATTTCGCCCGACGAAGGCTGATATCAGGGCATTTGTACACGAGAACTTCGATCCTGAGGGTTCAGAGTTTGAAAAGTGGATACCTGCTGATTGGAAGGAACATCCTGGTAAGTCTAAGTATACAGTACATATCTGCCGTCCTATGCCAATACGCAGTAACTAAGAAAAACCTCCTGTAGTAATATCAACCTTATTACTAACGGGATGGAATTGAATCTGCTTTGGTGATTGAATTTGAGATACTGCTTATTGGCTTAGGAGGATGTTCTGCAGGATAAAGCGGCTCTAATCTCTCATTGTCATTTCTCTCTTTCTCCTCGACAACACGGATATACAGCGAAGACTGAAAAGGACAAAGCCTTTCGAACTAATTTAGTGTAGTAATAGTGTAATTAGTGCAGTGAGTACTATACACAAAGAACACATTACAAAATATCTTCCCCTTAACAGAGACAATACGAAGTGATAATGGACACTTTCTCAGCTTAGTCAGTATTTGAAGTTTAGGTCACATTTAAAATACTTGTTAGTCATGAGACTATATTGTATTTCAATGGGTTATGTAATAAGATATTTCATTTAATAAAAATAAAAAACTCTCTTAATTAACCTAATGATTTAATGTCTGAATGATCGTTTCGCTATGTTCTTTTTCGTTTATTTGGTTGACATTAATTGACTCCATCAGTCTCTTATTTAACTGACATAATGTCTATTATAGTTCAACCTTAATAAGAGTCTTCTTACCTCTGTCATAATTTTAATCTCTGTAGCGCAAATACGTGGAAAAACACAAAAGACCTGTCTCCTGTATTTAGCCAATGCAATTTATCTTATTGGGTCTTAAAGGGTTTAAATGCAAAAAGACGTTCCGCATAATTTTTTCTCTACATAATAATGTATTTATTTTAGCAATAATCACGAACATTGCCCTCGTTCGTCAACCACTTCACAGCTGTTAAGGATTCGTGACAGTAATGTTACGAGTGTATTATTAAATATTATTAACGCTTTCATTTTCAATACAAGTAATGACTATAGAAATTACTGTAATTTAATGGGTTGTCTCTATAATCCATTGCTAGGAAGCTTACTGGGATGAATACACAATTTCCCTATCACGCTAATTTACTCAGTTTCGTAATACTCCCGTCCACTGAACCCATGCCATTTCTCTTTCCGTCAAGCATCAAGTAAAACATTATAAAAAAAACGAAATATGATAGACATGAGTAACCTCAAAGGATTTTATCTCAGTTGTTATGGTTAGTTTGCTATCCTACATTTGGGAATATCCTTGAACCTCAAAGCGCGAGGAGCCCCTTCCATCACGTAGCCTTTGTGCTTAATTTCCCTCTCCAAAAGGCTCCAAACTATAGTCAGGTAAAAAAAACAACGGTATTATTTAATAAACCGATCTGCACTGTAATACCCGTCACAAGATGCGTCAAAAATGACAGTTTTCTATGGGTTGACGTTTACTTTGACGTATCTCTAACTGACATCTCATGCAAGATGAGAGTAATACGGCCAGCGGGCCTTGTGTTGGTCGTCTTTTCCTTGATGATGGTTATATAACTTCTGGTGGCATTATTCCAGCATTCTTAGGACAAATCAAGGATGAGCAGCTCAAGGATTGGGCGAGGGAGCTGCATCGGCTGTGGCTGAAGCTAGGGAGGAAGATGACCAAAGACGTGGAGGACCACCAAGAACTATACTCCATTATTTATGTTAAGAATCCTGTTATAGTACCTGGTGAGTAAACTGAAGACGTGATTGATATTAAATTATAGTTATTTATGACTAGTGCATAATTCCTAATGAGCGCGAATATTTGTTCCTGAGTTTTGCATGTTTTCTATGTATTTAAGCATGTATATCTCTAAATAACTAAAGTTTATCGTTATCTAGTGCCCATAGTATAAACCTAGAGCTTAGTTTGGGACTAGGTCAATTGTGCCTGTTTTTTTTTTACTAGCAACCCGCCCTCTCTTCGTTTTATGAGAGTTTTCTGTAACACCCGTACATAAACCAGAATCTATTATACGTATAAACCTTCCTCTTGAATCACTCTATCTATTGCTGAAAACTGCATTAAAATCCGCTGAGAAGTTTAAAAGATCTAAGCGAACAGACAACGAAGTGACTTCATTTTATACTATGTAAAGATTTATACCATTTCAGGCGGCCGGTTCCGTGAGTTCTACTACTGGGACTCCTACTGGATCATCAAGGGTCTCTTGCTGTCTGAGATGCGATCGACAGCCAAGGGCATGGTCTCCAACTTCTTGGATATCGTGGAGAGGGTCGGTTTCATCCCTAATGGCGGCAGGATATATTATGTCATGAGGTAAGTATATTCATAGTGATAATACATGGGAGAGCTGTTAACCCACAAGGTGACCCAGGGTTATTGGTTTCTATAGTAGAGAGAACTCACTTAAAGCTGCAATATGCCGTCGTATTACGATTTTTTCGTTCTTGTTTATTAGTCTAAATTTCCAGGTAGAAATCCACCTCTGAAACTTTTCAGTATTGTTATAAAACAAACCTAACCTAACCTAGGGTCTATTATGTAAGTATGTTACTTTAAACTTAGGGGACACTAAGAAAATCGACCCCCTCCGGGAAGAAGTAGGGGAAGTAACGTCACCTTATTCTACATTCCTTAGTCCTCAGGATTTGCAATATTTGCAGTCTTCATTTCGTGATATTAATGCATACATTTCCGAGCATGTTTTAAAATACGTATTTTCCATTTCAGATCGCAGCCGCCACTTCTGATCCCAATGGTTGAAGCCGTGTTGGAAGATAACGACGACCTGGAGTTTCTGAGGGAGCACATCCACACCCTCGACCGGGAGTTCGACTTCTGGATCACCAACAACACTATTGACTTGGAGCATGATTCTCAAATGTAAGTTTATCAACTACTAAAAAAAAATGTTATGTAAAGGAATATCACATTAAAAAAAGTTAAAAGAAAGACGTTTATTTAGTAAGTAGGCCGCACTGGGCACCTCTAACCTCGTGACGCCCAACGTCCTTAACTTAGGACATTTGTCAGACTTTAGTTGACTGACATAAGATTATTTTCCGAACTAACGAAATTTGACGTGGGCCTCACGAGGAACATCAAGTATCTACCAGCGCTTTTCAAGAGGCGACCACTGCTGAAAAAAAACGCCGAAAGAAACTCTCATAGAGGAAATTCTTATACTCTTTCTTATTCTTATTCCTATGAGGAGAGGTTTGGCGAGCGAGAATGAGTGGAGATGTCGGTAGGGGACGCTCTAGACGTACATACAATGATCAGATACAATACACTGAATAAGGGCCAAATGAAAAGTACCCGAAACGTGCATGAAGAGGTGGATGAATGTAGAGCAACCGAAGTTGTATGTTTAAACCGGTGCACCTGGCATTCCATAGTCTCTGCCTATTGGTGGCGTGAAGGTATTGTAAAGAATGGTGAAGGTACCGATTATAAAACACAAACTTCACTGCTTATTCTTTTATTTTAACTCGTAACTTATAAATATGCACCAGTGATGCGCCCGGCCCGCAGGCCTAGGAGCGACTCTCCAAAAACTAAACAAAAATAAATAACCGCCGTTCTATCGAACCATTTGCTTTTAAATTTAAAATATTAAAAGCAAATGCGACGTATCACCTAAAAAGGTACAGTGAAATAAGGTCTATTTTCGCATTGCAACCTTATTTCACTACATCCCTCGTCCCTCTGGGAACAAGGATGAAGCCTACTTGCCCTGACATCTACCTACACGAGGAGTAAACATTAGCTACTCGTCCAGTCATGCCGGATAGCCTGCTGTGCAATTAATGTGTCGTTGTGAATGCAGGTTAATAAAGCGACATTAACACAGTGGACTTCCGCCCTACAAAACCTCGGAAAAGAGGGGCGGCGAATAATAATGAAAATTAACCTGCCTGCCTGACCCTACAAAACAAATTTGACAATCCATGCATTGAGGATGCTGTATTGTCTTACAAAAGTCATATTCATAAGACTCAGTTTCATTATGACATTTATGACTAAAAGAATCTGAGCGCTACCACTTAAGGAAGCCGAGCCTTGTTGCGGACCCATGTCCCTTTTATCCGTCAGCGATTTGACATCTGTCAAGTCACCCTCGGACTCATTAAATCCTAATATAAAAATTACCAATGGACCTGTGTCCTAAGGATAACATACAATAAAGTTCCCTCACTTCCTCAAATTCCCATGGAAGAGAAGTGACAGGACATCCTTATCGGATACTTCCAGACTTCAAGATTTAATTAATTAAACAGTTAATTAATTACTCTCAAAGATCAGATAACGACACACAACCATTTTCAACCACATTGAAAATACTTGCGCACTGATATCGCAAAGTAAGCTGTCATTATTATTTAAAATATTGACCACATACCTTATACTACTCTATGATGTCACCCCATGTCTTATTCCTATGCACACCCCTAAGGTCATGGCAGATAATTCCCTCGAGTATGCATATGTACTCGTGCGAGGAAACCATCCCCACATACCTTAAAACCCCAAACTAAAAGAATATTATATACATTATATTATGTAATAATAGAAGAACCGAAGAGGGTCTTCCTCTCCGCCTTCTATGATGCAGACAGCCATAGCGCCAAGGCGCCTTGTGGTCATCTTATTCATAGACAGCTTACTGTCGCGATAACGTCATCTTTTTCGACTTAGCTTCGAAGCGATAGTACATGAAAAAGAAACATTATTGAATACACAAATCATCAAAAATCTGCAACCCTAATCAAGACTAAATTCATCTTCATTTGTATACAAAACACTTTCACACACCATTTAATATTATAAATAAGCATTAGAGTTATTTGATAAATTGTTTACTCCAATCGCCATTATATTTAACCATGTTAATCATCAATCCTTCCATCATGTCTGCATAACCTTTTTACCTGCCTATACCTTTCTATCTTAACGCCCCACGACTCTAAATATAAACTATTATCCCAATAATTCATACAGCTATAGGTGAACAAGGCATCATACCATTGTTATAACCCGAGTTTATTATGAACTCATATGGGTCCACCCAAACTATACAAATTAACTAGCCCTGTATAATCCGTTTGCCGTCGTGAATGATGAAGGGCAATACACCCTTCCCCTGAATTACTATGTAATGTTTAGGGTTTACACTCAAGATCAACATACAAATTACACCTAAATATAAAAAATCCCGGTCAGGTCGTTCCTAACGATACCATCCATAAAATACCGTCCATCTCATGCCTCATTCCATGATCCATAACTCACTTTCTACGACTAATTCCAAAATTGATGATTAAATATTACACATTTATACAAACAATATTTACTTTGTTTACATACCATTTAATTCATTTATAGGTAATGTGTGACATTCAAACGTCAAGAAATATCTGATAGCTCACAGCTAAGCTAACGAAAAATTAAAAAGGTATTTAGCTGCGTTCACACTTCTGAACATGCTAACGCAAGATGCCATTAAATGTTAAATATCGTGATCAACGTCACGTCATTTATGACATAATTAAATACGTCGTAAGTATTTATTTCTTAGAAGCGAAAATAAATAGAAGTAATAAAATTACACGTGATAAAAATTAATAATTCGGGATTATAAATTCTAACGCGCCTAACATGAACATGCCCGCCTACATTTCGCTAGAAATTCCTACGAAGAAATACATATAAAAGATCTGACTTTTTAATGGGAATCCTCCGTGGCGGCGTCTTCTGGTAGACATCACTCCTCTCTCGTCGTGATCACGTCGTGGATTACTTCTGGAGCTTGTCCTGGATCCATCTTCGATGATCGCTGCCGAACTCGAAACTTCTGCTGCACTTCGTCTTCTCGCAATGCACAGCGGAACTGGAATATTACTGACCCGTACTAGGGGTCTAATTATAATCAAGTGCCTTTAATCTCCCCTTTTGATGGCCCCATATTTTTTTCTTCGGTGCAGTGAAGTGAATAAAATAAGCGTCAATGTTGACCATGGTGTGGTTTCTATCACTTCCATTTCGTCCATATCGTCGTTTATGATAAAATAATGCTAATGATGATGAAATAAAAATATATTAAGTATGTACGTAACTTTCATTTCCCGGGTGGGTGTTGAAGATGATGAGGCACAGTGTCTACTCATCCTCCTTATTCTTCTTCACTCATTTTGGTAGAGCATCACTTTTTATGAACTCTTTGCGGGTACGGGTGATTTGACCATTAACCTCCACCATGTAAAGAATGGTGAAGGTACCGATTATAAAACACAAACTTCACTGCTTATTCTTTTATTTTAACTCGTAACTTATAAATATGCACCAGTGATGCGCCCGGCCCGCAGGCCTAGGAGCGACTCTCCAAAAACTAAACAAAAATAAATAACCGCCGTTCTATCGAACCATTTGCTTTTAAATTTAAAATATTAAAAGCAAATGCGACGTATCACCTAAAAAGGTACAGTGAAATAAGGTCTATTTTCGCATTGCAACCTTATTTCACTACAGTATGATGATGATGATGATGATGAAATTATTTTTACAGGTACAACATGCTGAGGTACAATGACATGTCACAAGGACCGCGACCAGAGAGTTACAAAGAAGACGTCGATGTTGCTAGGTAAGTGTTATTCCATGGGTTCTGTACATTCAGGAACATTCGTGGTCGTCCACTTAAGAAAATGTTGGCTTGTGCGTTGCACCTAGTTAATCTTACAGCGCTCAGGTCGTTACGCCTCGAACGCGCAAGCGGATATCATCCTAGAGGTGGTCTACCGGGAATGCCCCGGACTGTACATCAAAATAAGAAAACGAAACCCTCATCTTAAGGATCACTTTATTGTACATCTTTCTGTCCGTCTTTCACGACTCCTTTCTTTAAAACTAAACGCCACTTAGGCAACTTCACCATCTTGACTATTACAGAGACAGGTGACATTTTAATGTACATGGCGCAGCTCATATAAATCCCAGTGACGTGAGCTTGTTAACTTTGCAATGTATATCGAATTGTCATCTATCGCTGTCAGAATGGTGAAATACTGAGTTAGCCTGTAACTAATGTATTTACCAAGTACCTATTAATTTTTCCAGGCATTTCGACAGCCCAGACAAGAAAGAAGAACTGTACGCAGAGCTAAAAGCCGCTGCAGAGTCTGGTTGGGACTTCTCTTCACGGTGGTTCATCAAAAACGGCACCAATAAGGGCAAGTTGAATATTATTTTTGGAAAAAAACCAAGTAAGCGAGCGTGAGCTTATGCACATCGCTATTGATGTCCACTGTTGGGCATATCATCGCATTTATGAGAAAACTTAGTCATAATTAGAATAGTCACCATGGTTACCAAGATTTAACTAATCTTTTTTAGCATGGAAATGTGAAGTTTAGATTTTTAGTATAGGTTTTGTTTGTTAAACACCCTATATTCATAAACTCACTTTAAACCTATTTTTGTTAAAGTATTCTTTGTCTCTTTCTGGCAAATTTAAATGGACAAAGCACACTTTAGCTATCGTGCATTTATGAATAAGAGAGTAACGCTTTTTCGACAGTAATAAAACTTTTCCTTCCTCTACAACTTCAATCTCTAATTTATAGATGACGAGGTAAGTCTTGTTGGTAGTTTTATACTAACGACATAACAATGTATGTCCACGGTAAAAATTGTTCGATCACTTTTCGACTCTACTTCAACGGTGAGGTCCAAAAGTGACGAACATTTTCTTACCGTGACTATACTAAAATAATATTTTTAATGGGTACCTATTATTTTATCGAAATAACTTTCAACGAACGTATAATTACGCAGAATTTTCTTTTTGACCGAATAGAATAGAATATAAATAATTTATTCAACGCAAACACATGTTTAAAACAGATTACTTACAAGCAAAACAAAACATTTAACATGAAAAGGGTAATTTAAATTTGTTTTGGTAGTCAAAATTCTTACCTAAACTAAATTGCGTATTGAATGCTTAATACAATCGTTGAAATGAATTTCGATGAAATGATATAATTAATGAAGTCAAATTCGATAAAATGATGGGACGAAGTTTTAAATTGCATATTAGTAAAAATATGTGAATAGCGTAATGAAATATATAATTTTATATTTAATCAACAAATTATTGAACCGAATTCTGCTAGTGATATTTAGTCACCCTACCTACGAAGCAAAAATTCATAAAGTAAGAGGCGACTAAGGGAATAAAAGCTTGTAGTACTGTTAGGCGATAGGCTTGCAACCTGTCACTGGTAAACATCTTAGCCTTATTGTGGAAATGTGGTAACAGAATTATCAACAAGTTTTTAGAGTGGTTGGTCATTCTGTAGCTCTGCTTACCCCACTCTGGGAATAAAGGCGTGAGTTTATGTATGCATGTAGGATTAAATAATAAAAAAGATCGCTTTGACCATTTTTTACATCCATCGTCAATTTATAAGTATCAGGTCCTTCTCCTATTTTTGTAATAAAGTTGGACCTGAACCTAACAGTTCCTGTTCCTTCAGGTAACCTGACCAACCTGAAGACCCGCTCCATCATCCCTGTGGACCTAAACGCCATCGTCTGCTGGAACGCCGACATCATGCGGCGATTCCACTCCAGACTTGATAATATCGACAAAGCAGATTACTACAAGCGGGTGCACGAGAGGCTTATGGAGGCTATTGATAAGGTTTGTTTTACGGGGCCACGAATTGGTGCGACCGCGTTAGCGGTGGAAAAAAATGTTTAGAGATGTATGAAGCATGCCATGAGTGGCCGAGCCGAAGCAGCGTTTAGTTGATTTTTAAAGTTTCTGCACGGGATTACTTTAATATCTGACGACAATGTCACACCAATTGACCTAGTCCCAAACTAAACTCTAGGTTTGTACTACGGGTAGACAACGATAAACTTTAGTTATACAGAGAAATACATACTTCAATAAACATTTATCCATACTGGGAATCGAAACCGATAATTCGTAAGCAAGGTCACTACCGGCTAGGCCAACACCTCGCAACGTCGTCGTCTTATTCAGTAAATTGGCCACATCGGGCTCTTTTACACGAAAAAGGATTCACATGCCGCCTTTCGGCTTATTAGGGCAGTATTTCTATCTTACGTTTTTTGTACGGAAGTACATAAAGCCATCCCTTTCGATTTTAGTGTGGAAGTGGCAGCATATGTGGCATTTTATTAATATCATTCCAGGTCCTCTGGCACGAAGACGTGGGAGCCTGGCTGGACTTCAACCTGGAGTCAGGCCGGCGGCGGGACTACTTCTACCCCTCTAACGTCGCGCCATTATGGACGGGAACCTATGATAAAGCGAGAAAGGAGTACTTCGTCAGTCGGGTCATCAACTACTTGGATATTAGTAAAGTTAGTAATCTTCCTTATATAGGGTGGGCCAGAAAAAATTGCATTTTTACTAGCTTTTACTCTTGCTAATTTGCAAAAAAAATTGGCCCATCCTATAGTTGTAGTAAGGACAAGCGGCCCAGTAATGTGGGTAATGATTTGCTTTGCATGTATTTCAAGATACCTAAACATTACAAAACAGGGCAAATAGGTTTAAAAATAACGCTGATTCGTAATGATTCTAATTATGTAAGATACCACTGAAAAACTTATGAAATGCAACATGAAATTAACTATTTTTCGTGACGTGGACACAAGGGAAAATTACAAAAATTCAGAGTAAAACAATCAGTATCTCCAAAACTAGTAAAAATTGCTGGACATACGTAGAGGTTAAATCGATAGCTTTTTATCTGCTCTATAAGCCCTAGGCGGGTTGACGTCGGCTTCTGAGACACCCTGTATAAATTGATTTGATTTGAATAGAAGTTTTTTTATTTGACCACTAGAGTACGCCCGCGACTTCGTACGCGTAAATTTAGTTTCCCACTACTCCTATTAAAAGCCCTTAAGTGCACCCTTCCGATATCCAAGGAATATTCCCTCAAAAAAAAAACCCCTAGGAAAATCTATCAATAGAAAATACAATAACATCGTATTTCAAGGTACTATAGTATCTTTCCAAATTACATCTTCTACCAGAAGCATGATTTTGACTTGAACTCTCATTGTCCCCAGATTGATGTATGTATTTATTTATCAGGTGGACATCTACGAGGGCGGCATCCCCACGACGTTCGAGCACTCGGGCGAGCAGTGGGACTACCCCAACGCCTGGCCGCCGCTGCAGTACATGGTGGTCGAGGGGCTGGCCGGCACGGGCGCGCCCGCGGCGGTCAGGTTAGCCCACGAGATGGCTACCAAGTGGGTGCGCTCTAACTACGCTGTCTGGAAACAGAAGACTGCTATGTTGGAGAAGGTAAGGCTTGCGAGGAATGGTAGATTACTATAGAAGCAGTGAAGGAAGGGATTGCTGGACGAGTTTGGGGTAGACGAGTCGGATAAAACGAGCCCTGCAATCCCTATTCCGGCCGAGAATTGTATAGTGCTTTTCTCAAGCAATGTCTGGAAATATTATCATTACACATGCCATTTGAACAAGCTATCCGTAAAGCTGTTTAACCGTACATAAATATAGTACAATGGATTTGTTTTTTTTAATGTCACAAGTATGGTTACAGAGTCTAGTGGTGGTTGGCAGTATGTAATTTTTCCTTTGTCAGTTTAATGTTAGGTATATAGTAAGCAAATTTAAAAAGGTAGAGCAGCGCACAATAATGGTTTTTCTTAGGTTTTTCATACGTAAACAAGAAACTTGATGTCTTCATTTCGTGATATTAACGCATACATTTCTGAGCATGTGTGAGAAATTACTTGTACATTTTGATGCATGTGCGGAAAGTACCAAGACGGCACGAAGGAAAATGACGATCCTGCACGTGTATCAAAAGACGATTTTGAATATAGAATGAAACAAAATAAAACAGTAATTAAATGAGACAATTTTACTTAATTCTTATTGTAATAAAAATGGACGATGCAATTTGAACAATTAACGGTATAAAATGGAGAAGTATGGAGAAGCACTAGTGCGAAAATCCAACTTAGCGCCCGATATACAGCTACAAAAAGTACCACTTTCCGAGAAGGAAAATTTCAGCACTAGTGCCGAAATAGTTATTTACTACTAAGTAACATTATTATTTAATTATTTCATCATGCATGGGTTGCCAACAGGGAGACCCCCTTGGTCCTGCCATATTCAGTTTAGCTATTCATCCGATTATTTCAGATCTAAATTCGAAATTCAACCTTTGGTACTCGTACCTTGATGACGGATCTCTTGGCGGAGATGCCTTAACAGTATTTCAAGACCTAGAAATTATCATTAACAAATTTTCAGATATTGGTCTTTCATTAAATTTCACAAAGTGCGAAATTTATCTGCAAGATAACCTTACTTCAGAAAAAAAAATTGAAATCATCACAAAATTTAACGCAGTCATGCCCAACATTTCGGTCCACTCTAATACCTCTGTGACTCTTTTAGGTTCTCCAATTTTCGACGAAGCCATTAATCCTGTAATAAATTGTAAACTAAATCATTTTAAAAATACTTCAGGTCTTTTGTTTGAAATGAACCCCCACATGGCTTTGTTCATCATTCGGTTTTGTCTTTTTACTCCAAAATTTATGTATTTGCTACGCAGTTGCCCAATTTGGAAATTTCCCTCTATCATGGCTGCTATCGATAATTCCCTTCAGGAAACTCTATCTAAATTATTAAATATCAATTTTGACAAAAGTTCTTGGACTCAAGCGGTTCTCCCAGTACGTTTTGGTGGACTGGGTATTCGTTGCTCATCAAGTGTAGCTCTACCGGCGTTCCTGTCCTCTGCTTATGGTTCGATGTCTCTCGTCAGTATTATATTAAATCTCCCACAGATACTTGACGTTGAGATAGCGAACCTGGTGGAGGCCAGGGATGCCTGGTGTGAGTCATGCCCTGGAGTGGATATGCCAACGCATAAACATATTCAAAGAGCTTGGGATACCCCTCGTCTTATGGCAATTCATGCAGCCCTTTTAGACAATAGTCCGGACGATTCAGATCGCGCCCGTCTTCTCGCTGTCACAGCTAATGAGTCGGGCCATTGGCTCCAAGCCCTTCCCTCTCGCAATATAGGTACAGTCCTGGACTCAAGCTGCTTGCGAATATCAATATGCCTGCGGCTTGGAGCCAAGATCTGTGTGCCTCATTCTTGCAACTGCGGCAAGGAGGTGGATGAGCTTGGTAGACATGGTCTTTCTTGTTTAAGGAGTGCCGGCCGCATGTTCCGCCACGGCGCCATAAATGATTTGATCCGTCGTTCGCTTGCCACCGCCTCTCTACCTGCTGTTTTAGAACCAGCTGGTATGATCAGAGACGATGGGAAGCGCCCAGACGGAGCAACATTGGTGCCGTGGAAGCTTGGTAGGGCTCTGGTGTGGGACGCAACTTGTGTCGACACTTTTGCCCTATCTCACTTACAAGCAACCCGAAATCAGGCCGGCGCAGCAGCTGATCAGGCCCAAACCCTCAAACGTCGTAAATATTCATCATTAATTAATGATTACGAATTTGCGGCGCTTGCAGTGGAGACTCTGGGACCTTGGTCTGCTGACATGAAACTTTTTATAAAGACCCTGTCTACTAAGCTTATTGACGCCTCCGGGGATCCCAGAGCGGGCGCTTACCTCTCCCAAAGGATAGGTTTAACTATCCAGAGAGGTAACGCAGCCAGCATCATGGGTACAATGCCGCGAACGGAGCTATTAGAGGGGGTATTCTTTTTGTAGTTGTGTACATAAATATATTTAATAATTCTAGTTTTAAGTAGATAATAGGTTTTACATTAGTTATTAATTATTATAATTATTATTGTTTATTGTATATTAGTTATTATAAGTAACATTATTGTAGATACCTGAAAAATAGGGGGATTACCTTCCGCGGTGAGAAGAAGGGGGGGCGCGGCAAACATCAAACGAAACCAAATCCTCCATTTTCTTTTTGGGGCACACGAGTATGCTAAATTAGAAATAATTGAATTTGCATTGCATCGAAAAATAACTGTTTTTGTAAGAGAAGCAAGACTTTTAGTGTAATTTTCACGTGACTATTCTTTGCCTGAAATAAAGATGTAAATCATAATTATTTATGTATGCTTACAGTACGATGCGACTATATTCGGCGGTTTCGGCGGCGGTGGCGAATATGAACTACAAACTGGTTTCGGCTGGACGAACGGAGTCATCATGGAACTACTCACCAAATATGGAGGTGAGTTGCTCTCGAGTCATCTTGAGATACGGTTTCAATAGAATGGAAGCCGTATTCATCATCATCCTTGCCCTTATCCCAATCACCTGGGATCATGCTCATGCGCAGCCACTGAAGCCGTATTAGCTGGTAAAACCTGACAGGTTCCAGGCAGTGAACGGCACGGAGATATCCAACTGCTGAAACTTTGCAAGTTTTTAAACGTTATAATCCGGTCCCTGGTCACCATATTTTCAGTGCCCTTTCTCTCCATTGGTTGAGAAAACAATTAACAAATGAAGTACCAATTTCACCAAATGATGTTAAATGGTAAATCGGTAATCGACTGTTAGTTCATACATTTTGACAGCTGTCAACACTAATCGTCTGTTAAGTGGTTGGTGAAATTTGACATAAGACTACAGTTTTTGACATTTGTTATCAAATAATTTTGCTATGTTTTTAGTCGCATTATAAATGAGTCTCTAATGAATCCTTGGTGTAGGATTGGGTGGATACATTTCGTTCTGTCCACTAAATAAATTTTAAATTAAACTAATGGTTACAAGCGGCGCTTAACCCTTGTGGCAAACCTCAAAACGATCATGATGATGATGAACATAATGAAGTCCATACCAATAGACTTATTTAGTAAACATTGTTATAAACTCAAATAAAGATTTTGTCATAAAAAAAACCATCCATGATGTAAAATCAGGAAAATGATGTGCAAAATGTGGTCTCTAGCTCTCTTTATTCAGCAGAAAACGGCGGAATTTTTAGGCTATAAAATTGTTTACTAAATAAGACATATCAATTGGAATGGAGTATAAATATACTTGCTAATTTTGATACCGAAGTTCTAATAAGTTTAAAAATGTTAACAAAAAATACACAAGAAGTCCCAAGTAGTGTTTTGTACTGATATAATTTCCTCGTAAATTAATCGTCTATTTTTCCATTTATTCGCCATTCGTCGAGGAAGCCGGTGATATAGGTATGTCATCCATTCTTTAAAACCTGCACGACTTCATCTGATCAATTTAAACTATGACAGTTACCTGTAAAATTCATAAAAAAAGTTACCCATGGGGGAGAAACGTAGGAACATTTTACGGTATATTTTTTTAATAAAGTTTGTCAACGTTTTTCTTGTAATTCGGCAGGACAAAACGGATCTTTAAAGTGTACAGTCACCATCAAAAGTAGCTAAGCAGTATAACATGCTGAAAATGATCTTAGACACGACGTATTCACTTGACAATAGAGTCGAGTGTAGATCATTTTGACCTCTTCGGCTGCGTAGATGCTTCTGCTGCTGACTAAGTATACTAAGAAATAAATGGCTGCCAAAGCAAAGCATATGACAAAAAAGCCGTCACAGTTGCATATTACAATGTACGAACTTGTTTTTTTTGTATTAAAACGCAATCATTTTTTAGTTTCCTTATGAAATTAATTAACAGCTTGTTATAAATTAACTGAAGCGCCTTTTTTATACACTGATCAGATGAAGTCGTGTACTGGTGTAAATGTTGTCGTAGTTAGTCAGGGAGTTTACGGGATATTTATCTATGTACGCGGTCTTATGCTTACACAAACAATATGAGAGACAAACAGACACGTTTAAATAAAAGATTTAAAATTTATATTACATACGTAATGAGGTAAAGTCGTATTTTTATTCCCACAGAAAAAATGTAATTAAAAGTGTTGCCGATAATCAAAAACATTTGCAGTATTCATTATTTATACTTTCCACTTTAAGAAATCGACTTTCTATAAAAAAAACTAAGTACTTATTTATAATCAAGATTAAATATTTTAATTTGTTAAAGAGTTTGTATGCATAATTTATTTATTGCACTGGTATCATTGATTCAACACACCCGTGTTAACAAGTTGAGGGCCGCTTGATTGATGTGAGACGTCACTTCACCATTCGTGCTCCCGTCGTACTTAATCGCTTTCCAGTGACTCATTTGTGCGATTTTTAATTCAATTATTTCACAAATTTATTTTTATGTCACAGTTCGAGCGAAATGATAACTTAATATAATATTTCTTGAAACTTCTCTTTGACAATGACGTAACTTTGTTTAATTTATTTCTGTGGGAGTAAAAATCCGACCAAAAAGTAGAGGCCCACTATACTGCAAACAGGGAGGTTTTGTGTAAGTGGGACTTTGAATCTACCATCAACGCAATAAAGTTTATATACGTTTGTTCCCTTATGCCGTTTTCAGTTTATGAACATGGGCAAATAAACTTCTTTCTTATTGCAACACAGCTCAAATTAAATTGCCTTGATTTTGTACATCCTATTGCACACTAGACCTTACGAGATTAAATTAATGTTTTATTGCATGTTATTTTAAGAATATATTAATTGATAGGTATATACTTGAGATTTATTCCATATCGTTTAGATTTATTGTATTTTATGTGTATTTGACTATTTATAATTCCTTTTCTTTACTGATTTAATAACGCTATTTTACAGGATTATTTTGCATTTAATTATTATCAATATTTATTGCTGGGAGGCTAACATGATTAACATGGAATTACTTTATTAATACGGTGATATATCTTCAGCGACCTGTCAATTCAGACTATTTCTGTATTTTTTTCTTTAACTTAGGTGCTAACAACAGATATATTTGGTAATCATGGTAGCTCTACTGTTTTAATATTTAAATATATGTGTTTATGCATGCGGTGAGCGATCTAGGCACTTGGGTTTGGTTGTTTGGTGTTTTATTTGGAATCTATTACTCTCCTAATTTTTCTGTCTCTAATTATTCGTTAACTAAGTAATGGTTGATGCACATCTGGTTTTAATATAACGCCTTGAAAATTTGACATATTTTTTATATGGATTTATTTGCTAGTTATTATTTAATTATATAAGTGATGCTTAAAGATTTATTGTATCGCATCATATTAAAACTAATTCGGACAAAAAGTAAATGCATAGTAAACAGTAAATGAGTAACAAAAATTTTTTGGCTACGAGATTGTCAATTTTTTTTTGCCGGAGTATGATTTTACATACTCAGTTATTAACGATATTAATGAATACACAAATAAAACCATATAAAATAAAGTACGCGTCAAAACTTCTGGGATGTCATGCCGAACTTAAAAAAAATGGGTTTGACTCCCAACAGCCTTATCTTTGCAACCACAAAAAAATTGGGTTCGACTCCCATATTATGAGACCACAAAAAAAAGGTTCCCTGGGTGGTCACCCCAGTCCCCTAACCAAACCCCGGTGCCAGCGCTCGCTGACGGGCCTGGTGGCGCAGGGTCGCTGACGGCGAGCGACTCGTTCGGCGCGGCGGGCGCGCCCTCGGCCGCGGTGGCGGCACAGCTGGGCGCGGGCGGCGTGGCCACGGCGCTGCTCGTGGTGCTGGCCAGCGTGGCGGCCGGCGCGCTCGGGTGAGGTCAGTATTCAAACTATTTCTTTACTCTTATCATCATCATCATCACCTAGTTCTAAAGCACCTCTTATGTATCCAATGGTATAATTCATATTAATTTGAAGTTTTTAAATCCAGTGATTTAATGGCCCCTTTGGAAACCCAAAAAACGTTTCTCCTAACGCATATTTGCTTATTGTCCTAAATTGGTTTTCAGCTAAGCCAGACAACTTTTTAGTTTTCCATGAATTCGTGAGGTTAGGTTAGGTTAGGGTTCTATTATAAGAACACGTAAAACTTTTGATGCATTAGGACAAATTATGGTTAGGGATTCCGATTTAGACCCGGTTTAATTTGTGCATGGTCTATCAGTCAATGAGTCAGTCAAACACAGAAAAGTTTTATAAGTACGGACGGCTAATATTCATACTTTTAATCCTACCGACTGCGCCAAGTATTATCTTGATTGTTGCTAGCTGACGAGGACATGGCAGCGAATAAGAAAAAAGACAGATTAAAAAGTAAATGTCGTAAATGTTTTTTCAGAAATCAGTGATGTAATATTTTTCTCGAAGGCGCACCATAGCATTTAAATCCTACTAAGTTTTTTGGAAACTTGGATGTAATTTTTTTTGGATCTTTTAAACACGCAATAACGACTGACCAGATTTGGATGAAATGATTGTTAATGAAACCAATAACTAAGAAAAATTATGTTTTGTTTCAGATATAATTTATTTATGTTGCGGTTGTGTGAAAAGCATGAGGCCCATACAAGTAAGACAATTCCATTACTAATCGTTTTAAGTAGGTACAGAAATATCACAGTACAAAATTGAGGTATTAATACATTATCTGAAAGAACAGAGTTAAGGTATGATGTTTTAAGAGGTGGCAGTCGGACT